>OY744521.1:70722465-70752465 GCA_963556195.1 Sepiola atlantica
CTTTTTATACCTTTTTATACTCTTTTTCTCTTTTTCTTTTTTCTTTTTTTATTTTTTTATTCCTTTATTCTTAGTATTAAAATGTTTTTATATATATATATGTTTTTTATATTTATTTATATAAATATATATATATTTTTTCATATATATATTTTTTTATTTTTTACCCCCCTTTTTTATTCCCCTTTTTATTCCCTTTAATCTTGAATTCTCTTTCTTCTCCCGTGTTTTAAATCTCAACGGTCTTATGACACTAAATTCAAATTTAAACAAACACACACAACACACTGAGCAAATAACGCGTCCCAACAAGAGTGTCATGTGACCTCACATTTCCAAAACAGATGACAACAGAAGCTGAAGAGAGCCGGATGGGTAAGACCTTCCGTGCTTGAAACCGACGGTACGAATGTTGTACTAATTTTTCTGTACCAGAATAAATAAATATTATGCTCTTAATTTTTAACTTTGATTCTTAATTAATCGAGCACTCTGCTGGGATTTTTCCTACCATTCTACAAAGAATTTATATATATATATATATATATATATATATATATATATATATATATATATATATATATACGTACATAAATATAATCCATGGACACGTGTTTCTGTGTCATTAGCATAGCTAACTTACACCTTCTATGTTGATGTCTATAGTCCAGCGTTCTACCACTAGGCCAAGTCCGGGCTTAGTGAAGTCAGTAGCATGCTACTGACTTCACTAAGCCCGGACCTCGGTCCTGCGCCCCCAACAGTGGACACTACTTCTTCTCATCAACCCATCATGTCAACCCAATATTTTCACGTACTTGCATGACATTTTTCTTAAAATTATGATCCTGAGGAAGTCTTATAAATAAAGACGAAACGTTGATATATATCAAAAACATATATATACTGGTAATCGAGATTATTATTTATACACACATAATAATTTGGTTAAACATCTACAACACATGTTTCAGTTACTGCTGTAAAATGTCAGACATTTTCAAGCCAGAATGTATTTTCTTTATGCTGTCATTTTGTTGGATGACGCGGATTTTATCTTTAAAGGTCACGTGATGAATTCAAAATATTTTAACTTAATATTTAGCGTTAATTATTTATTTCAAATCAAAGCTGTGACTGAAACATGTTGTGCAAATGTGTAATAAATTATGTTTGTATAAATAAACACCTTTATTACCAGTAAACAGCTCTATTAAATATTGAGCATTATTATATAAACAAAGTAAAGATTTTCTGGATTTTGTTTTACCCTGTGGATACAAACTTTACCAGAATTACTATATATATATATATATATATATATATATATATATATATATATATATAGTCTATTTTTTATTTATTAAAATATTATAAGCTACATATGTGCATACATTTGTCAGCTGTGACTTTATTCAAAGTTCAACATCTGCAGACTATTCTACATTGACTGAAAGCAATGAGTGGATTACATGAGTAGGCAAACACACACATACATATACCTACATGTATATGTATATATATATATATACACAAACAAATAAGAAAAAATATATAAACAATACATATATATATAACATATATAAAAACCTTTACATATTTTTTTACATAAATTCATTATATACACACGTTTTATACACATACACACATATATCTATATCTATATAAATATATATATATACATAATATATATATAACTAGCGGAACCCGTCGCCCGGCATTGCGCGGAAGAAAGTACTACCTATTGAATAAAAAAGAAACCGCCTATTGTTCTACCCCCCTCTACCGTGTTGGTGAATGTGTTAAATTTAAAAAAAAGAAAAGAAAATGGCTTATAGCTGAATGGGATCGAACGCCGACACTGGCGATAATGAAACTCCATTCTTAACCATTGCGCCACAGGTACTACTTGAAAAATGCATGTGTAAATATGCCAGTTAACGTAAGCTTGTTTACTGGCAGCTTCTGGCAGCGAAAAGTAAAGTTCAACAATGACACGGTTTATGTCATTTATTTGGGAAGGGTTAAAGGTATATGATTTTGAAAATATAAATGTGTCGGAGTCTAACAGCATCTTGGCGGCTATTGAATTAAGTAGGAAGTCGATTCATTGAAGGAATTGTAGCCGCCATATTTGAAGAATAAATGTTGCAGGAACTGTGTTCGTTAATGTCATTCGCTTGATTCCGGAATGAATGTAAATGTGGAAATAAAACGTAATCTGATATTCGCAGAATATGATAGGATTCAACGGGAGCGGTCATTATTTGTTTGCGTATTGTTTTATATTATGTAGTAAATTAATACCAGGCAAATAATAAATAAGGACGGACTGTTTTGTGAAAAGTAAACTGTGTTATTACTTCCCGGTGTCGATGAGTGTAGTCACAGTACACAATTGTTAGGGGGAAAAGTCTTTGCTACCACCTATATGGAGTTGGTTTTTCGGAGAGACGTTGATGGTGGGCCAAATGTAATATTGAGTGTTAAGTTGGAAAAAATAATAACAACTTTACTAAAACACGGTCGAGTGAATAAGTGTAGTATAGCGGTGAGTTTAGTAGCCTGTTTTGTATATGGTTATTTTCCTATACTCCGAGAAGGTACAGGGGAAAAAACGTCTCTACCTTATATATTAGATATATATATGTATATATATATATATATATATATATATATATATATATATATATATATATATATATATATATATATATAATAACTTTAATTAATTTATTGCATAATTTGGAAGCCTAAATTTATTGAAAATATTGGATTATTTCTTCTGTATGTTCCAGTGTTTTGGTTTATAGGTACCATTGTGCCCCCCACCCTATACTACTAACATATCAATCAGTGACTCTTTCTGTCAGTGGATGTTTCTCTGACTTGTTGTAAGACGTGTTGCTTAAGGCGCTGATGAAGCGTTTGTATTAGCTTTAAAATAACATGAAGTATTTCCAAACCGTTTTGGAAACGATCGTACGCCATACTGGACTTGATGTTCTAATATTTGGAACAATTGTAATGTTTTAATTCATTGAATGTTTATATATATATATATATATATATATATATATATATATATATATATATATATATATATATAGGACCAGTTGCCCGACGTTGCCCGAGAGAAATATAAAATAATGAATTAAAATTTGTAAAAATCCTATAAACCGCAAATTGGTCACATCGGATATTTTTAATGTTTAGAAAAGATATCGGTTATGGATTGTGGAAAATTTATGTATCCACGAAAAGAATTTATTCAGAGTAAAACAAAAATAGAAATTGCCACAGTGTTTACGGATATCTCCCTCACTGACCGATAATGGAAAGGGTACTTCTTTCGGGCCGGGAGATTTGCTCGATTTATTATCTGTTATCTCCTTCGTCATTGAACGCAAATCCTTTTAGACCGCGGAAATTTTTATTTATGCTGTTACGTTAGAAAATAAAATAAACGTTAGTGGATTTTCGCCACATTAAGAACATACGTCTGCCCTCGTGGGGAATCAAATAAATTGGATAGTTTTAAATTAAGAAATCGTATAAAGAAATACTTAACAAGCCTTATATACAATAATAGAAAGTTAAGTAAGAAAAAATAATTTTGATGTCTCGAATGTAGGTGGTCAATAATTACTATTTTAGTTACGTTAATTATACTTGACCAAAGTTAGATGGTATCATAGCAAATGAAGGTGGTGAGTAATTACTATTTAAGTCACGTAAATTCCAATTTCGTATGGAGCTAGGAAAGCAAAACAAAAATGATCTGTTGGCCACTAAATGCTGTTTGAAGCAAGTATGAATGCAAAAAGAAGGAATTATGATTATTTGTGATGGGCCACGTGTATAATATCTATTAAGAAAAGTGTTTAATGAGAAGTAGTATTTTCACTAAATCGTTCGAATTCGTACCGTAAGTCACAACTGTTTGTTAATGGAACAATGTCTAAGGAATATGCAATTATCAATCATTGTAAAACATCTAAAATACTTACGGCTGAAAGAATGATGGTCTGTGGCAACATGTTCGGTTATAATTCTAGCGATCTTGAAACCGTAATGAAAACAAAGACGTAACGTGTGTAATGTGTAATCCGAAATTAATCTATTTTTAAAGTTGACTAATGAAACATGTAATAATTTGTTTAAATAAAAATATTTTTATCATATTCTGTTTATTTTTAATGTTATATAATTAATAAGTGTACTAAGGTTGGAAATGGTCTTGTTATGCTTCGCGTGATGTATTTTTTTAAACTGTAATCCGTTATTTCGTAATGTAAAAATGTTATGTGTTCGGAATAGCGGAATGATATTCCCGTAATCTGTCTTCGGCGATGTTTCTGTTTCTGGTGGTGTTATGAGCGGCGGGTACAGTAGATAATTTGTGTGTGTGTAAGTATAGTGACCACTCTCTCTGTGGAAGTTGCATATGAGAGAGTGAATGATCTAGGGATCAATATAATAATTAATATATGTTAATGAAACTACTAGAAAGTTTCTGCAAACACACTTGACTGAATAAGAGTATTGCAATGGATATCGTAGTAGTGAGTGATACATGTGGTTATTTTCCTACTCTCGCCGAAGGTATAAGGAGAAAGAGTCCACTTTATATAGTACCCTCCCACACACACACATATGTATGTATATATATATATAGAGAGAGAGAGTCAGGTTGTATATGAAAAAAAATCAAATAAAGTGTTCGATCATATAAGAGAGCTAATATAATTTATTTAGATACTGTATATTACATATTTCAGCAATGTACCGCTGTTTCATCCAAAAGGGCAGATTTAGACATCTTTAGTAAATCTCCGTGCCCAGTGGAATCATCGGCAAGCTGAAATGATTGTAGACACGCCTGACAGGGAATGGCGTCAACAATTTTTTTCTGTCATTGTTGACGCCATTCCCTGTCAGGCGTGTCTACAATCATTTCAGCTTGCCGATGATTCCACTGGGCACGGAGATTTACTAAAGATGTCTAAATCTGCCATTTTGGATGAAACCGCGGTACATTGCTGAAATATGTAATATAGAGTATCTAAATTAATTATATATATATATATATATATATATATATATATACGCACACATACGCATGCACATACATACACACACACACTTATCCATACATACAGATTTATACACACATGCATATATACATACCTATAAACACTCTCTCGAGTAAACTTATAGCGTTATGGTCAATGCCAGCAATATAGCCGATCTTCAATATATCGCTGGCATAACCCATGATCTGTACTTGAATGTATATATGTGTATGTATGGATAGGCATGTGTATGTATGTATATATGTGTGTATGCGTGTGGGCGTATATGTATATGTATAATATTTTAAATTATAATTAATATATTCTATTTCGAATCTACCCGATATATAATATAATATTTGAAATTATCATTAATATATTTTGAAATTTTAAAATATACCCTATATATATGGGCTTGATTTAAAAAATCAAAAACATATTAATAAAAAATGTATATATTTGAATCGATACACGCAAATATATATTCAACGAATGAATACTGCGGTAATAATATCTACTTTAACTAAAAGTATATAGATTAATCTCAACCAGGGTGATTCTAAAAAAATATTGTTCATTAACTTTTTCTTATATATATATATATATATATATATATATATATATATATATATATATATATATATATATATATAACACATCAATGTCTGTAGGTAATAAATAATTAATATTTATTTATAAATATTATTATATAGCCCCCTTTACTAAGGCTGGGCACTCTGAGTGAATTTAATAACAAGCAGTACTACTAGCTTCATTGCGTGACCAACACGATTTGTTGTTGTTGTTGATCACTCTTCGCCGCTTGCTGTAAATACTCGCCGACTTGGTATTTACAAAAGTTAAATTCCATCCTAAATTCCAAGCTAATTTCTGGTGGCCAACTGGTAACTCTCTTGACTGCGAATCAGTGGCGATTTGTGATCGGAGTTCGCGCCCGTCGATCGTCGGGAGTTAGCTTCCTGCACTGAAGATTGCGTAAGCATGAAACATCGATGTCTGTAGGTAATAAATAATTAATATTTATTTTTAAATATTATTATATATATATATATATATATATATATATATATATATATATATATATATATATAGAGAGAGAGAGAGAGAGAGAGAGAGATGTGTGTGTGTGTGGTAGTAAATGGATATACAATCCACCCAAGAGAAGAATATCTGAAAGAATCAAATATAAGGATATACAGATCTCAAAGGATGTAATAAAAATGAAATAGAAATAAATGATACAAAATGAATGCTATTAAATAAAGGGTGGGATTTTTATTTTTAAGGCTACAAGGGAAAATAATAAAGACACATTAATATTAAGGAAGAGACATGAAAAAAAAAGACGAATAAAATGGCTGGCTATTTTACTCGTCTTCCCCATCCCAGAAAAATGAAATCTAAAAAAATTCAAAAATTAAAGCAACGGCTATTAAAATGGAAGTAGAGAAGATCGCAAGAAGAAAGACAGGTCGGCTTTCAAGAAGAGTGTGTTTTGAATGGATGAAAGAAAGGCAATCGGGCAGCGGCCATTATTATAATCTTTTGTTTACGTGAAGTACACGTAATTACCGAAATAGAACTCTTTCCTCCGGACAAGGAACCCGCTGAGCAAGCTTTGATGAAGAGTGGGAGTGGACGACACAATAGCAGGAAGGACAAAGGTGATGGAAGCAAGTTGGGTCATTCGGCGATCGTCATGCCGAAGAAACGACGAGCGAATGTTAGGCGGAGACCGTTTGTTTGGAAGACGTTCTCACTTCGCACCCATCGTGACGACACAGTTATGTCACACCTACATGCACACACGCGCGTGCACGACAAACACACATACATATAGACACTTCCATAAATACACACTCACAGCATCGTAAATACTCACGCATGCACGTATAAAAATACGTGCAGGTATTTGCTTTATACTTTATTTGAAACGCACTTAATAGCCACGCCCAGCGCGGACTTTAAGATTGTTCCTGAGGACTGGAGCTACATTGGTTTCGGTTAACAGAAGATCTAATAAAAATAAAAAGTGTATTTAAAAGTAAAACACTTATTATCGTAATTACTACAAATTAAAAAATATAGCTATATTATTATTATTATTATTATTATTATTATTATTATTAGTAGTAGTAGTAGTAGTAGTAGTAGTAGTAGTAGTAGAAGAAGAAGAAGAAGAAGAAGAAGAAGAAGAAGAAGAAGAAGAAGAAGAAGAAGGGGGCAAAGACCTGTAATTATAAAATACTGTTTGGATGACACAAACAAAGAATTCTAAAACTATATAACCCAGAAAACAGAAAAACTGATCATCGTAGAAATCTTGTATTATGACCGGCCCTCTATTTTAAACGGGTAAATTAGCTAGTATGAATTATGAACTGTGTGAAAGAAATAGGAATAAGTATAAATTAAGTGCAGTGATGATTTGGGACAAACAGCTACGTCTCATGGTGAGTCATTCTGAAAAGTCATAACATATTTGATGTATGCTGCCCGAGAGGAAATACTTGAATCAAAGGTCAGACACAAAGGCGATTTGAGTCTGTTGTGACATTCGTTTGGGGGGCCGATGGGTTCTGACGTCACTTGATGTTGTCGGAGCGACAATCGAGATCAATCTGCCATGGGAGCTCGACGCGACAACGTCGTGAGAGAGAGCGGAAGAAATTGTCCAAGGATGTAGACGAAAAGTTTAGGACTGAATCTCTAAGATGAGACAAAACCCCACTTATCTCCCCCATCTAGTTAGCAGTTAGTAAGATAAGCAAAAAAAAAGTGACGGCAATCGAAGACGGCGACTCTCTCCCAGGCGTTACTTAAAGCAAATAAAACCCACTTCCTGATCCTCTCGAAATGTCTTCAAATCCATTTTTTGTCGAACCAAAGAGTGTTGATTTTCAGAACATAAAAACCCAACCATTAGAATCACGGACAGACGAAGAATCGAACAGAGAAAACTCACGGCACAACGTTCAACCAGTAGACCACTAGACGACGAAGAGTGAAATTACGGCCAGACGAAATAAGGCAAAATATAAAATGCATTAAGAGTTTGAAAACATTGTTAAAAAAAAGGAGTTAAGATTTTTGTAATAACTTTTGATCATCGTTAAATGTACACCCAAAAAAGTCCCCGTTAAAAAAGACCTCCCACCCGATCACATCGGCCCACGCGGTAACGACAAGCGAGTAAAAGTCTATATAAACGAAGGGACAGTTTAATTTTTTAATGTCGACAGGTTAAAGGCTCAAAAATTAATGTTAAAAAACTGAATGTTAAAAGTTTTGAAAACGCTTCTAAGGTTTCGATTTCAAGAAGCGTGGTCGTAAGAGACGTTTAATTTTCATTGTGTCATGTAACAGAAAGAGGCACAACCAAAATAAACAACACAGGGAGCAACGATACTGGAAATGAAAATGCGAGAAGAGAAAAGTTGAAAGAAGAGCATGGACGGTTCATAAGACTGGTCAGAGAAAAGATATAGCAACGAAAAGGATACTTAAACAAAGAATGTAAATCGCTGCTGACAGTTGCACAGAACAACGCGATCATAACGAGCTATATCAAATCAAAAGCAGACAAAACACCAAAAGCAGTAAATGTAGACTATGTGAGCATAGAGAATAAACGGTAAACTACATAATAAGTGAATTCAGCAAATCAGCTAAAAAAGAACACAAAAACAGACATGACTGCGTGGAAAAGACAGTCCACTAAGAATTATGTAAACATCTGCACTTTTAACATGCAGAAAAATAGTACAAGACAGTATTGGAAAATGAAAATGCGAAAATCCTCTAGGACAGACAAATGCATCCAAGCAAGGAAACCCGACGTGATAATAATCAATAAGAAGAAAAAAACCCTCCTAAATTGTAGATGTTGTCCGTCCCAGGAGCCAAAATGTGAATAGCAAAAAGGACAGAAAAACGAAGCAAATACATGAAACTTGTCTTAGAACGGAAAAGAATATAAAGAATGAAGAAAATCACTATAATACCAATGATTGTAGGAGCACTAGGAACAATATAGAAACAACTGGAAAAAAGATTAGGATGATGAAAACAGCTGAAATATTAAAGACAATCGATTATGGCGGAAATCAATCCACATCACCAAGAAACGTTTACAAGCCACAGGTAAATGGAAAAAGAACAATAAATAAAGGTACTACTCCAGGATATGCTCCTAATTTCCGTGACTGCTCGGCTGCAGCAATCGGACAGGTCGCGGAAGCGCCCGAGAGCTGCCGAGTCGAAAACGAGGCTGTATAAACAAAACTGGGGAAAAAAAACTTACGGTGAACCACAGCGAAAACTTCGTGGACCCGACAACGGGTGCCTGCACCAACCACGTAGAGCGGATGTGCAAGGAAGCGAAGTAGAGAAACAAAAAGGAGTACGGGACGAGCAGGGCACTCGTAGACGGCTAGATGCGGGAATTTATGTGGCGACGCCATATTGTCGCAGATAGCAAAACTCTATCCCGTCGTCGACCATCCTTCTGCTCCTTCCACATACTCGACGAACCCCTCCTCCTCTTCTTCTGCCTGTCTTTCGCTAAGCCTACCCCCCCCCCCCAAAAAAAAGCGCCAGCAACAACAGCAGAATACCCTGAACCTCTCCGGGAAAAGGTACAGAATGCCCCTCACCACCTCATAAAAATCTATAAAAAAAGACTTGCCTAATTGAAAACAAAAAAAGTGAAACAAAATGGTTAAAAAAAAAAAAGAAGTTCATTTCTTTCATTTTTTTTTTTTAATATATGCATTTCTTTCTTTCCGTATTCATCGTCTTATATTGTCGTCTGCCAACCTTCCATTTTTGCACGATTTTCGGTTTTGTTTATACAGCCTCGTTTTCGTCTCGCCAGCCTCGTTTTCGACTCGGCAGCTCTCAAGCGCTTCCGCGACCTGCCCGACCAGTCACGGAAATTAGGCGCATATCGTGGAGTAGTACCATATAAATAACACAAGCCCAAAATAACTGAAAATGTCAGAAATTTCATAAACAGATACTCACCTATTCCTAGAGCAACTTAACACGTGGTGACATCAGCCTTGGACGATACCACACGAAATAGTCGTGAAGGGTGAAAGAGGATTAAAAGAATGAGGAGGGAAGCACTTACCAACCCGCTATTAGAAGGGGGCGAGAACCTCAGAGAGGCTCCAATTCCAGAGAAGACCAGCGGCTGCTGTTAGTTAGAAATTAATGGTAAATGGCTGTTGCGATAAGGTAAAATGAATTGCTACTGTAAATGATGATGATGATGATGATGATGATGATGATGATGATGATGATGATGATGATCATGATCATGATGATCATGATGATGATCATGATGATGACGACGACGACGACAATAATAATAATAATAATAATAATAATAATAATAACAAGATTATATGAATCCATGGGAACTGTGAGGCTAGATATGCAACAAAAATCGCATAATCAATCGCTGTCACCCGGCCCATAGAAAAGCGATGTCACCAACATCAGTTAGTACTGCACAAAATGGTAGTAAAAGGTCGAGTAAGATGGAAAGACCGACAAAGTAGAACACCATCCAAACCTCTACCAGAAATGCATAAAGTGTACTGAAAGTTTGAGTTGACTAATTCCATAGCAAGTCAACAGCCTCAATGGTAATCGGCTGTCGCGAGAACGCAAAGTGATTTGGAACAGTAATTGAAAAAAAACCCCAGAATGCTTGAAATCTGGGAAGACTTGTTGTCATTCGACTCCAGGGGAGGCCACCTGTGTTTGCTAGTGAGCGATCACTGGTAATGACTTGTGTAAGAAAACCAAGTGAATTACTACAATATATACGTGTTTGGATTCTTCAGGACATAAACCATCAATTTTAAACCTCAGTAATTACGTCTATCGAAAGATCCTCCTTTAATCTTGAAACAGTTCACACTTGTACTAAGATTCGAGTCTTTCGGAATAGTTGTCTTTTTATATTCTGATTTGTCAAGTCTGTGATCATCCTAAATGTCCGTTCCTCCGCAGCGTTCAAGATTTATACCACACATCCCGAGAATCGTGAAGCCTCACCATTCTTAATTTTACTAATAGTTCCTCGTACCATTTCTGCCTCAATACTTATAACTGGGCCGGATACTGCCTTCTTGCAACGTTTTAGATTTTCTTAGTATTCAACAATCTCTCATCATAGTATTTCCAATCATCCTTTTGCCCTGTTCATTTGTTGCTAGCAATTTATTGCCATTTCCAATGCACTTCTCAATCAGATTGTTCATGTTGAAAGCAGGTAACTCTTCACGTTAACGACATGGTCTGTCAATCTATCTATCTATCTATCTATCTATCTATCTATCTATCTATCTATCTATCTATCTATCTATCTATCTATCTATCTATCTATCTATCTAGTTCTGTTAATATCTATCTATCTATCTATCTATCTATCTATCTATCTATCTATCTGGTTCTGTTAATATGTATGTATGTATGTATGTATGTATCTATCTATCTATCTATCTATCACGTTCTGTTAATATCTATCTATCTATCTATCTATCTATCTACGATGACAGTGTAGCCATTATTTGTTAAACCTACTTGAAAAGAAGGTGCGTTAAACTCTTAGTAGAAATCAGTCCATTTTATGAAAAATATAAGTATATAAATGATGTGAATAATTAAATAATTTGATTGAAACTCATTAAACTTGATTTAAATGCGTTTTTCAATCCATAGACACTTATATAAACATGATACATACGAATATTACTTTTTTTGCCCTATCCGATGAAATATTAAAGATAATTTGTAATATGATATATTCTATGAGATTTTTCAGGGTTGATATTAGATTTTTGATTGAAACATGAGGCGATCAAAGAGGACTATTATTTAAAACTTAAAGAAGAAAAAGTGAAAGAAACGGAAAAGTTTGAAAAATATTTTTACAAGATCTATTTAAAAACATTTCAATTACTTCCTTATGACTTAACTTTTCGTTTTTATAGCAAAATGTCTACTGTTTATAATTCCTAAATAAACAAAACACTTCAATATGAATACAATTGTTGTAACTATGAAAGAATACAGAATTTATGCCTATGTGTATATCTTATTACAATTTAATGTCAATAAAGAAAATACTGTTGTATTTAACAGGCAGTGCCGTTTTATTTTTACACTTATATTATTTACTTCCTAGCGTACTGTTCCTAAAGATTCACGACATACTTTTTAATTCCTTTACGACTTACCTATAATTTTTATAATTTAAATCACCTAGAGAAGTATATTTTGTTTTGCGTACAAACAATACTCATATTTTAAGTTAGCTGTTGTTGTTGTTTTCGTTGTTGCTCACGGTGGCAAAGTTGTTAACAACGCGGACTGAGGACCTGGGTGTGCCGGGTTCGAATCCCGTTCGTTCAACAGAAAATTTTCATCAAAACCCACACCTGACCTTGTGACTAACCTCCTGGAGAGGAGGTAAATAAAATATCTGCAAGATTGCAACTATTTTTATTTTTACCACCCAGGGCAGCAAGCTAAGCGATTGCATACGAAGTCGGTGAAGGGTCGGCCTGGAACATACAAAGGAATTGTGGTTGAACCTGCGCAGAAGCAACATTGCTATCCTCGCTCCATAGATTTGCAGTTCTGCGACTGAAACGTCCTTGCTTATCGCGCGTAGAGGCAGAGATGATCAGAGAGTGATCGATTCTTATATTGACCTCTCCTGGATTTTTGACAGAGCTCTGTTAGCCATGTAGCTTTGGCACTACGATGTTGCCACCTGAACTACCACGCTGATGAAAGTTTGGTTTGTAGAGAGTCTACTTGTGTTTGGTATGAGGATCGTTTGGCGAACAGAGAGGCACATATACTAACATTTCGTTTGAATATATACTAAATAACTGTTCCTATAGACACTTTGATAACTAAAACATTATTTATATGATCAGGCTGAAATATTGTATAGGTTGTTAGTGTTAACAAATCAATAACAACAATTCTAAAGGAGGTGAGTGTGTCACTTCCATCGTAGTTCATTATAGTCTACAAATAATTGAGAAAAACGTGCCTTATTTTAGCAATCAATTCAAACATAATGAGCATCCTTCAATCAATCTAGCGAATATAGTTAAATTCGTACGCAGGTTTTCTTTACGAGTACCGGTATGTAACCTTTATTTTCTATGGGGGCCCAGTATTGAGGTGAAAATGGTTTCAGCCTTAAAAGGCTTTTATCGGCTCGCCCATTCTTTAAAATCCACATGCCTGTAAACGGAAGGAAGAATCGGCAATAGAATCGCTTATCTTACAAAAAAAGTAAAAACAGCACTTTCTCAGAAGAAAAATGACGTGGTTTTGAGTTCGAGAGTATGATGGGAAGATGGTCCGGTTTTGAAGAGCGCATTTATTTTCAGTATGTGATCGGACAAGAAAGATAGGAAAGTTGGATGGAAATTGTGATTTGTTTCTTTTCAATTTGCTTTGAGTTTAGACAATATGGCGCCTTTCGCGTAATCGGAGCGGAAGTGTTAACGCCGAAAAAAGGCACTTCCTGTGAGCGAAAATAAGGGGAGCTTATCAAAAGACAGCATTATTATAAGAATCTTATTATTCTGGGAACTAAGAGAAGCAAGGGAGATAATTTAAATAAGTACACTTCTTAATGGACATAAAGGATTATAATAGATATGAAACCATTAAAAAGAAACGATAACAGCGATGCTGCTGCTGCTGCTGATGATGATGATGCTGCTGCTGCTGCTGCTGCTGCTGCTGCTGCTGCTGATGATGATGATGATGATGATGATGATGATGATGAAGAGAAAAAGAAAGAGAAAGAAGACGAAAAAGAAAAATGAAAAAAAATTGAAAAGAAATGTAAGGAAAAATAAGTTTAAAAATATAAGGTAATATAAAACTATGTTGAGGAGAAATTTAAAAAATAAAACCATGTAACCATAAAGGGAGATAAAAAAGAGAAAATTAGATGATGAAAAACAGAAGAAACAAGGAAAGCAAAAGTGGAACACGAAGAGATAAATTGAAAGATGACTAAGGATAATAAATCGATAAAGTAACAAGGAAAAGAGGGAGGGAAGAAGAAAATCGCAGAAAATATGATTAATTAAAATAAATAGTGAAAAAACGACAGAAAAAGCGGTAATAAAACTAAATTAGCGTGGTTGAGAAGTAAAACAAATGAAGAAGACAAAGAAGAATGAGAAAATAAAAAAAACAAATGCGTAGAGGTCGATTAAGAATCAGAAATAAACGAAAATAAAATAGAAGAAAAATGAAGAAAAACGAAAAATATAATAATAATAATAATAATAATAATAATAATAATAATAATAATAAAAAAATAATAATAAAAAAAATAATAATAAATAATAATAATAATAATAATAATAATAATAATCATAATAATAATAATAATAATAATAACAATAATAAAGACAACAGAACCGGGGAAAATACAACCGCACGAGAGAGGCGCAAGCATAGGCTGACGCCACGAAAATTATGGACAGAGGGTCGAGGAGGGAAAGCGCAAACCAGACCTCCACTGGAAGAGCGCGGACAGCTCTGGGACCTTGGGGAGGCTTGTCGCCACTCGGGCCCCAGAGGGGACCAATGGCCCTTATCAGCGGGAAATCGGTGGTAGGTGGCTGTTGCGATACCACAAGGCCATCAGCGGTGATGAACGAAAAGAGGTGGAGCATACTGGAAGTCTGAGGAAACTTGTTGTCACTCAGACTCCAGGGAATACCACAGGTTGTTGGCAGTGGGCGATCACTGACACTGACCAGTGTGATAACTCCTAGTGAGTAAATAATAATAATTATAATAATAATAATAATAATAATAATAATAATAAGAAGAAGAGCAAGAACAAGAAGAACAAGAAAAAAAACAAGAATATTTACAACGAATTGCTGAAATCAGAAAACGAAAAGACGAAATTCAAAGGAATCTCTATGACATTCTACATTTGATCTCTATCGTTTTGTGTCCTACCATTTTATAAAACGTGTCCGTATCACGCAATTACATAATCACATGGCGTCGAATATGCACACATCTTTATTGGTTCGACGGGGCCAATGTTCTAAGTGACAACTCGTACACCTAATTAAAGTTGAGACAAGAACTAAAATCTTTTTCTTTATTCATTTTCATTACTGAAGTCCCATCAAATTTATTACATTAACTAACACAACAATAATCACGAGAAAGATATGAACTATCAGTTAGTAAAATAGCATAACAAATCCAATAGAAATAGTTTAATACGATTGGATTTGGTATGTCTACTTTACGATATATCGCACCACATACTGATATTTCTCCATTTGGGTAACTGCATGCTTTAAATTTGTATGCGTCCAATTGAAACCAGATCATTTGATAATTGTATTAAATTTTTTAAAGTTTTTCATTTTCTTAAGGATTATTCAAACATTTTCTGATTTGTATTCATCGCTATATTTGCATTTTATTTTCAAGGTTATCATCGGTAAATTACCAATTGAAACGCTAATATTGTCTACCTCACTGTCATTCCGAGAATGACATCATTATCAACAGTATCACCGTGCCTTTCAACCCTGACTAAGTATAACAAGCCAACCAATCAGATAGTCTAATCTACCATAGCGGAATTTTTATCGAAGGATGCAAATTTTACTTTGATTTTTAACAAGAAAATCCTTATGTATTTAGAAATAATATCAGAAGTCGATAAAATAAGTGTTCGGAGCTAAACTCACCGGAAATAATTGTGGCAAGGGAGACAACTTCTCGCCTCCAAACTGGACACTATAAGATGCATCAATTTGGTGGTTCTTTTTGCTTAAAGTATAAACTTCGTAAAGAAATAAGAATAATGAAAAAAACAAAAACTGAACAGCAAAATATGATGAATAAAAGCAAGAAAAATAATATATTAATTCGATAAATCTTCATGCTCTTGATAGGAATACAAATTTACTTATGAAATTTGTTGACGCAATACAAACAGGCTTTTTCGATATTCATTTTTATTTTATACTCATTCCGCTTTACCTTTTATTTATTTTTGTCCTGATAAGTTTTCTAATAATAATAATAATAATAATAATAATAATAATAATAATAATAATAATAATAATAATAATGTCAATAGATTGTCTTCTTTCATTGAAAATGACTGTCTTTTCTGCAGAAAATCGTTACTTCCGTTCCGTTATGTTCCAGCGATGCACAGCTTTTTGAAAATCAATTTAGAACACGATTAAAATATAATCAATATTCTTGTGCCAGTGCGCCTCTAAATGCTTTAAATATAACAATTTGCGCACGAGGAAAGTATTCGTAGTGTCAACGTGAATTGTTGTTGTTTATACCAGTCAAAGATACGTCCTCAACAATCAGTTCGACAGCACCGGGGCCATTTTTGAGTTAGCGAGTTTCTCTCAGGCTGAGGTATGGTTCTGTGCAATTCTAGAAAGTACACTCTCCCAGGCTTTACCTCTTTTTGAGAAGGGGTTAGTTTATGGCTAATCGCTCTACCGGAGAATGCAAACAAGTTGTTTCAGCCATTTTCATTGTTAGCCAGAGTGCACTCGCCTCTCATGCGCTGACTTTTCAATTCCTACCTTCTGACCTTATATCACACTTTCCCGCAATGGGAGGAAGGTAAAAACCAACTCCCCGTTATAAACAAAAATGTCTTTTTATCCAATTATAATGAAAATTTCTGCATTTATTCAATAAAATAATGTATTTTATTGGGAATATGAGTTTTTTTTCCAAAGAGTGAAAGTTTAACGTAATTTAAGTTTTTTTGTCGATCAATGCCCATGCGCTATAACTTTAAAAATATATGTTGTTAGTGTTAAAAGCGACTCTATATAATATTTTCCGACAACATTTTAATTAAGGGTAAATACTAAAACAAATACTGAGACACACTATCTATTTTATACGATTTATTGAAAAGAAATGGCACTTTTCCCCATAAATAGGGAGGTAATATTGTGAGTTCTTACGTTTTCAAATGGTATTGGTAGGCAAGTAAAGACAATGGGTCTGACAGGATTTGAATTTGGTTTGCTGGTTTCATTGCTCGCGTCAGTGTCAAGTGTACCAATCATTTGCCTTCATTTTGAAGAAAGTGACTTCCTATACGCACGTAACATATCTATTATAAACGAATAAAAGACTTGAAAGTATTTCTCGAAACCTTTTCACTAAGATTTAATATTCCCCAAACATTTGTAAATCTTATTTAAAAAAAAGTAAGTTTTAATGGTAATAATATTGTTTAGGACCGATTTTTTTATTTAACTTATTTGAATAATTTAAACAAATGTAAGATTTTTTACTTTAATTCCATAGAATTTCTCTTTTAATTTATGCTTGATAAATTATTCACAGTAAGAAAAAATAAAGCTACAATCAGGATATAAACAGAGGGTTGCTAATCATATCAGGCTTCATTATAATTTTAGTTATATCTATTAGTAATGGAGATTTGTATTTGTCTGAAGCCGAAACTATACCATTACCTCTATTAATTGTACCATTGAAGTATCTTTTCAATTCAATTCATTATACTATTTCAGACTAATGTACTATCTTTCAATGCTTAAGTTAAGGGGATAGTGTAGTATCTGTTTTGTTTTCATAATAACATCCGCTACGCATTACTTCCTATCGTCTTTTTTTTGGGGGGGGGGCTAGTATAGTATTTTTCTGTTGTCATAAAATAATCATCCTAGGTATTACCTCCTTATGGGAGGGATAGCAATATAGATGTTCGTTCGTCATGATACCACTCTTCTAGACATTACCTTCCTTTTGAGGGGATATTGTAGTATCTGTTCTGTGGTCATTATACCATCTTCCCAGGCATTATCTCTCCCTTTTTGTGAGGGGATAGGGTAGTATATGTTTAGTTATCAGGAGACCAGCCCCCCCGGGCATGACATGCTCCTTTGGGGCGCAATGTAGCATATGTTCGTTCGTCATGATACCACTCCCTAGGTTAGCAACACTATGCGTTTTCTTCAGTTACGAATAACATGCGGGGCAGAATAACATATTTTTCTGTACAAACGCAACTGCTTAAAACTCTGTCTCCACAGAAACATTGCTTATATAAGTATTAAAAACAAAGAAAAGTTTATAAATAACAAAAATATTTATTCAAGCTTAGATGTAAAATTTTTACGCAAATTAAATATCACCAGCTTTGTTGTAAACGCTAATGTCGGCGTTTACGTTAAAAGTTTGTAAAACGAATGATAGCATTGAATAACGATTGAAATTCCTTAAAATAAATGTCAGTTGTTTTTTTAGAGAAAGAAGATTGGGTACATAATGACATGCATCCCTGACGCGTATTTGTAATAGATTGTTCCATTGCTGATTTTATTGGTCGCGTCCGTTTTCATTAGAACAGTCACGTGCCCCTATTTTGCAGAAAGTGACCTATACATTTGTATATAAATACATATATGTACTCCAATACCACCACGGAAAAGTTAGCGAGTAAAACACGTGCATTTTTCTAGACCTTGGACGAAACTAGTTCAAGTAGTGAGGGAAAGCAGCTAGTCTTACTCCGCCAACGGAAATTGATTCAGAAAAACAATGCCTCGCTGCCTAAGAAAAGGTCAACAGTGGGTGTCCTTTTTCTTTAGATCATAAGAAATGATAATAATAATTAATATATAAAAATGAAATTACTGACGTAATTCTATGATTTTATATGAATATATTAGTAATATGCACCTGGAGACACGCTGAACATATCGAAAATGTGCAAAGAAGAGCAGCCAAAAGAGTGCCCGGTCTACGTGACCTCTCATATTAGGAAAGGCTCAAAGCCCTGAAGCTTCCATCGCTGTTGTACAGAAGACTGAGAGAAGATCTCATCAAAACGTATAAATATGTCCATGGTCTGTATGACACTACGACATGCATATGAGAGATTTAGGGGGATTCTAAAACAAGAGGACATAATCTACGACTGACAAGAAATGCTACTAAGACAAACAAAAGACTCGTTTCATTCTTTAGTAACAGAGTGATTCCCTGGTGGAACGGATTGCCAGAAGAGGTTGTCAAAGCCTCTTCGGTGAACGCTTTTAAAGTCAGGTTTGATCGCCTTATAGAAAGCCATCTTGTAAAATACAACTTCAGAGCCCTGGACCACCCACAGAAACCCTGTGTCAGTGGGCTAAAGAAGAGGTACAAAGGAGCGGTCTAAACTAGATGTAAAGCATCCGACCTGACTGAAGACTCTACTCTACTCTAATATCTCGAGATAAATAGCGAATGCGAACACTGGCGAAGCATACATTTTTTCTTCATTTTTGACAGAGGATGTACTCGAGTAAACATAGAAAAGTATTTATCAAAACCTTTTCACCGAAATTCAAATTCACTAGCTTAATACCTGTTCTACTCTCATTCCGGAAATGACGTCATTATCAACATTATCATCATGCCCCCGACCCTGTCCACTCTCACATGTCAACTAATCAGATAACCAATGATTTAAAAAAAATTTCACTTGGTTTTATTCTCATGAAAATACATGAGAACTCATGTCTACCTTGTAGGTCTGTTTTTGAAATTTCAAATCGTCACGCCACGTATCATTTATTACGTGGCGTCAGCAGGACGTGAGAGTTCTGTCGGAATATGACTACTGCCAAAACGAGTTAAAAACGCTTCACTGAGATCGTGAGTAAAATATACCCGCTCGTAATTACCTAATGATGGCTGGCAGCAGCCCTCATTTTTTAGGAACAACCATAAGTAATTATTGAACAGTTGTAAATTCCATGCGTAAGTGCGATTATGTTTCGTTTGCGGCCAATCTACCCGTTTGATCCTTTCATGCTGGAAACAACACCTATTTTAAACTGTTTGTTTTATACGATTAATTAAACACCATTTGCGTGTCCATTAATAGCTAGGGAATTGCTGGTTCATGCCTTTCCAATGATATTATTGCGATAAAATTTGAATTTGGAATGACTGATTTCATGCTACATAACGCGCGCCGTGTTTGGACGGAAAAGTTTGAAACAGAAGTAGCTAAACACCGTTTTTTTCGGGAAGAGATATTTTGGCTCTTAAATGACGACATTTTAAGAAGATAAGACGTGTTTTGGGTGTTTCCCCAATTAGAGGCGGGTGCGCACAATGTAACTAGATATAGCGAGACGAGCTATGGATCTATCTATCTGTCTGTATTTCTCTCTTTCTCTCTCTCGTTCTCTCACGCATACAAGTAACCCGTCGCTCTGATGTTTTCTGTGTCTGTTTCTCTTTTTAAATCGACATCGGCGTCTGAGTGGTTTTGTATCCACAGACAAGCAAGAACGTACGTTTACGACGACGACGATACGTGTGTATAATGGTTTAAACACACATCGTTAAGTGAAAATATAACCCATAACCTGAAACGATATTCATGTCTAATAAATGTTATTAGTTTATGTACTTATTCACGAAGAGATCGCGTTGAATGAGGGACTCCAATGTTCTATCTACAAGCTATTACACCATATTGCCTTTTCTATATTTATTTTTACACCTTAAAATATTCCATTCATAGGGTTGGAGCCGATTATGTACTCAGCATTCATTAAGTAAGAGTAGTGTAAGTTTATTGATTTTTATTGAAATAGTTTTGGGGAAGTGTATAGTCTTTAACCCTAACCCTAGGCACACCAGGTGTTTCCTTCTATTTGAAGATCGGAATCTCATATTACTATTTCTATTCTTAATTTTTAATTTCCAAGTTATAATTCAAATAAAATAAATCTAACAGTCGTATATTTCTTTTTTTTAACACAGACCCTGCGAGATTATTGTACGATCTTGGATTAAAGTGAGATATATTTATCCAAGTACTCTGAGTAATTAAGTTTTATAGAATATATAGTTATGGGAGTATTTCTCCAAAACCCATGAGTTCGTGAAAAAGCAAATAAAAAGACAGAACTATAACTTGATATGATTTTATTTTTATTTATTTATTTATTTAAATATACATATGTTTAAATTATGTCTCGTTTCTATGATGACCAATGAAAATTAAGGACGTAATTTCAAATATTTTTTACACTTAACATAATTTAAATATGAAAAAGAACATTATTATTTCGTTCTATTTGCCAATAAAGTAAACAGAATTAACGTTTACTTTTATAGATTTTGATTAAGAATGTATGGAAATTTTTCGGTTTAATTAAACAAAATTCCAAATAACTAAATACCAATATTTTAATGTTAATTAAACAGAAAACAAATGTTATACGTCTTTCTCTCCCAAAGTTAATCGAGAAAAGACACATCCCGGCAGAGAAATAGGCAGACTTAAAAGTAGGTGAAGACACACATAGATAGATAGATAGATTGATAGACAGATATATATATATATATATATATATATATATATATATATATATAGAGAGAGAGAGAGAGAGAGAGAGAGAGATAGATAGATAGATTGATAGACAGATATAGATGGATTAATAGATAGATGGATAGATAGATAGAAAGGTAGATAGATAGATTGATAGACAGATATAGATGGATTAATAGATAGATGGATAGATAGATAGAAAGGTAGATAAATAGGTAGATAGATATATAGATAGATAAGTAAATAGATGAATAGATAGATAGATAGATAGATAGGCACATAGATAGATACACAGATAGATAAGTAGATAGACAGATAGATAAACAGATATTGATAGAAGGAGAGAGAGAAAGCCAGGTTAAAGTAAGGAAGAGAAGCTTATAAAAAAAGAGGGATAGAGAGTGATAGGAGAGAGATCTCTGCCGTCACATTAATAGATTTACTAGGATGGTTGCAGTTTATATATATATATATATATATATATATATATATATATATATATATATATATATATATATATATAGCAATAGAAAGAATAAAATAAATCCGACGGTATGAGTTAAAATGAAAAAGCAGAAAACCTAAAACTCAACATTTCGCACAGCTATTAAGAGAGGAAAGTTAAAGTGGCAAAACACATACTTGTACTTGATAAAGCCCACGCAACAGCTGGGCGAAACGTTGAGTTTTAGGTCTTCCACTTTTCTATTTTAACTTCATATATATATAAATATATATATATATATATATATATGTGTATTAACATTATATATATATTATATATATATATATATATTAACTTTATATATATATTATATATATATTAACTTTATATATATTATATATATATATTAACTTTATATAGTATATATATATATATATATATATATATATTAACTTCATATATTATATATATATATATTAACATTATATATATATATATATCTATATGATTTTGATACTTAACGGTTCTCACCACGTGACTTTCCAATTTTAAATTTCTTTTCTTTTTTCTCCATTTCATTCTTTCCAAATATGATCTAAGGTTAAGATCGGATTTTAACTCTACCTGATGAAATCTCAGTTAATAATAGTTGTTGATCGATTACATCGACATGCCAGTGTCGCTGATTTTGTACATGTCTGTGTAAATAAAAATAATCATATATGAGCACTTTTTATAAACCCGGTTGAAATTCTTTGGATTACTACCCTGTAGATATTTTTCCTGGATTATATATATATATATATATATATATATATATATATACTAAAAGAATACCCGCCCCAGGACGGGTAAAATGAATTCTCCCAAGCAGTACAGTTTTGTATTACTTTTATGTCCTCTTACGAAGATTAAAATTAAGATATAATGATACTAAACTTTATGTTTAGAATCATTATTCTAATTTTGATCAAAATCCATTATATTATTTTGTATTGAAAAAAAATCGCAAATTTAAGGTTTAAGCTTAAGGTGTGTTACGAAAAAGTTAAAATTAATGGAATTTTGCTTGATTGGTGTATCATAACTGGAGATCAAATTCAATGCAAATCTCATATATTTAAAGTTTAAAATGGAAGGTGGTGCCCATATGATCCCCCCTAAAACTCTTTAAAATATTTCCCATAAATAGAAATGTTTGTAATGCTAATTAAATTGATGTATCATAATAAAATTGTTAAAATTTCAAAAAAGTCTGAAGTATCTGAATTTTCACGAAAGGCTTTAACTCCATTTTACCCTCTTTGGATGAAATTTAATCAAACTAAATATAGCCCAGATTTTAACCCTTTACGCATTGCAGCAGTGCCACAAAATTCATGATAATCGGTTAAATAGTTCATGAGTTAATCCTGTACACACAAATATGTAAACATACCACACTTTATAAAGATATATATATATATATATATATATATATATATATATATATATATATATATATATATGTGATTTTATGAAGGCTTACCAAAGCATTCCTTTCAAGACACCAATGATCACCATTAAAGATATTTTTTCTTACAAATACTATTTATTCAAATTAAATGTTTTTTCCTACACGTGTTTCACTACCAAGCAGTTACTTGCTTGGCAGATCATCAGGGAAATTAAATGTCTGGAATACTGGTTTCAACTGCCGACAAAACACAATGTGGCGTTGTAATAGTTGAGGTCACTTAAGAAGAGAAGAGGAAAAAAGGAAAAAATTAAAAATAAAAGTCAAACTTCAAAAGCAAGGAAGAACAACGATAAAAAAAGAAAGTCCTAGAAAAGTTTTAGAAAAGTAGCTTGTGCATTATTTCTTCCACCAAGCCAACAAGCAAATAATCGGTCCCAAATACATTCAATAAAACCACAAAACCGGAACAATGTGCGATAATACACTTTCACATCTGCCGGTACAATGATGAATAAATCCCCCCCCCCCTGCAAGAAAACAAAAGAACTAAATCATTCAAGGTACCGCTCACAAGTTACCATTCCAATCCAATGATAGTATGGGAATTCTAAATCCAACTTCTCACAAAGAAAAGTCAACACAAATGTTCGTCCGAGTTCAAAGAGTCTTATTTCAATTGAAATAAGACTCTTTGAACTCGGACGAACATTTGTGTTGACTTTTCTTTGTGAGAAGTTGGATTTAGAATTCCCATACTATCATTGGATTGGAATGGTAACTTGTGAGCGGTACCTTGAATGATTTAGTTCTTTTGTTTTCTTGCAGGGGGGGGGATTTATTCATCATTGTACCGGCAGATGTGAAAGTGTATTATCGCACATTGTTCCGGTTTTGTGGTTTTATTGAATGTATTTGGGACCGATTATTTGCTTGTTGGCTTGGTGGAAGAAATAATGCACAAGCTACTTTTCTAAAACTTTTCTAGGACTTTCTTTTTTTATCGTTGTTCTTCCTTGCTTTTGAAGTTTGACTTTTATTTTTAATTTTTTCCTTTTTTCCTCTTCTCTTCTTAAGTGACCTCAACTATTACAACGCCACATTGTGTTTTGTCGGCAGTTGAAACCAGTATTCCAGACATTTAATTTCCCTGATGATCTGCCAAGCAAGTAACTGCTTGGTAGTGAAACACGTGTAGGAAAAAACATTTAATTTGAATAAATAGTATTTGTAAGAAAAAATATCTTTAATGGTGATCATTGGTGTCTTGAAAGGAATGCTTTGGTAAGCCTTCATAAAATCACATATAAATGCTCTGTACTCTGTAATCGAGTATCATCGAGCTTATTTTTTATTGGAACAACCCCGGTCTTCACTGAATGATCTATTTTATAAGTGAAAAATCTATATATATATATATATATATATATATTGCAAAAGCCTGTTTAAGTAAGAAGTGAGCAATACTTCATCTGGCCTTTAGACTTATATACGATCAAAGTGTAGTACCTCTTCTATCCTACCATAAATCCCCCTAGGTTGGGGCTATTTTTAATGTTTGCCCCAATCGAGCGTGCCTCAGTTTGAGAAGCTGTATTTACCCTACAAACAGACTTCGTGTCAAACTGGTTCTCAACAACAACAACAGCAGCAACTAATTATTATGTCGTCCGGAACGTTTTGAGCGATTTGGACGATTCAATCTTCACACGTTTCATCTAATAACTCTAGTTAGTATGGCATGATTATTTATTTTGACATCAATTGCATCAGTTTACAGGTTCAGCATGTAATGCTTTTTCTTCTAAAAGAAAAACGGTGAAAACGACGCAGAAAGTATAATATCATTTCAAAAGTGTATGACGAAGATGCTGCAGGCGAATCAACGATTAAGAGATGCTTTTCAATTTTACAATGTAAAAAAAATTTCATCTTTGAAGTTGAGCTGTCTCTGGATCTGGAAGAACTCTAAAATGAGACGACGGTTTTAAAAGTTAATATTGCAACAAACCCTTGAAATCACGACAGAGGAGCTTGCACAGAAGTCGCAATTTCAAAGAATACTTAATAAATTAAACAATATTAGTTATACCTTTTAAACAGGTTATGTATATATAGTCAAAGGGAACACAAGCAAACGAACAAAAAAACGATTTTAATGTCAAATGCGTAAGCGTGACAACAAAATATGACATTAGAAAACCGCTCTTTTTTTTAACCGCAAAAAAGATCGTAGTTTTTATCTAACACATACACATGCTTTTGCCCCGCTATATGTAGGGCATAGACGAACGAAGATATACTTGAAGAACGCAATAAAATATATTTTCAAATTATTCTTTCGGAGAGCCATTGATTGGCGGAGAGCCAATCAAACTCAATAACAATCAGTGAATACGAATATGTAGTAGTGGTCAGTTGGAGGCTTGTTGTGTAAATAACACGTAGCAACAATTCGGCATCTCCTCTTTTTTTCGTTGTTATTGTTGTCTTCTATTTAATAATAGCGATTGTAAAAGTTGTTAATAAAAAGAGCACTTGATCATTTTAACGGTTTCCTTTTATTTTCTAGTATACAGCGTACATACATAATAACGCGATGCATCACCCATGGGGGGGGGGGAAGCAGCTGTCTTCAAAACGACTGCTCCCATCTCTTTCTCACGCGCGCGTGTCCACGCACGGTTCAGGAAAATAAGAAAGATTTTTTCAGATTATTTGCTACGCGTCTCTGACAACTTCTTTCCCTTGACGCAATATTTTAACATGTAGCTGAAATTTTAATCTGTGACATGTTCTAGCTACTCCTTACGTCCACCTCGTATGGAAAATTCCTTTGTTTAACATTATTTGTAACACACCTGCATCGAAATATTAGTACGTCTACATCTGTTTTAATTACAGCCTTAAAAGACCGAATATTGCGTAGAAATAGTGCTGAATTCTTAATTCTGAAATAATTAACCTTAGACCAGGCTTATATAAAAAACTTTGATTCTTTATTTCAGCGATCTTAAAGGAATGTAGTATCAATGTTGATGACATCGATGAATTTATGATTGAGAAAATACTCTAAACGACATATCAATCCTTTTTTTTTTAATTGTTTAATGTTGAAACACAATCTCTGTTGTAAACGATTTATTGTATACGATTCATTGAACACAAGTTGCTATTTAACCCATAGTTGAAGGAATTCCCAACAGTACCAGTATGTATTTTACTATAGCAGAGCCAATTCCATACTCCGCGGAAGTATCTATTAAGTCTTGCTGCTCTGGTACCTCCACAACATAAATTCACTAGATCAACCCGACAATCTGCCAAATCCCATCCATTCACTGTGGAGGTCCCCAGATGCCGAAAAGCTTTAGACTCAAAAAGCTTCTTTCCTCGTGTTACTGGATTTAGGAACTCCCCCCTGCTTCCTGCTTTCCTGACGTTACTGACATGCAGAAATTTAAAACTAATGTAAACAGACATCTCGCTGTGCAGCTCCAATCTCAGCAGCCCCTTACGTCTACAGTGGCGGCCTGCCTTGTTTGGGGGTGAACTATGTCAAAAAATATTTTTTAAAAGTCAACCACGCATCCATATTAAAAAAACAAACATTTTTTGCGTGTGGTCTTTTTTTTTATGTAATTTAAATAAATGTTTAATGAAGTCAAGGATTTTTGCCAACATTATGTCTTTTGTCTGATTTTATTTTACTTAAAATAAATTAATAAAACAGAATTACTGATTCTACAACCATTCCGTGGTGCACCGAGATAAGCGTATAGAAACACATATAGACACACATTTATATAAAGGGCGACACAGAAATACCTCCCACATTTGAAAGGTTGATAATAGGAAAAAGTAACAAGATATATGAAAAATCAATACTGCTGTTGTTTGAACAAAGGGTCATAGATTTTCTTCATTTCGTTTGAGAAAATGACACCCTCTAAATAGTGACCTCCATTCGTTATACGCTGTATGGAGACGGTTTCTGAAGTTTTCTATCACCCGAAGAATCATTACAGAAACAATTTGAAGGGCAGCGTCTTCCCAGTTGCGTTCGTTCAGTTTCTGAGCAATCATTAATTTGTATGGATCAAAATTGAGATCAATATATAGAATTTTTCTGACTGTTGGATCAGGCAATCCCAAGACATAAGTATGTTAGCGAGCTGAACATATAAGAGTCTGAGTAATAGAAAGTCTCCCACTGTCTGGAATTCGGACGATTCGGGGTCTTCCAGGTGACTTTCTATTAAGTGCTGCACTTGTTGCTTTAAGATTTGCACCACACAGCAATATTGATTTTTCTATCCGGAACAGAATCATTCCGATCGAACATGTAATTAGCTCAAGAAGCTCTCTGTATTGCAATTACAGATTCATCATTTTTCAAAAATATTTTTACAGCAAAAGTGCGATGGGTATTAGTCCGAACTATATTGTTTGGTGAGGGTATCTAAAAGAAAATGGCAAGTCATTAGTGAAATAAAACATCATTCGTACTTATATAAGTTAATTAGCAACATATAGGTGATAGTTTTAAATGTGAGAAGTATTTATGCAGCACCCTGTATATTTAAAAGAGAAAATGTGTCTGTCTGTTGTAGAATGTTCACAGTTAAAATCATGAAATTAGTTTCATTCAGGTTTAATTTTTTTCTGAAGCAGATTAATAAGGATTATCGTATTATTATTAATCCCTGTTTTTACTCAAACCTTTTCCGGTGTTTTATTTACAGTTTTACTAACCAGAGACTTTCAGTTACGACAAAAAATATCAATGGCGATCATTCTAGTGGATGTCTATAAAACGGTTATTCAGAAAGCAATCCAATAAATTACATTAATCCTAACCTACCTCATCTTGTGTATTGTATCCAGTAGAAACAAAAACGAGTTCGTTCGACCAAAATATGTTCGGGTGATAGTGTAAAAGAATCGACGTATATTAAATAGATTAATAACGCAATCCGTAAATCTTAAAATATATACTTTAATATGCAAACATCAGAAAGCAATTCTAGAGAAGGATTTAATAAAAGTTCATAATATTTTGGTTGAAATATTTACTTCAATTCCACTACAAAAAGATGTGGAACAAGGCCGGAAAATGGGGAGAATCAAGGCGGTGCCCCTAAAGAAGAGGCACTCTGACCTATCAAAAATTGCACGGGCAGTCCCATTGGCAGTCCCCAGTCGAAACGCCTCAGGCAGTTAGCTATATACTAACTCTACAACAAAAAGGGGAGGCAAGGCCTGGGATGATGGACCTCCTAGGACTACCCAGGACCAATACCTGAGCTCGACAGATAAAAGGCTACCGAAATAGCCCAGTTCAGGTTGGATTGATTGTTGAGAACGGATCCTCGACGGGTATGTACCAGTCCAGATTCTCTGAATAACTGAAGCTGTAGGCTGATTGTGTTAGTATGAACAGTTCAGTTTGTGTGCCCCCCCCCCATAAGTGGTTGCAAATAAGGTATTTGAGTCGATATGTTTGTGTGTGTGTGTGTCGTTCAAACTGCTAAACGTAGCCGTATGTTATCGTGGTGATGAATTACTGAATACTAGACTGAAGTAAAGACATGTTTATTCCTTATAAAGTGTGAGAAAAGGCTCCCAGTTACTTATCATTAACTATTTAACGGGTTCGGTTAATGCTTTCGGTGAAATATAGTTTAAACTCTTCTCATTGGAAAAAATATTCTCTTTTATTTTATTTTATTTGAATTTGAAGCCGATTTTGTACAAAGTTTACAACTTCATTTTCTTCGTAATTTTTGTTAGTGGTCGTACAATGGCGATCGTTCGAACTTTAATGAAACTAATCGGTTCAAAGTGTTAAATAAATATATATTAATAAAAAACTACTGACTAAACACACACACACATACACACACACAAAAGTCTCTTATTAACGCTAATCCATGATCTCTATATAGGCCGATATCTGTATTATCAAATATATTTGTGAGTGTATATAAAATAAATAACCCCAAAAGATCTGATGCTCGCCAGAGTAAAGCAACATTTACAATACAGTTTTAAAAAATAGTTGTTACCATGATACCGAGATGAAATATAAGAAACCGGACACCAATAATTATAATAAAATTAAAAATAAAAGAAAAAGAAATATAATCTATTATACATAGATGATAAAACTAAACTGGGCAAATAATTCCATAATCTGATTGAAAAATACTTCCCCGTAATCAATCCCCTGCATGAAATAACACTAAGAAGAACAAAAATATAAACAATACAAATAGAAATAAACAAAACACTAACAGTAACCACTCGAATAGAAATGAAAAAGATAGCAATGAAGAGAAAAGATGTAACTGAATAAATCGTACACTTTGTCCACAACAAAATAAATGCCTAACCAAAAGTATTGTATACCAAGCTACAATATTTTCCACGGAAAGACCGAATAACAAGTAGTACTACGTAGGTATAACCTCCCTGGATTTTAAAACCAGATATTATGACCACAAAAGCACATTTAAAAACAGAGAACGTCGAATTAAAACAGCACTAGCAAACCACTATTGGG
>OY744521.1:70753790-70771290 GCA_963556195.1 Sepiola atlantica
ACAAACCCTTGAAATCACGACAGAGGAGCTTGCACAGAAGTCGCAATTTCAAAGAATACTTAATAAATTAAACAATATTAGTTATACCTTTTAAACAGGTTATGTATATATAGTCAAAGGGAACACAAGCAAAAGAACAAAAAACGATTTAATGTCAAATGCGTAAGCGTGACAACAAAATATGACATTAGAAAACCGCTCTTTTTTTTAACCGCAAAAAAGATCGTAGTTTTTATCTAACACATACACATGCTTTTGCCCCGCTATATGTAGGGCATAAACGAACGAAGATATACTTGAAGAACTCAATAAAATATATTTTCAAATTATTCTTTCGGAGAGCCATTGATTGGCGGAGAGCCAATCAAACTCAATAACAATCAGTGAATACGAATATGTAGTAGTACGATGAACTATTTCAGATTATCCGGACGGCGGCTCATCTCGTAGTCAGTTGGAGGCTTGTTGTGTAAATAACACGTAGCAACAATTCGGCATCTCTTTTTTTCGTTGTTATTGTTGTCTTCTATTTAATAATAGCGATTGTAAAAGTTGTTAATAAAAAGAGCACTTGATCATTTTAACGGTTTCCTTTTATTTCTAGTATACAGCGTACATACATAATAACGCGATGCATCACCCATGGGGGGGGGGGGAAGCAGCTGTCTTCAAAACGACTGCTCCCATCTCTATCTCACGCGCGCGTGTCCACGCACGGTTCAGGAAATAAGAAAGATTTCTTCAGATTATTTGCTACGCGTCCCTGACAACTTCTTTCCCTTGACGCAATATTTTAACATGTAGCTGAAATTTTAATATGTGACATGTTCTACCTACTCCTTACGTCCACCTCGTATGGAAAATTCCTTTGTTTAACATTATTTGTAACACACCTGCATCAAAATATTGGTACGTCTACATCTGTTTTAATTACAGCCTTAAAAGACCGAATATTGCGTAGAAAAAGTGCTGAATTCTTAATTCTGAAATAATTAACCTTAGACCAGGCTTATATAACAAACTTTGATTCTTTATTTCAGCGATCTTAAAGGAATGTAGTATCAATGTTGATGACATCGATGAATTTATGATTGAGAAAATACTCTAAACGACATATCAATCCTTTTTTTTTGAATTGTTTAATGTTGAAACACAATCTCTGTTGTAAACGATTTATTGTATACGATTCATTGAACACAAGTTGCTATTTAACCCATTGTTGAGGGAATTCCCAACAGTACCAGAATGTATTTTACTATAGCAGAGCCAATTCCATACTCCGCGGAAGTATCTATTAAGTCTTGCTGCTCTGGTACCTCCACAGCATAAATTCACTAGATCAACCCGACAATCTGCCAAATCCCATCCATTCACTGTGGAGGTCCCCAGATGCCGAAAAGCTTTAGACTCAAAAAGCTTCTTTCCTCGTGCTACTGGACTTAGGAACTCCCCCCTGCTTCCTGCTTTCCTGACGTTACTGACATGCAGAAATTTAAAACTAATGTAAACAGACATCTCGCTGTGCAGCTCCAAATTTAGGTCGACCCCCCCCCCCCCCCAAAAAAAAAACTTTCACCCTTTTTCTCAGTAGCCCCTTACGTCTACAGTGGCGGCCTGCCTTGTTTGGGGGTGAACTATGTCAAAAATATTTTTTAAAAGTCAACCATGCATCCATATTAAAAAAAACAACATTTTTTGCGTGTGGTCTTTTTTTTTAATGTAATTTAAATAAATGTTTAATGAAGTCAAGGATTTTTGCCAACATTATGTCTTTTGTCTGATTTTATTTAACTTAAAATAAATTAATAAAACAGAATTACTGATTCTACAACCATTCCGTTGTGCACCGAGATAAGCGTATAGAAACACATATAGACACACATTTATATAATGGGCGACACAGAAATACCTCCCACATTTGAAAGGTTGATAATAGGAAAAAGTGACAAGATATATGAAAAATCAATACTGCTGTTGTTTGAACAAAGGGTCATAGATTTTCTTCATTTCGTTTGAAAAAATGACACCCTCTAAATAGTGACCTCCATTCGTTATACGCTGTATGGAGACGGTTTCTGAAGTTTTCTATCACCCGAAGAATTATTACAGAAACAATTTGAAGGGGAGCGTCACATCATATACTGTCTTCCCAGTTGCGTTCGTTCAGTTTCTGAGCAATCATTAATTTGTATGGATCAAAATTGAGATCAATATATAGAATTCTTCTGACTGTTGGATCAGGCAATCCCAAGACATAAGTATGTTAGCGAGCTGAACATATAAGAGTCTGAGTAATAGAAAGTCTCCCACTGTCTGGAATTCGGACGATTCGGGGTCTTCCAGGTGACTTTCTATTAAGTGCTGCACTTGTTGCTTTAAGATTTGCACCACATAGCAATATTGATTTTTCTATCCGGAACAGAATCATTCCGATCGAACATGTAATTAGCTCAAGAAGCTCTCTGTGTTGCAATTACAGATTCATCATTTTTCAAAAATATTTTTACAGCAAAAGTGCGATGGGTATTAGTCCGAACTATATTGTTTGGTGAGGGTATCTAAAAGAAAATGGCAAGTCATTAGTGAAATAAAACATCATTCGTACTTATATAAGTTAATTAGCAACATATAGGTGATAGTTTTAAATGTGAGAAGTATTTATGCAGCACCCTGTATATTTAAAAGAGAAAATGTGTCTGTCTGTTGTAGAATGTTCACAGTTAAAATCATGAAATTAGTTTCATTCAGGCTTAATTTTTTTCTGAAGCAGATTAATAAGGATTATCGTATTATTATTAATCCCTGTTTTTACTCAAACCTTTTCCGGTGTTTTATTTACAGTTTTACTAACCAGGGACTTTCAGTTACGACAAAAAATATCAATGGCGATCATTCTAGTGGATGTCTATAAAACGGTTATTTAGAAAGCAATCCAATAAATTACATTAATCCTAACCTACCTCATCTTGTGTATTGTATCCAGTAGAAACAAAAACGAGTTCGTTCGACCAAAATATGTTCGGGTGATAGTGTAAAAGAATCGACGTATATTAAATAGATTAATAACGCAATCCGTAAATTTTAAAATATATACTTTAATATACAAACATCAGAAAGCAATTCTAGAGAAGGATTTAATAAAAGTTCATAATATTTTGGTTGAAATATTTACTTCAATTCCACTACAAAAAGATGTGGAACAAGGCCGGAAAATGGGGAGAATCAAGGCGGTGCCCCTAAAGAAGAGGCACTCTGACCTATCAAAAATTGCAGGGACTATTGGCAGTCCCCAGTCGAAACGCCTCAGGCAGTTAGCTATATACTAACTCTACAACAAAAAGGGGAGGCAAGGCCTGGGATGATGGACCTCCTAGGACTACCCAGGACCAATACCTGAGCTCGACAGATAAAAGGCTACCGAAATAGCCCAGTTCAGGTTGGATTGATTGTTGAGAACGGATCCTCGACGGGTATGTACCAGTCCAGATTCTCTGAATAACTGAAGCTGTAGGCTGATTGTGTTAGTATGAACAGTTCAGTTTGTGTGCCCCCCCCCCCCATAAGTGGTTGCAAATAAGGTATTTGAGTCGATAATGCTTTCGGTGAAATATAGTTTAAACTCTTCTCATTGGAAAAAATATTCTCTTTTATTTTATTTTATTTGAATTTGAAGCCGATTTTGTACAAAGTTTACAACTTCATTTTCTTCGTAATTTTTGTTAGTGGTCGTACAATGGCGATCGTTCGACCACGGGGGGAACTTTAATGAAACTAATCGGTTCAAAGTGTTAAATAAATATATATTAATGAAAAACTACTGACTAAACACACACACACATACACACACACAAAAGTCTCTTATTAACGCTAATCCATGATCTCTATATAGGCCGATATCTATATTATCAAATATATTTGTGATTGTATATAAAATAAATAAACCCAAAAGATCTGATGCTCGCCAGAGTCAAGCAACATTTACAATACAGTTTTAAAAAATAGTGGTTACCATGATACCGAGATGAAATATAAGAAACCGGACACCAATAATTATAATAAAATTAAAAATAAAAGAAAAAGAAATATAATCTATTATACATAGATGATAAAACTAAACTGGGCAAATAATTCCATAATCTGATTGAAAAATACTTCCCTGTAATCAATCCCCTGCATAAAATAACACTAAGAAGAACAACAATATAAACAATACAAATAGAAATAAACAAAACCCTAATAATAACCACCCGAATAGAAATGAAAAAGATAGCAATGAAGAGAAAAGATGTAACTGAATAAATCGTACACTTTGTCCACTACAAAATAAATGCCTAACCAAAAGTATTGTATACCAAGCTACAATATTTTCCACGGAAAGACCGAATAACAAGTAGTACTACGTAGGTATAACCTCCCTAGATTTTTAAACCAGATATTATGACCACAAAAGCACATTTAAAAACAGAGAACGTCGAATTAAAACAGCACTAGCAAACAACTATTGGGAGCTCAAAGAAAATGAACGCTCACGAATAATTGAATGGAAAATAATACGACAGGCCAGTACATGTAAAAGTTTAGACGACCCGTGTAGATTATGTCTGAATTAGAAATTTAACATCCTAAACTTTAAAGACACCCAAAATCTATTAAACTGTAGAAGTGAGATAACAAACAGTTGCCTGCACAGAATAAAATTTACCTTAGCTAACAATACATAAATAAATAAATAAACAAACACATAAGTAAAAAAAATTAAACTAAATTAAAATCTAACAACATAAAAACTAAAACCTAAAATAGAAATACAAGGAATAACGTGTTAAAATAAGTTCATCCATTATATTGACGCAACAAAGAAACAGGATATAGGCCACTCGATAGAAAACGGAACAATAGAACAGGAAATAAGAAGTAAAACTAACCGGACCTTTGTTCGTGAGAAGCCCGACGATTTGCTAAGAGAACAACACAGAAACTGATTGGTTAACTAGCTAGACGTATATATAAAAACACCCGGCAAAACTAACTCCATGCATTTTAGCCATCAAATCACCCCCGGAATGAAATGTTCCCCTGTGTAGCTTACTTGCCATAAATATATTTTCATAACTTACTATATATATATATATATATATATATATATATGTATTATCCATATACATATATATAAATATATATATATATATATATATATATATATATATTCATAATGTAAATATATATATTCATCATGTATATATATATATTTTATATATACCTATATATATATAAATATATATATATTCATAATGTATATATATATATATATATATATTTATATATATATATATATATTTATATATATATATATATTTATATATAATTCATATTTATATATACCTATATATATATATTTATATATACATACACGCACATGGACAAAATCGCACATGCACAGACCCCCCCATATATATATATATATATATATATATATATATATATATGTATCAATATTCATATATCAATTATCCGTAAGTAAATTAGATTGTTCTTTACAGTTAATTGACCTTTGCCGTAATTACATAATTGGAAATTACTGGTGAGAAATCAACACTTTTTCTTTCTCACGCTTTACAATTCTTTTTTCTGTTTCTCTTGTCATCAGCGTAAATGGCCGACAACGACGACCGACCGACCGACCGACCGACCGCCTCAAGTTCTAATAATTATTCCAGTTATTAGTTTGGTTATTGGCCTCATCTTTAATTTACATCTGACTTATTCAAGTGAAAAACCATTAAGCAAAACTTTTATGACCATCATATATGATAATATATTGGGAAACACATACATTCTCTTGATGAAAATATTAAATATTTTTATGTTTGTGCGTTTGTTTGGAAAGTGTATGTGTTTATGTGTTCGTGTATATGTGTGTATTCGTATGTGTTTGCGTGTGTAGTTATTTATGTGCGTGCATATTTTGGCGCCTATGTCGGCGTGGATGTTTATGTCCGTGATTATGTATGTGTGGGTGTTTATGGATTCAAATAAATATTTCTAACCATGTATTTCCCTCCATATATATATATATATATATATATATATATATATATATATATATATATATATATATATAATTATCCAGGTAAAGTAAACTTCCACAAGTAAAAAAAATCCAAAGAATTTCAACCGGTTCTATCCAAATATGATATGTGGGAAGAATATGCTTTTCTTTCCACCTGATGATATCTCAGTTCTAACAGTTGTTGATCGTAAACATCGACATGTCAGTGTCGCGGATTATGTACATGTCTGTATAGATAAAAAAATATTATATATAGAAGCTCTATTTTATATGTAGTACTCTTTATAAGCCCAAGTTCTTTCCAAATGTGATCTTAGGAAAGGATAAGATTTTCTTTCCGCCTGATGAAATCTGTTTCTAACAGCTGTTGATCGATAATATCGGCATGCCAGTGTTGCGGCTTATGTACATGTCTATAAATAAACAATAATTATATATATATATATATATATATATATATATATATATATATATATATATATGTGTGTTTGTTTGTGTATATATGACTAAGTTTTAATAAATATACATAATTAAGTTTTAATATATATATATATATATATATATATATATATATATATATATATATATATATATATATGATTTTTTTTATTTATATATATTGATAGTTGGTTATTTTAATATTGTTGTGGACTTTCTTTGAAAAGAGTTCATTAGATAGCGTCGATTTAAGATCGTTTGTATTTGGAGCTTTCTTTACCGCAAACTTTTCCCCCAAAAAGAACAACGCTGATTCATGAGCTTAGAATCTGAATCTACCAAAGTTATGTTAAAAAAATCAACTAACAATTTCTTTGCTTCAGTTTTGTTTAGTATAATATTGTGCTGGAACAAAATCTATAAAAGTTTTATGTTCATGTTTTTGTATCTCACCGATAAGTTAAAAAACAAACAAACAATACATATAGGTAAACCCGTAAAACTAAGTAGTAAGTTATAAAAATATATTTATGGCAATTAAGCTACACAGAAGCCTCCTAATTTTATCCCCGTTGGGAATCGTCGGGCAAAAATGCATAGAATTCGTGTTACCTGATGTTTTTATGTATAGACGCATTTGAAATATTATTTTTGGCCTAAGGTCGGATATTTTTAAGACAGGCCTCGTATATATATATATATATATATATATATATATATATATATATATATATATATATATATGATTTTTTTAGAGTTAAACTCTGCCTGATGAGATCTCAGTTTATAACAGCTGTTGATAGATAACATCAACACGCCAGTGCCTCAGATTTTGTACATATTTGTGTAAATAAAAAACAAATAATCACATATACAAAAGCTCAATTTGATATTGAGCACTTTTTATGAGCCCGGTTGAAATACTTTAGATTCCGATCCTGTGGATGTTTACCTTGCCTGGATTATATATATATATATATATATATATATATATATATATATATATATATATATATATATTTCGTCCTTTAGGGAAATCGTCAGTGTAGAGAAGATTATTTATTCAGTCGGTGGACTCGAACCCCGGAACACGAGTCATGTTTCAAACTCAAATCCCGCCGTCTTAGCCAACACGGCCGTTACTAAACAACCTGGTAAATGAACAAGAGATTAATCCTATTTAAAGGCAGCCGTCGTCAAAGAGTTCTTCTATTGAAAGGAACAACATGCAAGGAATATATAAATATATATATATATAAATATATATATATATATATATATTTATATATAAAAAATAGATAACTGATGAGAATAAAAATGAGATAAAATGTTATTTTTATCAAATCATCAATTGTTCAAACAATAGTTATTAAAAAAAATTTCCTTTAAAAAACTTTTCTTGCTGAAGACCAATTTTGATTTAAAAAAACAAAAACAAAACAAAACAACGGTGGTTGATTAATAACACAGACCCCAACTACATGATAATAATATGATAATTGGACACTCAGAAAATATAAAACAATGCGGCTGCATATGATATTTTCGAAAATGTTTCTTTCAATCTTTCCCCAAAATCTGCAATACTCTCGCACTCCTTTTTTTTGGAGTCACTACTTTATCATAACTAATATATTATTCAATATATTACTTACTACATATCTGTAGAATTTAGTATATTCGGACTACTGTTCTCGTTTTGGGTGTTTATATCACAACGTTTCGGCCGATGTAACCTCCGACCTTCTGTAGGTGTACCTTGTCGAACTTGGAAATCCTTCTGTCGAACTCGGGAATCTGGAAGAAATTTCGAGTTCGGCAAGGTACACCTAAAGAAGGAAGGAGGTTACATCGGTTTAAACGTTGTGATAAAAACACCCGAGATGAGAACAGTAGTCCGAATATAAAAATTCTACAAATTATCAACCCTCACCTAAAAATTTCCGAAACATAGAACGTTATTTTGAAATATTTTGAGAAATGTTTTGAAATATTTTTGTTTTTTCTTTTGATTTAATTACTCGCATCTAATAAGTTTCTTTGAAGGCATTTTGCGTATTTATTTATATTAACATTCAAAAGATGCTTTATAATATATATATATATATATATATATATATATATATATATATATATATATATATATATATATATATATATATAATCGCTTATTCTATCCCTTTGGATTTATGACACATTTTAAAGCATTTGTTAAAAATAAAACTTTTTCTTTCGTTAATTTAAAATAATTCAAATAAAAATTGAACTTCTTTTAGGATTTATGTAGTGTAAAATAATCCAGTTTTATCCCCCGGTATTTTTATTTGGGGGCGAGAAAAACGAATTCATTTGCCGTCAAATATCCCCGAGGTGCGGACTATAAGACAAAGACGCAGAAAAAAGTGTTGAAGCTTTTTATCTCACCGTCATGATCTTCGTGATGGGAATAAATGTTATGACATCTGCAGCAAAAAGAAAGCACAAAACGTACGACCTCCACCCATTGTCTTGAGCCCTCCCCTCCCTCTTCGAATTGCCGTATGGCAGGCGCTATGCGTTGTTTCCTTTCTTTCATTTACTTTCCACAGCTAAAGCACACACACACACTCATATATATATATATATATATATATATATATATAATTTTTATTATTATTTCATGTATCCACATAAAATTTAATAAGGAGATAAAAAATCTTTATGTATCAAGTTTCAGTATTTACTTCAACAGTGCTCGGTACGTAAGTAGAGCTAAGTAGTAAGCTATGAAAATATATTTATGGCAATTAAACTACACAGATGCTAAATGTTTAGGCTAAAGATTCCCCGGGGATGAAACGCGGGAGCCTCTGTGTAGCTTAATTGCCATGAATATATTTTCATAGCTTACTATATATATATATATATATATATATATATATATATATATATATATATATATATATATAGTTATTATATTTGTAGGCGCATACGTGTTATGTGTTTATTTATGCATATATAAATGTGATATATACATAGGAATGATATTCAACATTAAATATTAAAATAATTGATGTGAAAACTGAAAGATAAGACACGAACAATAATGTCCCGGATACAAATAGGAAATGATTTAAAAAAAAACACAGTAAAAATGTGGTTATCCGTTCTCGAACTGCGTTTCAGGGCTCAGAAAAATATCAATAAATCCAACTAGCTGAAGAAATATCAGTGACACAGAAGATTGTATAGATATGTTATTTATTAAAATGAATATCAATAAATGATAGTTAATAATGACGTTGAAAATGATAATGTTCTGGCTTGAGGCAAATAAGTCTTCTTGTGGGGGCAATGCAAATCTAAAAGGGTTAAGACAATGGCATAAAAAGGGATATTATTTCAGCTTGGATTAAACAAAGTATCTGTGAATTTACAAGATTCAAATGATACTAATCATTTTTGGAGAAGATGAGCGCCGGTCGATTGAAATTCATAGTTCTTTAATCAAGAAGGTTAACCATTTGATTATATGATTGAGATAATTGTCGGCAGCGTTCGAAATTCGAAGACTAATATCTTCATTAATATATATATATATATATATATATATATATATATATATATATATATATATATATACTAGCAGGGCTACCCGGCGTTGCCCGGGGCGATAAAAAAAAGTAGTAGAAATTAAAGAGTGTGTTTAACATTTTATATAAACACTTCAATCTCTCTTCTTTCTCTAGCCATCTCTCTTTCCCTAGTCCCCATTATTTCCCTCCCCCTTCAACCCTCTATTTTCCTTTTTCCCATATGATTCTTCTCTTGTTTAAATGTGTTAAAAACTAATAATAATGTAATTCACGTAAATTCTCTTTACTAAATATTTATTTTATGTAACTGTGGATTTTCTTAAAGAAATATGTTATATAAACAAACAAACATTTTGGATGTTATTAATTATTCTTACATTGTATTTTTGATCCCGAAATGAAATTATATTTTATTTTTTAAAGATTTTAAAATCGAACTTGAATGCAATGACTTGTAATTTCCTATAATTTTCTTTCGTAAAATAGTAGCAATAGTTTGATTAGCTGTGGTCGCTTATTTAAAAAACAATACAAAAAAACTAAAAATTTACAAGTGCGTCCCTGGCGCTAAGAAACGTTAAATAAAATTAAAAGTTATTTCAAATTATTAGGTAATTAAATTAAAATATGACTCAGGATTTTCAAATTACTATAAAATATAATGAAAAATAACTGAAAACAATCTCCCTCCCTCCCCGATTAAATCTGCCCCATGAACCCCTAAGCGGTTGGTTTATAGATTCGGGAATACTCCCATCATCTTACTCTGTGAATTTTACATAAGAATACACTTTTATATGTTATCTATATTCTCTAACCTTTTATAAACAAACCTAAATTGTGTTTTTAAACGTGAGTTATCCTTCTTCCTTAGCCATCCTCTAACCAATAAATTTCCATAAAAACCATAAATTGTTTTATGAACTTGAGGTATTATTTGCAGAACAACACGACGAATACTGTTCTTATATAAGATATTATAAAATGTACAGAATGGCGGTCAGTGGCGGCTAGTGGCGGACCTTGGCGTAGTTTCTTACCCTCCTTCATATAAATAGAATTGACGCTAAGAAACGTTAAATAAAATTAAAAGTTATCTCAAAGTATTACGTAATTAACGCAAAATATGACTCAGCAGTTTCTAATTACTATAAAATAGAATAAAAATAACTAAAAACGACCCCCCAGCCTGATAAAATCTGCTCCATAGACCCATAAGGGGTAGGTATAGAGATTCGGTAAACTCTCATCATCTTACTCTGTGCATTTTACATGAAAATACACTTTTATATGTTATGTATATTCTCTAACTTTCTTTTAACAATCTAAATTATGTTTTTAAACGTGAGTTATCGTTCTTCCTTAGCTATACCCGAACAAATGAATTTGATTGAAAACCATAAATTGTTTTATGTACTTGAGGTATAATTTGCCGGACAACGCCGAATACTGTTCTTATATAAGATATTATGAAATGTACATGCACATGTATTTGTGTACGTATAGAGTGGCGGGCAGTGGCGGCTAGTGGTGGACCTTGGCGTAGTTTCTTACCCCACTTCATGTAAATAGAATTGACGCTAAAAAACGTTAAATAAAATTAAAAGTTATCTCAAAGTATCACGTAATTGAATTACAATATGACTCAGCAATTTCAAATTACTATAAACTATAATGAAAAATAAATGAAAGGCCCCCCCCCCCACCTGATGAAATATGCCCCATGGACGCCTGAGGGGTGGATTTATAGATTCGGGAATACTCTCATCATCTTACTCTGCCAATTTTACATAAGAATACACTTTTATATGTTATGTATATTCTCTAACCTTGTTTTAAAAAACCTAAATTGTGTTTTTAAACGTTAGTTATCGTTCTTCCTTAGCTATCATCTAACAAATAAATTTCATTAAAAACCATGAATTGTTTTATGAACTTGAGGTATTACGTAATTAAATTACAATATGACTCAGCAATTTCTAATTACTATAAAATATAATGAAAAATAACTGACCCCCCCCACCCCACCCGTGATGAAATATGCCCCATGGACTTCTAAGAGGTTGGTCTATAGATTCGGGAATACTCACATTATCTTACTCTGTGAATTCTACATAAGAATACACTTTTATATGTCATGTATATTCTCTAACCTTGTTTTAAAAACCTAAATTGTGTTTTAAACGTGAGTTATCTATCTTCCTTAACTATCCTCTAACAAATAAATTTCATTAAAAACCATAAATTGTTTCATGAACTTGAGGTATTATTTGCAGGACAACACTAGATTCTTTTCTTATACACGGCCCCCGTGTACACTTTATGTGATATCTCCTTTATTTATTCACCGATTGCCCTTATTTTACAGGACATGGCAGAATCAACGACCGTGAGTACACCAAGACCTTAGTGGGAGATGGGACAAAGAATACACTGTGTTAAATTTTACTACAAGACAGGCTCGTTTAAGAAAACCCAGGACAGTTTCATGCATCAGTTCGAATGTAAAAAGGCTCCATCCAAAAGCAGAATTCAGAACTGGGTGGACCACTTCGAGAAGTATGGGACCGTGGAGAACCTCAACGCTGCCAGTGAGAACCGTCCAAGCCACTCGGGATGTCTCAAGAAGCGGACAGCCGAACTGGTCGAAAGTGTGAGAGAGTCCTTCCTGGAGAGTCCGAAACGCTCTGTACGTAAGCGAAGTCAGTCCCTCGGTATCTCCCGTGATACTTGCAAGTGAGTACTGGTGAACGATATCAGGGCTTACCCATACAGAATACATGCACTGCAGACCCTTACAGCCTCAGACAAGAAGCAGAGGAGCGCAATGGCAGTCAAGATGCTCGATAAGATCGAGGAGACACCAGGTTTCCTTAACTTCCTTTGGACCTCAGATGAAGCCAACTTCCATCTTGACGGAAAGGCGAACTCCAAGACAAATGTCTTCTGGGGGTCCTCCAGACCCAATGAAGTAGCCACCAAGCCCCTGCACTCTCCTAAGTGCACGGTGTGGACTGCAATCTCGGTCAGAGGCATCATCAGACCAATATTCATCGAAGAATCTGGCGCAGCAGTGACAGTCACCAAGGAGCGGTATGTGGAGGTCCTGAAAACCTTCAAGAGTGAGCTCCAGACCCTCTACCCGTCGCTCATGAGCAAGTTCTGGTTCCAGCAAGACGGAGCAAATTCTCACACCTAAAACCTGTCCCGAGATTGGCTGAAAGAGAACTTAGGAGGTCGAGTGATCAGTCTCAAGACTAATTTTGTGTAGCCACCCAATAGCCCGGATATAACCCCCCCCCCAGATTTTTCCTTTGGGGCTATCTTAAGGACAGAGTGTACGCAGGGAAACCCAGAACCATCACGGAACTCAAAGAAGCCATCAGGGAGGAGATGAGAGCCATTCCCAATTCAGTTTGTAAGAACATTATGGACAACTTCGTTCTGCGCCTTAAGAAATGCACGGAGCTAAATGGAGGGCATCTAGAACACATGCTGTAGAACAGAGAAAAACAAGCCAAAGACCCTAGTGTCTTGATGTGATGTTTTGAATATAATAAACTAATTATGACCAAACATTCATTTCAATCGGATAAAACACTAAAAAACTGGCCTAATTATAGTTGGGGCCCGTTTTTTTTGGGTCACCCTGTATAAGATATTATAAAATGTCTATGTACATGTATTTGTGTACGTATAGAGTGGCAGGCAGTGACGGCTAGTGGTGGACCTTCGTATAGTTTCTTAACCCACTTCATGTAAATAAAATTGACGCTAAGAAACGTTAAATAAAATTAAAAGTTATCTCAAAGTATTTCGTAATTAAAGCAAAATATGACTCAGCATTTTCTAATTGCTATAAAATATAATGAAAAATAACTAAAAACGACCTGATAAAATCTGCTCCATAGACCTCTAAGGGGTGGGTGTAGAGATTCGGGAATACGCTCATCATCTTACTCTGTAAGTTTTACATAAGAATACACTTTTATATGTTATGTATATTCTCTAACCTTGTTTTTAAAAACCTAAATTGTGTTTTTAAACGTGAGTTATCGTTCTGCCTTAGTTATCCTCTAACAAATAAATTTCATTAAAAACCATGAATTGTTTTATGAACTTGAGGTATTGCGTAATCAAATTGCAATATGACTCAGCAATTTCAAATTACTATAAAATATAATGAAAAATAAATGAAAAGTACCCCCCCCATGATGAAATCTGCCTCATGGACCCCTAAGGGGTGGGTTTATAGATTCTGGAATACGCCCATCAACTTACACTGTGAATTTTACACGAGAATATACTTTTATATTGTATCTATATTCTCTAACATTTTTTTCTATAGGGCACACACAAACACACAAACACACAAACACACAAACATACAGACATTTAATTTTATATATATATATATATATATATATATATATATATATATATATATATATATGGGTTCATATAAAGATATATATTTTAAAGCTATAGATCTCTTATAATATTATCCAAATTGATTCAGATATCAAGTTTAATGAAGCTATGTTCCGGTGATAAATCATATATACTTGCATGCCACTGACCAAAGAAAAAACGTCAGTCCACAATCATCATTTTTTTTAAATTTTATTTTAGCGAATGCTTATATTTTTCGGTCTAACGACTCGTAAACAATAATATAGCTTTTAGATTTTACGGACTTTTCATCAGAGACGTTTATTTAATTATACAAACTAAGCACATTGGTGTGAAGCAAAAAGGAAAACAGGTGAAAAGAGAAGAAAGATTAAAAAACAGCAAGGTCAAAACACGCAAAACTCACATTAAAGAAGATATTAAGAGAAAAATACTTACAATACATTTGACATAACGTGGGCCGATTTTCAAGCCGCCATTTTAAAATCAACAAGTAATGTTGGGATCGTCATATTTCGATTAAAAACTGAAAACCCGTAAACAAATCAATAAAATTTGAAAATTTCTGTAGATAAAATTTTGTTATATATATATATTTTGAGAGTAGACAGTGGACGTATTCTTTATTTTCCGCAGCCTCGTAACTCTCGCTTCCCATATTTTGTCATTTAGTCCATACATTCCGTGAGCGATGTTATTGGCGAAGGGTAGATAATTGCTGTTTTTGATACATTCGAATTACCAGTTTCGCAAGTAGTTTATAAAAAGCGAACATCTACAAGGAAAAAGAAAAATAACGACTTCATGAAAGTCAAGATCAAGATAAAAAATTTATTGACTACATAAAGAGAAATACTTAAAAGGGTGGTGTTTTGGTGTAAGTTGATCTAACTATTTCGGGTATACATGGACATACCGAGCCATCATGAATATAATTACGACAGAGCGTTGTGGCATTTATTGATGGCAGTTATGGCCACAGAATCGGACGCACAGTTTCTGTAACATACTTTTGTTAATACACCTTTGTTAATTATACGACCTATCAAAGCCACATGACGTAGAATTCAAGGCGTGAGGTCGAATGTTTGCACTAAAAAAAAAAGTCATGATGAAGAAAAAAAAACGGATGGTATTTTGAAATATTTTGTTAAATGTTTCGAAATATTTTTCTTTTTCTTTAGATTTAATTACTCGCATCTAATACATGGTTTTTTGAAGGCATTTTTGCCTCTATATTTATGTTAACTTTCAAAAGATGCTTTATAAAATGAACTTTCCTAATTTATATATATATATAAATATATATATATATATATATATATATATATATATATATATATATATATATATATTCCATGGTAAATGCCAGTATACTGAAATTATATGACCTTAATAGGGTTAAGATGAAAATTCATATACACTAAATGTACAAAAGCAAGGAAATTCCCAAATTTTTATACTTTTATTGTCATTAAAGGTATGACTACATATCAACCAAACCATTTCATTATCACATCACTACAGTATAAATCTCTATGCATGAGTGGATGAAGTGTGCGAGGTGCGCTGAAGAAAAATTCCTACCAGTAAAATACATAGCCCTGTTGTGCTCGCATATCCTTAATGATAATAAAAGTGTAAAAATTTGGGAATTTCCTTGCTTTTGTACATTTAGTATATTTGAATTTTCATGCAAAGATCTAATATAAAACAGTAATATGTATTGTGTTTTGATGCCAAATAGTCACTGCAGTTTTGATATGCCGTAAGACAAACACATCAAATATATTTTTTAAATTTCTCTTTAATGTTCACTAAAACAAAACGGCAACATTGTCATATGTTATCAATAATAAAAACCCTAAACTTTGTCCAACAATGATATTTGAAGCAACGTCTTTTAGCCAGCGAATACATATTCCTTCTTTTTATCTTGGAATTTATTATTCATTCTTTTAACAAGAAAAAGTTTCCCTTGACAGCTCAGAATTGTCTAAATCAATTTGTAAGCTTATAAATAGTGGTAAGTCTTAGAAATGTCTTAGACGTGTCTCGTAAATTTGCTCGTTTTGTGTTTAGGGGACTGACCCTGTCTGCCCGGCAGAGCCCCTTGGCGATTTCGGCAGATGACCAAGTAAATCGGTTTCGTATCAAATTATCCTAGCGGATGGCTTGAGCAGTAATGTATTTTCTTGATTTATAGTAGCAGAGAATGCTGTCAGTTTTAAGCCTCATTCACTTTCTTTGATTTAAACAAAAACATCTTTTTTGTCGCGTCATCATTATATCAATTGCGACCATTTTGATTTCATTATTCCTTTTATTAATTAAAAAAATGTCATTTTTTAATATTTTATTTCGTTATATATATATATATATATAATATAATTATTTTTATTTATATAATATTTAAAAATATATACTTAAATACAGCTTAACTTGATATTGAGCACTATGTTATAAACACCGTAGTTTCATTAGATTAAGATTTATGAACCAACATCCATCCATCCATCCATCCATTATATATATATATATATATATATATATATATATATATATATATATATATATATATATATATATAAGTAAATTTCGCGTACAACAAAATCGTAGGATAAATTTCAGAGGAAACATTTTTTTAATCAATGGAAAGGGCGGGTGAAAAAAAAATAAAATTGCTAAAAGTTACCTTAGGGCCTTATCGTCTGACCCTCTAAGAAAAAACGTCAGAATGATAAATTAAAAACTAAGAAAATCGAATGAGATATGAGGGGAAAAATATCAGTTGGAGAAAATTATTGAGAGAGGAAAAAAGAAGTAAATCTCTCAACGTTATGTTGGCTTTGAATCATTAAAGATCTCCAACTGATGTTTCAAAATCTTTTGTCTACACAGGCTAGGTCGAGAATTGTTAATATCTAACGCCTCAATAATATTGAGATGGTAGTTCGACCTGGCACTGTGTAAAACAGAAAACCACCCATTAGAATAGTTGTCA
>OY744521.1:70776290-70796290 GCA_963556195.1 Sepiola atlantica
TCGACAAGTATTTGTTGGCATTAGACTTGAAAACGATTACGTTGTAGACGGCAATGAATCAGTCCCGTGATAATGTGTTTTGTAGATAGGAGGTTCTTGTAAAGGAACTTTTTCAGGTGCATTCGCCGAAGTCGGAATTTGTAATTGAATCGTTTAGACTATTCTTATTCCGCTTTCAATTAATTGAGACAACTTTTATCAGTTGAATTCTTTTCTTGGTTATATCGCTGAAGCTGTGAATCGAACCCACAACCTCTGAGTTTACTCAGCATGACTTTTATACGAACCGATTTAATTCACTAAGCCATTAGTCCGAGACGATAAACTAACGTTATAGGACTATCTATCTAATAGTGACATTATAAATATAATAGTGGCATTATAGTGGCATTATAAATATAATGTCTATCTAATAGTGACATTATAAATATAATAGTGGCATTATAGTGGCATTATAAATATAATGTCTATCTAATAGTGACATTATGATATTTTAAGGCCGGAGAGTTCAGCAACTGGCATGTCGTGAATATGAGAACCATGATGAAGACAACTGTCCGAAATAAATAGTGGAAATATTATTCTTATCTGTCTTATTTTGTTTATTACCAATCTCCCTTCATCTCTTTCCCCCATCTCTCTCCTCCGTCTCTCTCCTCCATTTCTCTCTCTTTCTGCTTGTGTTCATATCGATCTTTCTCTCAGTTAGCTTTAAATAATAGATGTCAGCTTATAGTTGTATCATACGAAAACATCAGTTTTTGTTTGATCACCGAATTTAGACAACATTGAGCCTAGTTAGTACTTAGATGAATGACCATTAGTGAATACTAAATGACCATCAGTGAATACTAAATGACCATTAGAGAATACTAAACGTCGTACGTTTCGAAAGGTTGTAAAGTCACTTTCTTTACTCCACTGGAAAAATGAGTGAAGTACTAGGGTAGCCTAGGCTCTAAACAATTCGAGAAGACAAAAATCTTCTTCGCTTATCCCAGCATTGTTTATAGTCGTCTAAGGTTTCTCCTTGTCATTGGATAAATTGTACTGAGTGAAGAGAAGTGCGGTTTGCGATTGATCAACCCTTGCCTTACCATAAAATGCTCATCGCAAAACCCTCTTTTCAGAAGGCATCTTTTCTCCTTTGAGACAGAAGGATGTCATTCAGTCACGTTATTCAATCTCCTAAATCTAATTACATTGGTATACAAATATTTTGGGGTTCTTATTTATTTTGTATGCATTATCGATTTTAGTATAAAATAAATTATCTGTTTTATTATATACTTACAGGCACACCGGCGTTACCCGTGAATAAATTAGTACCTATGTATACTATTTTTAAAATTTTTATTAAACATCTTTGTTTCTTTCATCCGTGTTTCTCTTACTATTTTTTTTATAATCTTGAGTTTTAATCTATTTCGACACACAAACACACACGCAGGCACCCACACAAACACATGCACCGTCGTGGGTGTTGTATATATATCAACAATAAAAGACTGAAACAATTTGGTGTGAAAACTCCAAGAAAATAATGATGATGATGATGATGATGATAATAATAATAATAATAATAATAATAATAATAATAATAATAATAATAATAATAATATGAAAAAAATCTTAACGGCACAACTGAGAGAATAAATCTACCACTCCCTGAAAACAAAAAGAATGCCAGAGAGGAAAAGAAAGGACGCAAAGATCTACTATACATAGATCTAAAGATCCTGAAGGAGGTAAAGAGCAGGAAAAAGAACATATATTGACTACTAAAAAGCCTACGACAGAATCTCTCAAGCATGGATAATTGAATGCTTAAAAATGTGCAAGATACTCGAAGGATTATTAATCTTATTAAGAAAGCAATGGGAACATTGAGACTAGAACTGACAGCTGGAGGACAACACGTTACTAAAATAAAAATACAGAGAGGCATCTTCCAAGGAGACTCCCTATCACCACTATTATTTATCATAGCCATGATTCAACTCAACTACATATTCAGGAAATGTGATGTCGAATACAAGTGTACATGCACAGAACAAAGAATAAACCACCTCATATACATGGACGACCTGAAGCCATTTGCAAAGAGGAACTGGAACAGCTGATAAATATGACAAGAATCGTCAGTAATGACATTTAAATGGAAAAGTGTGCACTACTAGAGATAAAACGGGGAACACTGGAGACAATAGCAGGTATGGAGCTGCCCAACTAAGAGCAGATGAGGGCGCTAGGCGAACAGGCGAGCTATAAATATTTGGGAGGTCTAGAAGCAGACACTATCAGATCTACAGAAATGAAAGAGAGGATTGGAAAAGAATACCTGAGAAGAACAAGGAAACTCTTTAAAACGAAATTATATAGCAGAAATCTAGTAAAAGGAATACACATCTGAGCGGCATCACTTATAAGATACTCTGGACAATTCATTGACTGGACTAAAAAATAACTCAGACACTTTGATCAGATGACTAGAAAATGAATAACCATGAACAACACACTACACCCAAAAGACGATACGGACACACTCTACGTGAAAAGAAACGAAGGGGGGAAGAAGACTTGTAAGTATAGAAGACTGTGTGGAAAACGGAGAATAGAACTGGAGAAATACGTAACCCAGAACATAGAAAGGCTGAACACCGCAGCAATGGACACCGTCCCAATGAACAACTTGGGAGGCACCGAAACCAGAAACAAAAAAGACAATAAAAGTAGGAAGAATAACAGCTACATGGTCGTTTTTATAAGAACAACCAGAGAAAAAAAACACTTAAGAAAAGGACACTCGAACAGAGAAACAAAATCTCTACTGACAGATGCAAAGAAGAATGCAATTATGGCGTACTACATTAAAGCTAAAATAGATAAAACTCAAGAAAACAGTAAATGCAGACTGCGTGGACAAAGAGACGAAGCAGTAAATCACATAATAATTGAATGCAGCAAACTAGGCAAAAAAGAATACAATAACAGGTACGACTGCGTGGGGAAAGCAGTACACTGAAACTATGCAAACAACTGCATTTATAACACGCAGACAAATAGTACAAACATTAACGAGTACTGGAAAATGAAAACTGCAAAATCCTTTGGGACATGGAGGTGCAAACATATAAACTCATACAAGCAAGGAGACCGGATGTCATAATAGTCAACGTTTCGGTCGATGTAACTCTGACTTTTTTCAGGTGTGTCTTGTCGAACTCGGGAATATTTATGTCGAACTCCGAAATTTGCACGGATTTTCGAACGGAACGTATAAATTATCGAGTTTGACATGAAGATTCCCGAGTTCGACAAGACGCACCTGAATAAGTTCGGAGGTTACATCTACTGAAACATCGTAAGAATAAAATTCAAGATGAGAAGAATAGTCCAAATAATCCAAATAATAAAAAATATCAATCCTCATCTAAAAAATTTCGAAACATTGTTTCATTAGTTGATGAATGTTGATTTTGTTACTCCTCTTCTTTCATTAAAAACTAAGTACAATTTCCACTTAGTTCAGATTCTTAAAAATAATATCATCTGAAAGCTCCCAATAAAGTAAAAAAGAAAGCGGAGGTGGAGAAGAAGAAGAAAAAAATGGTAGAAATATACATATATTGGGTGTTCTTCTTTTCCTATGAATCAGCATGTTAAGGTTCGTAATCTGCTTAATTATGTTGTTGGCATAGGTTTTCCGAATTCTTTTTCAGAATCAGGTACTCACAGGAGCGACCACTTGAAGGTTGCCAACATCTATAATAAAGTGGTTCGATGGATTCGACAGTCTGCGTCGTCACCCAGTTCCTCATGGCCACATCCCATACATTGTGTAAAGTATAGACATGAGAAAATATGAAATTTCACCCATCTTTGTTTAAGTATGTGTGGAGTCCAATCAGTTGTGCTGCCGAACATATAATACATAATAGGTGAAAGAGAATAGTTCGTAAGTGGAGATCACTGCGATTCCATGCCAACACTGGCGAGTCGACCGATTCAGTCGATCCCTGATTGAAGGCACGTGTGTAAACAATGGTTTGTTCGGCGTCTGAGGTCAAATAAACAGAAACCCATGTGAATTTCATTGATTCTCATAAAGTCGACACAATTTAGAACAACGAGATTTGTTTTCGCTCCTTATCTTATTTGACTTTTATTTTTCGTTTTTTTCCCCTTCTGTTGGCCATCGGCCATCGGAGTCACTCTGGCATTAAAATCTTTATTAATTTAGAAAGCGAGCACAAAATAAAGACACAAAAATACAGAATCTACTTAAAACTTGATCGGTAGAAAATAATTAAAATGAAGACAAACACGAATCAATAAAATCATTTCCTCATAAGAAAGTATAGCGTTTACTTGCTTTCTGTTTCTTTCTTTTGTCTTTTTTTCTTTTTTATATCGCGCGTTTGTACGGTCTTTGTTTCTTAGTTTGTTTCTTTCTTTTTGTCTTTATTTGTTTCTTTCTTTTTTCCAGGTTTTTCTGGTTTGTTTCTCTTTTCTATTCGTCTTTCCTTTTCTTTTTCTTTCTTTCTTTTGTCTTTTTTTCTTTTTCCGCGTGTTCTTTCTATTTTATATTCCTTGGTATTTCTTCCTTTCTTTCGTGATTTCTTTTTTTTCTTTTCTCTCTTTTTCCCCCTTTTAATTTCTGTTTTTCTTGTTTCTATTAATACATTGTCGTGTGTTTTCTTTATTTTCCCATTTTTTCTTTCTTTCTATTTCACCCCACACTATTTTTCTATACTTTCTAGTTATTTTACAAACACGCACATACCCCCAATATATATATATATATATATATATATATATATATATATATATATATATTTGTAGGTTTTTATGAGTAATGTATATTTGCAATATTATACCCTTTACAGTATTCGAAAAAATCCAATTAAAAACTCAATGAAGTTGTATTACAACATCCAGAGCCTATATATTATATTGATTCATTTCATTGACCATGCAAAAATCAATCCAAAATCATAATTTTTATAAGTTACATCAATTTTTAATTTTTAAAATTTTATATTAATTACAACATCTCGGAGGATAGTTATGATTCCAATTTTCATATATAAAAAAAAACAATATTTTCATCTGAAATCTTTTGCATTCTTACACGTTTTTCTTGGCAGATTAAGACAAAAATTACAGTTCAGTAGCCCATCTGTCAATCTTCAGAGAATATTAGAATGTGTATTGAAATTGTAGCCACGTCTTATGACGTCAAAAACCAGGAGAAAAAAACGAAGCAAAGAGGGGAGGAGATTTAAAATGAATGTTCCGATAAAAGCTTGGTAATTTAAAGTATATGGAAAAAGAATTCGCGTTATGGAAAAGGCATCCAAAACAAATGCCCCCCCCCCCCTGCGAAAAAAACTATAGGGTTCGAACGCCGTCTGATTTTAAAACTAAATCCACACGGAGCTGACCCCACCAACCAGGGCATATCAGACAAGGCCATAAATAAAATGCCCCCAATAAAACTCTTCACACCAGTTGGAAAATTAATACTAAATGCTAATAATTATAAATTATTAGTCTGAAAAGTGAGAAAACCTAATAAAATATTTTTAAATTAAAATAAAATAAAATTAATGCGAAACTGGGGTTACATTTAAAGCTAAAATAATGGGTTTGAAAGTTCAATACACTGTCTAATATTCTCTGAACATTAACAGATGGGCTTTTAAACTGTAATTGTTGTCCCAGTCTGCTACGAAACACGTGTAAGAACGCAAAGATTAAGGATAAACATATAGTTTTTCATAAGATGTAAATAAGAATGGTAAACACCCACCGAAATGTTGAAATAGATATAAACATAATAAATATAAATTTGAAGGAACTTAGTTATTTCCTGGTCAGTAGAATGAATAAATATCATATATATATATATATATATATATATATATATATATATATATATATATATATATATATATATATATAGAGAGAGAGAGAGAGAGAGAGAGAGAGAGAGATATAGAAGGAGAGAGAGAGAGAGAGATAGAGAGGCAGCATGTTTTCATTCAGGCAAAAGTTATTAAATCACACGGATTTTTTTATGACACTTTTTTCAATATTTTCATTTTCCGAATAATCTATTTCGTATTTAGGTAAATTTGTGTTGATACGATTCTTGAGGAAATGGAACCAGAAACCCACATAAATATTGTACACCAATTTGATCGAAATACAAAATGGACTATTTAGAAAAATTGAAAATATTATTAAAATAAGTCTCATAAAAAAACTCCATGTTATTTAATATATATATATACAGTGCCTTTTAATCGGTTTTTTAAGTAAATCATTAAATTGACTTTTAATCGCTTTAGCGCTAATTTTGGCACTTTCAACCTCCCCATTTGCTCTTTCTTTCGACAATATTATTAATTAAAACTATCGATTTTCTCCTGGCGAGATGATAGTCGAAAGGGCCTTAGAGAGATTTCTGCGTATCATTTTTAAATGTATATATATATATATATATATATATATATATATATATATATATATATATATATATATATATATATATTGCTGTATGCCTGTTTAGGGTCCATAATGAAAACAGGAACACGGGGTTTAACGAAAACAAGTATATTGAAGTAAAGTATAGTACAAGAGAGAAACAGGAGTAGTGGTACGTTAGTCTTGACTGTCAGTATAAACGGAGGTTTACTCAACACTGGGAAGCATATGCATCCAATATTTATTGTAAATGGAAGAGTCCAAAGTCAGTTACAGGTAGGATACCATAATATCCCCTCCCAAGCTTTACCTCCTCAGATGTATTAATATTGTTTCCTTCTTTATTGATTACAATAAGATTCGGCGACTTCCGTTTCCACTTAGATTGCTGTTTTCTGGAGTTACTTGGAGGACTGGTATGTCGAAAATATTGTATATGATGTCCATAACTTCTTCTTCTTCTACCTGGGGGTGCTGTCCGTATCATCCGACAGTCGCTTCCAAATTTGATTCATGTGTCTCATTATGAAAGAACTGAGGTCCTTGGATTATGTAACCATATTTCCAATTCTCTTTTCTATTGTACCAAGTTCCCTGAAAAACGTGTCATTTTTAAACATCTGTAAATATACTCTGTGCCCCGGAATGTGTCGTGTTTTGTGTACAATAGAGGTTTGACTTTGTTTGGTCTGTTTACGCAATACTTTGTCAAAACCGGATCTCACTTTTCGCGCAAACATCATCTCTGCAGGAGATAATGAGGATGGTGTGTTAACGTTTGGCGTGATCCTGTACACTTGTAAAAATTGCTGCAGCCCCTTTTCCGTACGATATTTTTTAATAGCTCTTTTTAGAGTTCACAAAGCGCTTCGCCTGGTCGTTTGACCTAGGATGATACGCGGGAGTCGTGATGTGTCTGATCTGGAAAATCTCGCAGAAGTCTTGTCACTGATCAAACAATCGACCACCTAAAAACGGGCGAAGAATTCGTTGATGGTTACATCTGTAGTGTGTTGTTTACATCGTAACACTTCAGGCCATTTGAAAATGTATCGACTTCAATTAGATAGTAAAATCCACCCAACGGGCCCGCAAAATCCACGTGTATCATTGACCAAGGTTGGTGCGTCTTTGCCCACGAACTATGTTTGATATGAGGTGCCTTTGCTGCCAAGGCACAGCCTTTACACGAATTGACGATGTTCTCAATGTCCTGAACCATTTTAGGCCAGTACATGAAGCTGCGCATCAAACTTTTCATCCTATTTGTCCCCGAATGGCCAATGTGCAAATCCTTCAGGATTCTCTTTTGTAATTTTTTTGGAATGACGACTCTCTCTTTGTACGAGTACATCGTCGCATAATGTAAAACTGTCTGCAAAATGTTGGCCTTTATCAGCCATTATAGTTTTGTACTGATGATAAATCTATCATTGGAGGCTTCCATTTTAATTTCATGTAGAGTCACCGGGAGCTCTCTTACCGTGTTGCATAACATAGTTTTTACGCTTGCAGGGAAGCAATCACTTCTACTAGTGATTCTCTCTGTCATGGCACCAGTCTAAATAATCCATCCGCGTGATAGATCTTTTTTGATGGTAAATACTCTATTTTAAAATTATAATTCAGTAAAATTATTCCCCGTCTCTGTAGTTTATTTGCCTTATACACAGGCGGACATTTTCCGAACCGAAAATAGTGAATAACGGTTTATGATCTGTCTGCAATTTCAACAATCTACCGTGCATATAGAAGTGGAACTTAGTTACAGCAAACATTATTCCTAAAGCCTTCTTCTCAGTTTGTGAGTACTGCTTCTCCGCAGGAAGCAGGGTCCTTGATGCATGCGCAATGAGTTTATGCGTTCCATCCAACATTACATGAAGAATGCACGCTCCTAATCCGTATGAACTGGCGTCGCTAGCAACTATTATGTTTAAGACTGGATTGTAATACGTAAGGAATAAATGTGATGTCAGCATTTCAATAGTTTTGTCGAATCCCTCCTGGCATTCGGGCGTCCATTCACAAACCTTATCATATTCGAATAGTTCATTCAGTAGAGCACGGAGGTTATGCATCTCTGGAATGAAAGCCTGGTAGTAATTTGCCAGTCCGAGGCAACTCTGTAGTGTTGTGACGTTTTCCGTCGCCGGCATGTTCTTAATTGCAGTGGTCCGTTGTGGGTCCGGCCTTCTGCCGTCCTTGTCATTTACATGACCTAGATATTTGAATTATTCTAAAAAAAAAATCACATTCTTCTTTTTTAACTTTAAACCCGTAGTCCCGGATTAAATTGAACGCTTGCATCCGATCAGTGCAAAAAAAAAGTTATTAGTGTCTTTTAACAGAAGTATTTTTTAAAACTTTATAGTAATTCCCATTAGGGTCACGTTTGTAATTATCTCACCCTCAAATTTAATTCTTTCACCAGTCACTGTACTGGCTATTCAGTTGCGTCTTAACAGGGTAGGTTTCTTCAACCTCTTCTACGTATGTAGGTTTATTGGTGACACGTCCGAGCTTCAATCTAATTGTAGTTTTATATTTTTTATCAATAATTGTTATGTGCACATATTCATTATGTAAATGCAGTCCTGCTCATTTTTACTTGTGGTTTGAATCTGCGTTTTATTTTCTCTATTTGTTATACAATGGGAACTTTTGTGTCCGACTTTGTTATAAGTCAGGCAGGTCTAAAAACGAAATGGACAGTCCATAAACCAATGCAATTTATCCTGTTTTATACATGGCTGGTTTGTCCGTGTAGTGGCGCGGAAATCCTTTTTTTTATTATTGTTTTCGAGGGAGAGCTGGATTTCGATTTTTGACGTATTTTCTTATGTGAGCAATGCCTGACTTTTCGATGTCCTTCAAATCCTGCTTAACACTTATAAATATCTGGCAGTCTTCAGCTAATTTCTGTAGTGTTAAGTTCGGTTCATTTTCTAATTTATTCAAGAACATTCCGTCTGCTCTCAGCGTCTTTTCCTGATACCAATCCTTGTACGAAAATTAAGCATTCAAAATTATCAGCACTAAGTCTGGCTAATTTAAAATCGTCGCAGTGTTTATTGACGACTGATGCTAACGGTGAATAATCTTCGTTGTCTGTTTTACAAGGTTTAAACACTTCCAGCGTTTGTGAAACAAAGAAGTCTTGGGGCAAAATAATTTGCTTAAAAGATTTACAGCTTCAACAAAAGTCAAATTGCTCGTTTTCGGGGCAAAATGATATCCACGAACTTAGTATGTTTGGTGGTACCTAATTTTCGGAGCGGTAAGCGAACTTTTTTAGAGACTGACCAATTTTCACAATCTATTTTGTATAGATGTTCATATCTTCTAAAATGTAAAGGTTTTATCGTCGTTTGGGGAATAAGTGAAATTGTCAATTGAGCTCCAAACTGCATTCTGCGAGAAATCATTATCGTTTTCGTTACTTTGCCCCTTAATCGATATTGTTTGCATTAATACTTCAATCTTTTCGTCGGATTCTTTCTTTTGTTGTTACAGAAGCTGTTGAAATCTTTATTCAGATTTCTGTAGTTTTTCATTTTATTCTAGAAGTCTTTATGCTGTTTTCTGTTGCTATTGCATTTGATACTTCACCAGTTCTGCAATCGTTGCTTCAAAGTCTTCCACATTCAAAATGTGTCCTTTTAGAACACGGTTTTTAGAATGTGTGTTTTTAGAATACGGATTTTAGAAAGTTCTTTCTTTATATTACGTATTCTAAACGTAATCTTAGTTGTAACAAGAATATAAAACCTTATCGTTTTTCTCGAAAAATCACTTTTTTGGTACGCTTTTCGCGTAACCATAGAATTTGCGGTCGGCCTTTAGTAAAAGAATAAAAATAAAAATACAGTTTTAGTTTTTTTTCTTGCTTTCGGCAGTCATAAGCCTTTCTCTTTTGGAGATAAAAGGAAAAATCATGTATTCCCTTCTCGTTAAGAATTAACAATAATGTCGAAATAGTAATTTAAAAAATCACTGACCTTTCTTTAAGTGAGAGAAAAAAGTTGGTCTTCACGTGTTTTTCCCCCACAGGCAAAAAACAGTTTTTAGAACTAATAAGTTTTCTGGTCAATTTTGTCGTTGCTTTCTCCACGTTTGTCCTTTTTTAAGGTTCACTGAAAACCCTTTATATACTTTGTTGCCAGTTGTGGCGTCCATTTTAAGGTTATCCAGAATCTTTTACTGTAACCACGTCGTCAGTCGTTGTAGTGGTGTATGTTCGAAATCCATAGTCATCGGTTGTTGTGGGGTCTTTTATTTTTAGAGTTCTCCAAAAAAAATCCTTAATGTTGCACTTGTGTCCCGTGTAAGTTCGAATATCTCGTCGCGTAATGAAAACACGAACACGGGGTTTGGCGAAAACAAGTATATTGAAGAAAAGTATAGTACAACAGAGAAACAAGAGTAGTGGTACGTCAGCCTTGACTGTCAGTATAGACTGGGGTTTACTTAAAACATATGCTTCCAGTATTTATTGTGAATGGAAGAGTCGAAAGTCCGTTATAAGGACGGTACCATTATATATATATATATATATATATATATATATATATATATATATATATATATATATATATATATATATATATATATTCATGAAAAAAAATGACACAATACTGGTGAACTCTGATGATAGAATATTATTCCGAAATTAATGAGATTAAAGTAAAAAAAAAAATTAATCTTGCATTGATAAAGGCTTCTATTTTAATTTTATAATACTGACCCAGCAATGCTTTGAAATGAACGACCCATTTTCTTAAACTATGAGCATGCAAATGCTTTCTTCGTTCTACAACCAGAATTTGAATTCATAACCGCCAACGACATCGGCGCGGATACATCATAACAAGGACATTTTATCAAAGAAACAAAAGGAAAAAAGTTTGTTTATTTTTGTTTTTGTGTTATTTGATGAAAAAATGACACACTACTGGTCAACTCTGATGATGGAATTTTATTCCGAAATTAATAAGATAAAGGAAAAACAAAATAAATTTATCTTGCATTGATAAAGGCTTCTATTTTCAATTTTATGATATATATATATATATATATATATATATATATATATATATATTACTATTTCATGTATCCACAATTTTTTTTATACGGAGATATAATTTTTTATGTATCAATTTTCAGTATTTACTTCAACAGTGCTCGATACGTTAGTAGAGCTAGGTAGTAAGCTATGAAAATATATTTATGGCAATTAAGCTACACAGAGGTTCCCATGTTTTATCCCCGGGCATTTTAGCCTGAAGATTCCCCCGGGGATGAAACGCGGGAGCCTCTGTGTAGCCCCTGAAGAAGAGCCTAGCAGGTTCTGAAACGATTGTCGGATACACCAACTATGTTTATTTTAATATAAAAGCTCTAATATATATTGAGCACTTTTGAAAAGTAATGGTTTTGTTCATTTAGTTAATATTTGAACTAAATTAATTAATTAATATATATATATATATATATATATATATATATATATATATATATATATATATATATATATATATATAAACAATTCAATTTCACAATTGAATGTCTATTGGCGGTTGTTCTGATATGTATCTTACCAAAGGTTAGACTTACTTCCTTTTTTTTTTTTTGAATTTTCTTTTTTTCTGTTTAATGCTAGCTATATTCGACGCCATTATTTTTAAAGAGATAATGGTAATTTTATCACATGAACTGTATTGTTGATCTTTATTCCCTTGACTAAGAAATGTTTTTAATAATTTTTGGAACATTCAGGCGCGTCTTATATAACTGGGAACTTTGATTACATTTTTGTATGCTAAGAGGAGCATTCTTTATCTAATTTTGATAAATAATAAATCTGTAATCTCGGAAACATCCATACATTTAGAAGACATATTAATGATTATATTTCAGTAATTGATCTGAATATTTCGAAATTGTAATTAATATTTTTTATACTAATGGATCATAAAAGATAAGGGTTAATGAGATTGTCAGTTTACGATGAACAACACATTTGAAAGAATCAGAAACGATGGGTTAAATGTTTTTGTATTTAAGTCGGCGACTCGACAAATAATTGTTAGCATTCGACTTAAAAACGACCATGTTGTATTTTTTCTAGGAAACCCCGCGGTATCGATTTCCACAAATAAGTAGTTCGTGGAAAGAAACTTTATTTATTATACTTCCGCTTGGTTTTAGGTACCCAGAGGGAGAAAATATTTTTATAATGTATTGAATTGTAGCCTATTACTATATGAAATCTTTAATTGATATAACCTATTAATTATTGAAACAAGTCACAGGTATAAAATAATATCTATATTTCATTTTACAAAGATTATATTTACAGATGAATATCATCCATGAGAAGTCAAGAATTATTTTAGGATATCAACTCAAATAGTAATTATTTTGTCTGATGGCAAGGAAATAATAAGTCCAGGAACCATTATATTATCAGTAAATTGTTTGCGTATATCACATGATTTATTTAAGAAATACTTGTATTTTTAGTACATTTGGTTCACTGTAAATTATGCTAATGATCGCTCGAAAAAGCGTAATGTTTACGTTATTAAGATGATATTATTACTTTACTCACTTGGAGTTTTCACACAAGTCATTATCAGTGATTGGGTGGTGTTCAATTATCTTTCGATAATCTTTGCAAATAAATTTGCGTCATCGCAGCAGTCGTTTACCATCGATTTCCCCAAAGCTCCCAGTACTCTTGCACCCTTCCAGTGGAGATATGATAGATGCTCTCCCTTCTTGGTATTTCCATCCTCCTTGACCTTTCACGACAATTGTGTGCGGTATCAACCGAGGCTGCTGCCAGCGCATGTATGTGTGTATCCTTTCTTTTTGCATTTATATGTAGCTTGATTATCTATATATTAATACAATAGCGTGTGTCTTCGTGTGTCACGTATACATCAAAAGCCCTGCGCATGCGTGCCGCAACTAGATTTGGAAAAGCATTCAAGTCACTTAATTTTTACGTTATATTTTCAAGTATTTTCCTTTGGCGCATCGGTTAGTGATGTCGGTTTTTGACGTTGGCTCGACTAGTTTATAGTTCGATCCTAACCAACCTCTAAGATTTTTTTTCTACATCGAAGGGGGATAGGGGAGGTAGGGAGGGGGCGACCAGGAAGACACATATTAATACGATAGCGTGTGTGTTATTTTGTGTATCACGCTTACATCAAAAGCAATGACCTTCCGAATCATTGTATGCTACTCATGAATTGGAACCAAATTTAATTTAATCTAAATCATTTACAAAGTTTAGTCGTCGAAATATTACCTAAATGTGTAAATTGTTTCATGTATGATTCATTTAAAAAAAATAAATATGCAAGTCCAATCTTATCATATTTTATTCAAACATGTATAGGTTAGGAACAAGATAATTAATATTGAAAACATCATTTCGTGTAATTTACACAGGTCCCCCTAGTTATTATTTTTATTGGTCCCCCGATTTGAAAAATTGGGAGACCTATGTTTTGAGGCATTTCCGTCCGTGTGTGTGTCCGTGTGTGTGTCCGTTCGGATTTTTCTCCGCAACCATCCATTGAATTTCTCTGAAATTTTGCATGAAGTTGTAACTTTTGTCAGGTTAGAAAGTTACATTCTCCGATTTAAAAAAAAAAATCTGGTTATCCCCCCAGGGGGTCAAAAGGCCCCGAAATGGCAAAAAATGACATTTTCTACCCCATAACTTTTTCTCCATCCATTCAATTTCTCTGAAACTTGACCAACATGTACAGCCAATTGTTCCTAATAGAAACTAAGTATCGCTGAGCTTAGAAAAAATCCGGTTCGCGCCCTCAGGGGGTCACAGTGCCCCTAAAATGGCAAAAAATGACCCTTTCCTGCCATAACGTTTGATCCATACATTCAATTTTTCTGAAATTTCTCTAAAATTTTGCATGAAGTTGTAACTTTGGTCAGGTTAGAATGAGACATTCTCCGATTTTTGAAAAAAAATATGGTTAGCCCCTCAGGGGGTCAAAAGTCCCCGAAACGGCCGAAAATTACATTTTTTTGCCCCATAACTTTTCATCCATCCATTCAATTTCTCTGAAACTTGGCCAGAATGTGGTGGCAATTGTTCCTAATAGAAACTAAGTATCGCTGACCTTGGAAAAAAATCTGGTTCGCGCCCCCAGGGGGTCAAAAGCCCCCATAAATGGCAAAAATTACCCTTTTCTCCCATAACGTTTGATCCATCCATTGAATTCTTCTGAAACTTGGCCAAAATGTAGAGGTAATTGTTCTGGATATAAAATGAGAATCCTTGACATCAGAAAAATTCTGGTTCGCGCGCCTAGGGGGTCAAAGGGGGAGGGTCAAAATTGCCCCAAATTGCCCAAATTTATTGCATTTTACAATCGTCACATACAGAGGGGGACCACGCATGCGCGGCTTGTTATTATTATTATTATTATTATTATTATTATTATTATTATTATTATTATTATTATTATTATTATTGTTATTATTATTTACTAACTAAGAGTTATCACACAAGTCATTAATCTCACTGTTAAAACATTTCTCCCAAAATGTTATTATTCGTATGCTCTTTTAGTCGATCTGTTTATGTGTACCGTCTACTATCTTTCTATTCCCCTGTATACACAAAATACACTTTCTGTAGCACCGACCAATCATGGTGACGTTGCATTTATCGTAGGGTGAATGTCAGATTATAGTCTTTGTCATATATATCAACACAAACAGTCTCAGTTCCCTTGCGGTTGTTTTAGTACATTACATCTATATTTTACTTGTGTTTACAAAGTGCTATATTATTTAAACGTATCCGTGGTTGGTTAGCGTCATCTAACCATGTAGGTTAGTTTTTACACTCGAGGATATCTCTTACTATTTCGGTTGTTTTCATCAGCGCCGTGGTTTGTAGAATGTCAATACTTTCTTGCCTTTTTACCAGGTATTTAGTATTGTTAAAATTATTGATATTTCGGTAGCTTTCTTCATGCTCTGCATCTCTTCTCTGGCAAGCTCCACATATGTACTTTCTTGCTTTCTTTCATGTTTAATCTTTGAGTGCTGGGATGGCGAAACTTACCAGTTGATAGGTCCTTTGTTTTTATTAAATATTAGCAGGTTCGTTCTTTTTACTTAGATCAGTTTGTCTGTTTGTATTTTCACGTCGCAGAGGATTTGTCTTTCGGTTTCCAGTACTGGATCCGGTTTGGTGTCCTCGTACCATTTTTCTGCATTTTTAAAAGGAGTTGTTTGCACAGTTCCCAGCGGACGACATTCCAATGTAAATTTTGATATTTCTTCTTCTTCTTCTTCTTCTTCTTCTTCTTCTTCTTTGCAGTTTTTGTTTGAAATCGAAGTGAGTTGAGTTCCAAAATGATTATCGAAGGAAACGCTTGAATCCTTAATAAACTTTCGATTAGCCAACATAAAAACTAAACGCGAGGGTAAATTTATTAGAAAGAAACGAATTTGAACAAAATAAAGCGTCTTTTTTTTCTTGCAATAATACGTTTTGACCAATTTCTCTGGCATTCGTGAAAGCGTTGACGCCGTTGGCCCTTAGGGTAAAATGTACGTCTGGATTCATTCTATCGTTCTATTTTTATGTCCTTCAGCTGAGCTAGTTAAGCCCACATACGGTGAATACGCACTCCTGGCATCAACTTTGACCTGACATTCCTGTTGTGTACACGATTCTATAGTCATGACCGATATCGCACAAACAATTTAAGTATGCCTCTTCTCTCTTTCTTTCGCTATCTCTTTCTCTCTCTCTATTTCTCTCTCTCTCTATATATATATACATATATATACTTGTACACATACACACACACACACATATATATATAATTATGTATCAATTTCTCTCTCAGTCTTTCTCTCTCAAATTATGTATCTATCAATTTCTCCTCTCTCTCTCTGTAATATATATATATATATATATATATATATATATATATATATATATATATATATATATATATATATATATATATATATATAATTAACTTGTTACAAATATCCAGGGGGTATGAATCCGAAGGAAGTTGAAACCGGGTTTATGAGAGTGCTCAATGAAAATTCAGAGCAATATATATATTTTTTGATTTTATTCCATTAGTTGCGACAAAACAAGTTTTGTTTCATTGGTGCAAATAGCGACCAACTCATCGGGCGGGCGAAGGAATTCAAATGGCATAAATTTTAACTTCAACTTTAACGGGAGATTGAAAATTGAAAATACATTGGAGGGGGAGGGGAAAAGAGTTGGGGCTTTGTCTATAACGGTGACATGGGACATGAGAGGGGAGGGGGGAGAGGACCCCAACAAGTCGTGTTTCAAATTATTACGTGGGAGGTTTTTCAGTTGGTCGCTATTTGCACCAATGAAACAAAACTTGTTTTGTCGCAACTAATGGAATAAAATCAATATATATATATATATATATATATATATATATATATATATATATATATATATATAAAATAACATTTTGAGTGAGTGTAGAGAATGTGTGCATGTTGGAAAGTGGTTGTGCGTGAGAGAGAGACAGAGAGACAGATAAAGAGAGGGAATGAGGGAGAGAGAGTGAGCGAAAGAGAGAGACAAGAAATATTAGTTTTTTTTCCATTATAGTTCTTCAGTAAATTTACAAAAGCTGTTTGATTAAGTGTTTGCATGAAATATTCCGACTCAATTTCATTTGCTTTATTATAAATCGTTCGGCCATCTTTTTTTACCCGTTGAAAAACCGTCACGAATATTTCTTGACAAATAGATGTTTTTTACTTCTTAAATATAAAACTCAAAGTAGAATGGTACTTCGATCAGTACAAAGTTATGTCAATTTGGATGATATAGTAAAGAAAACAAACTACAAAATATTGCTTTAAAAATAATATATATATATATATATATATATATATATATAAAAAAAGTTAGAATTGAAATAACTTAAAAAACACAATTTCAGTCTGACCTGAAAAATTTATTTCGCCTATATTTGTTTCACGTCTGAAGAGCCTGGTTATCGACGAAATAAATTATCATGCCAGACTACAACGGTGCTTTGAACTATTTTTATTATAATTATAGGTTTGCTCTTTAGTTATATTGAGCTGTAAATGATTTAATATATATATATATATATATATATATATATATATATATATATATATATATATATTGTCACGTAGGACGTGTAGTTAAATTAAAATTATGATTATTTTATCAAGATTACCAGACGAGTAAAGTCTATTTTATCATATAATGTTTTTTTTTTCATTTCCTTTTGACACAAACAATCTTAGGAGAAAGCTAAACGCTATTTCCTGTGAACCGACTTCTTCCATACCCTTAACCCTCACTCGACGTATGGCCTGACCTTACGTTAAAGTGCATGCCACTTTTGCAATATAATTAAAAAAAACGCCAAACGCCCACGCCAATCGCACACGTGACCAACGTTCATATATAAGAAAAGAGAGCGCATTTTACGGCTAGTTAACGAGAGTCTCTCAACTGGAGACCGTCGCAGTGATTAATGAAAATGAAGAAGCAAAAGAAGATGCTAAGAGTACAGACAGAAATGAGAAAAAGACAAAGCTCATACCCTTGTGACTTTGGCATCAGGTGAGCCTGTCTAGAAATATATTCTCTCTCGATATGAAACCGAAAGTTAAATCAACGTATCTCACTATTGTCGCAAGAAATAGTATTCTAAAAAGCTTTTGAAGCAAACTCTATCCACCACCAATCTGTCGGTATGGCCATCTTCCGGTGAGACACACATAAACAAAGGCTGAAATAAGTTCCGACAAAGAGGCCTTTAGACGTCCTTTTTGTTAGGATTTGAAACCGACGGTACCGACGTTGTTCGAATCTTTTGTAATACTAACATTAATAAGTAAATATCATATTACGCTCTTATTTGTGATTTTTCTTCATAGATAGGCACTCTGCTGTGATTCTCTCCCAGTATCTAGACATTTAGCATTACGAATATCATCGGTTACCAACTACTATGTATATATATCAAATTAATCTCATAGCCGTTATCATCATGGCTAAGGGATCGAACTTTCGATATTGATGTCTATAATCCAGCGTTTTACCATCGGACTAAGACACTGTCTAGAAATATGTACGATTTTTATCAGCTAAATATTTAATGTATATTTATGTAATTATTTTAATTGGTGATTGCAGCGTTATATAATTTTATTTCTAGCTACCATATCGTAGAATGGTTCGTAGGTTTAGTGTTTAGATAGTATTTTATTATTATTATTATTATTATTATTATTATTACTAGTATTACTATTGTAATAAAGCATTTTATTTGATATGCAAATTACCATATCACACGGTAGTCTTAAGGGTAGTATATTATTATTATTATTATTTTATTTATTTATGTATATATAAGTAACATTTTAAGCTGAATTATTTCGACACTTGATTATTGGGGAAATGGTAGTTTTATATGTACCATTGGAGAGCCATGCATATGACTGTCCTGTTTTTAAATCTCCGAAACAGTTACATGGTAAACAGCTGAAGATCCCCGTGTTAATATTAGATGCTTACGTTAAGGTCTCCTGTTTTTGTTTCACTGTTAGATACTTAATTCCCCTTTTGATTTTATTTACTTACTATTATATATTATTTATTTATGAATTTTCCAACAAATGTTAAGTCTACACTATTTTGGATTTAGTTAGTTTCTCTGGGAATTTAAACTGCATTTTCCTATCACATTTTTTTTTTTTTTTTCTTTTTTTTTTGTTATTTTGTTTAAAATAACTCAAAGCTTCCTTAGACTATATATTGGGTATTTAGATCTGTATGGCTAGGTTTCCTTCCTCTTATCTATTTGCCTTTCTGGTACCAAAGGTACTAAAGCTTTTTTTTTTTTTTTTTTTTTTTTTTTTTTTAATGCAACCTTAATTCCTATATAATTTTATTTCTAGCTACCATATCGTAGAATGGTTCGTAGGTTTAGTGTTTAGATAGTATTTTATTATTATTATTATTATTATTATTATTACTAGTATTACTATTGTTATAAAGCATTTTATTTGATATGCAAATTACCATATCACACGGTAGTCTTAAGGGTAGTATATTATTATTATTATTATTATTATTATTATTATTATTTTATTTATTTATGTATATATAAGTAACATTTTAAGCTGAATTATTTCGACACTTGATTATTGGGGAAATGGTAGTTTTATATGTACCATTGGAGAGCCATGCATATGACTGTCCTGTTTTTAAATCTCCGAAACAGTTACATGGTAAACAGCTGAAGATCCCCGTGTTAATATTAGATGCTTACGTTAAGGTCTCCTGTTTTTGTTTCACTGTTAGATACTTAATTCCCCTTTTGATTTTATTTACTTACTATTATATATTATTTATTTATGAATTTTCCAACAAATGTTAAGTCTACACTATTTTGGATTTA
>OY744521.1:70798790-70873790 GCA_963556195.1 Sepiola atlantica
GATTCGTTCGTTGCAAAAAAATAAAGAATAATCGACCGATATCGCCGCCGCGTCAATGCTGTCGCAGCTATAAACACACATTAATTTGAAGCAGTTGAACCCCCACCGCGCCCTGATCCGTTCTCCCACCCACGTCACCTCTGGCACCGTAATCACTACAATCTTGTAAAACAAACGAGCACTAGCTACAATTGTAATTATTGCAACGAGCAGAAAATACATAATGTCTTGATTGCAGATAAGATTTATTATCACTTTTTTTGTATTTTAATGTTTTACTTATAAATTTTACACATAAAAATGTGGCTTATATGTTTGGTACGAAATCAATAATATATTGTGCATTTGTTTGTAGAAACCGTCTTTTACAAATCTTTATGTGAAGATATCTCATTGATTCTGCTAAGCGTAGTTTTATATCGCCACATACATTTTATTTCATTCTTTCACTAGACACATAATCTCGGTTAATATATACATATAAATGTAGGAGATAATTCTCCCATGTATTATTGAAACTGATATATTACATTGGTTCTTCCTAAGTATTTTGGGTCTGGGAATTGTTATTTTAAACTATATGGTCTGATGATTTCATTTTTTTTATAATAAATTATGAATCTAATTTTATTATTAGAGTTGATGGGGTATATGTAGCGATGTATTATATTTTGAAGAGCTTTTTCGTCTAATGTAAAGTTCGGATGCATTTGGTTACAGTAGAATAGATTTATGTAGTGGGAATTATTTAGCTGATTTTTATTAGTATTATCTAAGTTTCTAGTCATAAATTTCATATTTTCGTCTACAATATAATTGGGAAATCAATTATTAATTTGGACTTGCTTAATGTTTTTTAATGCGTTGCATAATAGTTTCTGGGGTTGGAGAGATCAGCTTTGCACGGTTTAATCATTGCAATGTTATAACGATATGAACATTCGCTTCTATAACTTAAAATGCATGTATTAATAGCAGTACGATTTTATAGGGAGAGGTGATTAAAGCTTCATTGGTAGAGTCAATGAGAACATCTAACAACGGAATTTTTGTATCATAACAAATTTCATTTTTTAATTAATTTATAGCTTTAAATTAAATATTCGTCTAAAACGATTGATGATAAACAATAAAATTGAAAGTTAGATAGACAAACACTGCAGAAAGAGGGGGTCTATACTTTTCTTTAATACCATTTTTAAATATCTTCGGATTAAGATTACAATCACGATTACGCACTAAACTGTAGGGTTATGCATAAAAGATTCAATTATTAGGAAAGTGTGCGTGTGAGAGGAGGGGTTAAAATATTAGGTCAGGTTAACGTTAACTTGGTGTAGTGTAACAGTTTCTAGTAGCCAGCGCCACGTCAGGCCCACACCAGACCTGATGTCAAAACCCTACATCGCTAACCGTTGCGCCAAAGGGAAATACTTGAACATATTACGAAACTTAGGTCACTTGACTGCTTTTCAAAATCTAGGTGCGGCACGCATGCGCAGAGCTTTTGTATATAAGCGTGACACACGAACACACACGCTATCGTATTAATTTATAGACTAGCGGAACCCGTGTAAATTACACGAAATGATGTTTTCAATACTAATTACTTTGTTCCTAACCTATACATGTTTGAATAAAATATGATAAGATTTGGACTTGTATATTTATTTAAAAAAATGAACAATACATGAGACAAATTACAAAACTTCTTTATATACAATATTTCTAGTGAAGGTAGTTTCTCTTCTCTGGCCATGAGTAGAATTATTCTGACAACAAATATTCGGAAGATCGTTGCTTTTGATGTAAGTGTGACACACAAAATAACACACACGCTATCGTATAAATAAATGTCTTCTCGGTCGTCCCCTCCCTCCCCCCCTTTACTTCGATGTAGAAAAGGAAAATCTTAGAGGTTGGTTGGGATCGAACTATAAACCAGTCGGGCAACGTCAAAAACCGACGTCAAAATCCTACGTCGCTAACCGTCGCGCCAAAGTCATTACGAAAATTAGGTTACTTGAATGCTTTTCCAAATCTAGGTGCGGCACGCATGCGCAGAGCTTTTGATGTAAGCGTGACACACGAACACACACGCTATCGTATTAATATATAGATTATTTACTCACTATGAGTTTACACACGAGTCGTTTTTAGGCAATAACCAATGATCTTTCCTCGAGTCTGAGTGACAACAGGTCTCCTCAGATTTCCAGCACATTCTACTTCTTTCGATAACCGAGGCAAATCATTTTGCGTTATTGCAATAGCCGTTTAGCATTGAGTTATCGCCAGCAATGACCATTAGTCTTCTCTGGAATTTGAGTGACAATAAGCCTCCCAAGATTTCAGTAGTCTCGCACCCTTCCGGTGGATACCTGTGACTTTTCACGACCATTTTGTGTGGTACCAGCCAACGCTTTTGCCATCATACGCGTGTTTTTGGAGGGGGTAGAAGCAGTTTATGGGATTCATGGTAGTTTTAGTTCCCTCGGGCTCGTGTTATAGTCTCCCTATTTTTTTTTGTTTATTTCTATTTTAAATTACGTGTGGCTGGTTAGCCTTCGTAGTTTATGTGAGTTGGTTTCTACATTCGCGAATTTTCCTTAAAATTTCGGCGGTTATCATCATTGTTGGCGGATCATCATCATCATCATCATCATCATCATCATCATCATCATCATCATTATTACATAATGAATTTTTAGTCTTATGTTAAGACTTGTAAGATTACATCATACTATTAATATTAGTCCTATATAATGCAATGTTTAGTATACTCCCCCCCCCCGCGTCCTGCCACACACTATAATAACAACGACAGTAATAATAATGTCATTACGACTTGTCAAATGCCTTTTCTTCTTTGAAGCGGTGTTATGGGTCGCACGAAGAAAGGGGTTTACATTAGCCTCGGGCTTCGTAGCGACGAGACGCATAGGCACAGTACGTTGAGACAAAGGGGAATGAGGCGTAATAAACCATCGCTACAAGTTAACCTCTCGGTGCGCCCAGTCGGCCATTCTTTAGACCTTGGGCGTGAGAAGAGAAACCCAGAGACAGGCGTTCAGTGAGTCGATCAAATTTTTCCTAATTAAATTAATTGCACGTTTACATGAGGCGGAATTCTCGGCTGAGCCGGCGACAATGTCCCCATCGTCATCGTCCCCGTCGACAAGACGAAGACGCGGTGGAAACGAGAAATAACGCCATTTTCTTTTGTTATTTGATATATTTTGTTCTCTTACTTTCTTGGGAAAGAAATACGGAAACAAAAAACAATTGTTTACTTCTTTCTGCCTGTCCGTTGAAAATTTTTTTTTTATTAAACGTTTTCTCCGCTAGCTGCAGAATACGCACTAACATGGCTAAGTGTCCTCTATGCCTCTACGATCTTGAGCCAAGGTGTTCTAAATTTCTATACAAAAATCTGTCACTTTTTCCGATTTATTCGACACAAACTTTTATCAGTTTATGTTTGAAAGCGTTTTACGTCAATTTCTTTCTTCCTTTTTTTCTTTTTTTCTTATATTTCCACCTTTTTCCAACCAGCGCCCTCTCTCATCCAATCTCTCTCTCTAACTCTCTGTATTTCTCTCTCTTTATCTATCCCCCCTCTCCACTCCCTCTCTCCCCTCTCTATTACCCTGACTTGATATGATAAGGGGGTATATATCATCTCCCTTTCCCTACCACTCTCTTGTGCTTTCTGTGGCAATTGGAAATATCGTTGACACATTATTGCATATTATTGGAAGCTGTTTTAGGGGAGCTGTAATTATAGGGGCCCGTCGTCCCCTTTTTAAGGAAACGTTTCAAAACTAATATAGCTCATAATAATCGCCTGTATGTCTACAATCTCTATGCCCAATTTCATTGCAATCTGGTCATTATTATTGGATACTGGTTGTGGGGCCTGTTTACCCCCGAAATGGAACTTGATCAAATTGAAAGTAGCGTCGTTAGCTTTCTCGAGCTTCAGAACAATAACAAAATATTTAGTCATAAAATATTCTATAAATTCCACGTACAATTTTTTATAGGGAACACACTAACATCACACAGACATTGAGTTCTTTCTATATATAGATATATGAAGTTATGCACTGACAGCTCATGGCTCTTCACTGTAGCTATACATAGCGAGTGTTTCAAGATGAAATTCGAAAACTAACCACTTGGACAACTATTTTTATTTAGATGTTTTTGGTAACTGAGTTCACCCAAAAGAAGGCAAGTTGCAACTGCAGAGGTAATGAGCTACTGAGAATAAGGGTAACTCTTTTGGGGATCATCCTAAATTGAGTAAGGAAACCGGGAGCAGAGAGGGAGTTCCAAAGGCGGGCAGTACGAGTAAAGAACATTACCAACTACCGAAAGAACTCAATTCTTTACGATGTATTAATATATGGAAACAAGTCTGTTGCTTTAAAAGTAATGCTCTTTTGTTGTTACGCTTCTGTTCGGTGTGACACTGTATGCAGGTGCATATATGTTTATGTATACATGTGTGTATGTGTCTGCGTCTCTGAACTGTTGTATGTCGGTAGAGTTTGACGTTTCGGTCATGATTATATTATGGGAGGCGTCACAAGCTAAAAGCAAATACATATAATATTTAAAATGTTATAATATTTGTACGCAAATTGACATTGATAGAAGCAGTACACTCTTACATTTACCATTTCATTAAATTGATCGATTATTTGAATGAGTTAATGTTTTAGTTTCTGAATTTTTTAGATAAGGATTGATAATTTGTATTATTCTGATTATTCGGACTACTGCTCTCATCTTAAGTGTTATTCGCACAACGTTTCGACCGATGTAACCTACGACGTTTTCATGTGTATCTTGTTGAACTCGGGAATCTTTCTGTCGAACTCGGGGATCTTGAACGGAACACTTTATTTAATCAACGGGGGTTACATGCTTTCGTTCCGTCAGCCATAGTCGAGTAGAAGTCCTAAGTAGTTCGCAATTGTAGAAGCGTGTCATTTAGAACCGAATTGTACTTAATACTTTGTACGTCACGCCACGGGTCCAACATTGTCCGCAAGGACCCGTGGCGTAACATATAAAGTATTAAGTAAAATTCAGTTCTAAGTGACACTATTCTACAATTGCGAATTTCTTAGGACTTCTACTCGGCCATAGCTGACGGAATGATTAAATCAAGAGTTCCGTTTGAAATTCCGTACAGATTCCCGAGTTCGACAGAAAGATTCCCGAGTTTGACAATATGCACATGAAAAGGTCGGAGGTTAACGTTTTTGTTCACAAACCAATATATTTAGAACGGGACGATATTAAAAAATATTAAACAACAAATGTTCCCATTTTTAAGGGGTTGCATAATATATCCGAAAATATAATTTCTAATTTTTAATTTCTGCTTTATTTTTTAAAGGAAGGGTGATATTTAATCCGGAAAAGTTAGATGTCTATTTGACACCAAGGCAACGTAATGCAAAGTAAGTAATATTTGGATCTGTACTGTTGATCCGAATAAATTTCTAACCTAAACCTAGATTTAAAAAAATCTGTTTAATCATTCGTTTTCGCAATGTTCTGAAGAAAGTCTTTCAATTACATTTTTCGATTTCGCTATTAAGTCCGGATCAGTATTTAGTATTTTTTCGTAATATTTAGAGAAAAGTAGTGGAGTTTATACTCCAACCACGTCCCATTACATCGGGATAAATTATTTAGTAAGATACTAATATTCACTTCACCGGTGTGCATAACAATAATAATCTTTCAAATTTTTAAACATAACACATATGGTTTATTAATCGTTTTAAAAGGTTCACGGATGAAATAATTAACTCAAAGCAAACATAGAATATTTATTAATTGTAATATTTGCATTAATTGATTTTATAAAAATTAAAGTCATATTGTTACGTATATATGTATCCGTATATAATATTCAGGGTTATCTTGTGGAATGACTTGAGAATCTCGAAAGCTGATATTACCTATAACCTGTAAGTTGAACGTTTATTAATATAACTTTCTCTGTTGGAACACCGTCATTTTTTATTGGCGTTCAATGAATAAATGTAAAATTTAACTTTCAAAACCTTTTTTGGTTAAACCGTCAACAATCGAAGGGAAAAATAAATAACCAACTGTTTTTTTTGCTGTGCATAATTGCTAGATAAAATGTGTTAAAGGCAACAGCTAAAAGGTGCCCGCACAAAACTAAACATGGTTAATAATACGGAATACGAAAAAATATTTTTGTATATTAAAAAAGAAAGAATTAAATAAAAACAAATCCCAGGCAATACCTGACAGAGACAGCTTGTATATATATATATATATATATATATATATATATATATATATATATATATATATATATATATATATATATATATATATATATATATATATATATATATATATATATATAATCATTCAATGCAAAATTATAATCGCAAACGTCGGTGAAAAAATAAAATAACAAAAAAGTGTGTAACTTACTATTTTGTACTGAATGGTTTGGACAATTTTAGAAGCAAGGTAAATCTTGCTTTCTTTATTGGTTTTTATTTTTCGTTACTATATTCTTTAATAGAACCTTTGGTTAATAGTGTGAATAGATTTTTTTAAATGGTAAAATAAATTGAATTTTTTTATTTGACCGTCAGGGCAGATATTGCGGTGTTACGTGTAGACGTTTACTTGCCTGTTCCGTTTCAGATTTCACTGACTAAAAAAGAAAAAATGAAAGAAAATGAATGTTCTTTACTTAAATCAGATTATATGGTGTGGGTGGGGTTGTATACCTGTGATCGACAACATTTTCTAATGACTTATACCTCCAATTTAACTTTCTATGTTTTGTACTGTTTAATTTATTTTGGTGCAGTGTGTTGTGTCTCTTTTACTCTCTCCCTCTCTCTATTCCTCTCTCTCTCTCTCTCTCTCTCTCTATATATATATATATATATATATATATATATATATAATGTTTTGTTTTGTTTGGTAGAAAGAAATCTAACAGTGTGCTCAATTATTAAATAATAAGAGTCTAATATTTATTTATTAATAGTGTTAAGGAAATCAGTTTAAATCAACGTGATACCATCAGTTTCAAACCAGATGCCGTCGCAAATTGAAACGCAATGTTTCGCTAGGGTTGCTTATAATTACACACTAAGCCGTCACCGGCAGTCTTCAGTCAGATTTGATATTGGAGGAAGTCACGTGCCGTCTTGGAAGTATTGTTCACTGCTTTCTTAAAAATATGTATATTTTTCTTTTTTAATTCAGATAATTAAATTAGTTGGTTTTATTGAGAAAATATTCAATAAATAGGAAGATATTCTTTTGGAAGTGGGTGGGGAAGAAAGGAAAGGAAATAAAACAAAACAAAAACGGAAATTAAACCGAAAATTAAAAATATTGGTCGCTCCCTCGTAGTGTTTAACTCTAGCATTTCGGGAATTATAGGGTGTAAGTGTTATTTTCTTTCCGTTTGGCTTCTCTATTGTCTCTGTAAGTATTTCTCACACATTTACCTGATGGAAAACTAAATTCGTTCCAGGTCTCCAACAAATTTCCGGGAAACTGAATACGTAATGTTCACACTGTCCGTGTGGGATTTTACTTTCTCAGATTGACGTTCATAGTTAAAGGGAGCTGATTCAAAATTTTAAATTTATTTATCTTCCTTAGGTTAAATTACTTTTTTCGTTTGAACGGGATAGTCCCTATCCAGTTCAAACGAAGAAAGTAGTTATACTAGAATTATATTTTAATCTTCTAAAATGTAAAAGACTTTCTAAAAATCCCCCAGAAAACATACATAAACCATTTAAATTTTCTTAAAATTAAGCTGAAATATTTTCTTTCTATCTGTATGTCTGTCTGTCTGTCTGTCTGTCTCTCTCTCTCCCTCTCTCTCTCTCTCTCTCTCTCTCTCTCTCTCTCTCTATATATATATATATATATATATATATATATATATATATATATTATAAAGTGGTGAACTAAAAGCGAACTTTCAGGAAAGATAAAACCTATTGTGAAAATTATACAGCTCAATATCCAGGATAGAGCAGATAGATATGTAGAACGATGAACAGGAATTAGAAAAGCAAAAGTCAAATCTTTTTTTCAATTCAGTTGCTCAGAGAAGGTATATTCTCGTCTGGACTTTTTGACACCGGACTTTTTTGCAATCGGACATTTGCTTGCATTCGGGCAGAGTTTTGCCTTGTGTTTTTTCCCTACAATCTTTATTTTACTTTTTCAAATTTTAAATCTTGGCCTTTGCCAACTTATCTATCCCAGCGATTTCCTCTGATGATAAGATTTTGATCTTTGAAAAGCCTGGCTTAAGGAAAAATTTAACTTGAATAAATTGCCTTTTTGCGGAATATACCTTGCTCTCAGCAACTGAATTGAAAAAAGATTTGACTTTTGCTTTTCTAATTCCTGTTCATCCTTCTACATATATATATATATATATATATATATATATATATATATATATATAAGAATAATTGTTTGGAGGCGATAACAATGCGTTGTTAAAGTGACACATATACGATATGTAGAATCGTAGAAACAAAGTGACAATATTGAAAAGTCAATAATTTTCAAATTTTTTATTTTATTTACCAGTGTATCGTTGACCGTGGTGTTAGGTTAGAGTGTGTCCTTTTTAGTATTATTTTTTTTAATTTTCGAGGGAAGCCCTCATCTTCAGAAATTAAATAAATACAGCCACTCGTTGGAGTGTGTTTTTGCCAAAAGCCGGGGCTGGAATGCTGGTTTGTTTTTAGTAGCAGGTCCGCAGAGGTTTGTTTATTTATTTATTTTTTTTATAATTTATTATTTACTATTTTTTTTAACCGTTGATGTTTGTTTTGGTTAGTAAATATACTGAGTAATTTATTTATTATTTTTTTTTTTTGTTTTTAAACGTTGTTGCTTGTTTTGGTTAATAATTATACTGAATAATTATTATCTCTGTGGCAGCCGGTGGTAAAGGCCGGGTAACTCGTGTGAGTCAAGCTTTGTTTGTGGGAGTTATGTCCCTTTAGAGTGTTAACTAATTTCGACTCGTTCCATAAATTTGTTTACCGTGTGGGTGTAGTAGCAGATGTGATTGGGTGGGTGAGTAATCCTGGGCATGGGAGTGGGGCGTCGTTAATAGAGCCTTTGGTATATATATGTGTGTGTGTGCGTGTGTGTGTTGGTGTATGTATATATGTATATATATACGTATATGTAAAATACATACATGCATACATTTTTATTTTATTTATTTTTATATTACTTTTTTTTTTCGGTTCGATTCTATATTATTATTTATCTATATTATTAGATTTTGTTATGTGCAGTCGTGGTATATAATGGTCGGGATTTCTAGTTAATATTTGTGTTTGTAAGGCGGGCAACATGTGCAACCACGTGCCCGAGTTAGCAGGAGGTGCAAGTGACTGTGTGTGCACCAGTGTCAGTAATTGGGCTAATAATATGGGCCTAACTAACTTTATTTAGTGTTTGTTTTCGTTAATAGTATGTCCGCATAGTATCATAGATGTTATATATATATATATATATATATATATATATATATATATATATATATATATATATATATATTAGATACTTAACACCCCCAAAAAGCCGAGAAGGTTCGCTAGTTTAAATCCAGTACCCATCAGCATTTATTGATATATTTTGTTAAAGAAAAGCCGGTTGATTTTAAAGTAATTCTTTTTGTTTTTGGTTTTCAACATTTGTTCATGTTTGACAAAACTAACAAAATGGCTACACCAGGAGAATAGTGACGATGGCAAATGCAATTAGAACAAAACTACAGCTTCTGATCACATTATTTGCCTCTTTCCTTTTTCTTATACGTGATAGAACTGAAGCAATATACATTTAAGGTAAGAATGACGTCGATTTTTAAAGTTAAAAAAGTGAAAAATAAAAGAAAACGAAATAAATCAAATAAAATATAAAATAGTAGACCAGGGATATTGAAAAGAATTGCGTTGAAACCTTATGTAGATTGCATGGAATTTAGCCCGGACCAGCCGATCGGCGTTTCCCTACCTAATTGAATTGGGATACATTATTTCCAAATGCGTCAAGCATCTCCTGAATAGGTGCTGTCTATCGGTCGACCCGTCTGTCCGTCGCTCTCTAACGTTTATGTCCGAAATGTACTATTTGTCAGTCTGTGATGCTTACATGTTAAATACAATTGTTCTCATTCTGTCACGTTCAAGTTTCGGATATAATTTTTCGATATTCACGAATATTTATGTGGTCAACCTGTTACGCCTACGTTTGGAATAGCATTTTGGATGTTCACGCATATCTATACGGTCGATATGTCACACTTACGTTTGGAATCGAATTTTGGATATTCACGCATATTTATACGGTTGGTCTGTCACACTTACGTTTGGAATAGCATTTTGGATGTTCACGCATATCTATACGGTCGATATGTCACACTTACGTTTGGAATCGCATTTTGGATATTCACGCATATTTATACGGTTGATCTGTCACACTTACTTTTGGAATAGCATTTTGGATGTTCAGGCATATCTACAGGTCGGTTTGTCACGCTTAAATTGGAAGAGCATTTTTGGATGTTAACGCATATTTATATAGTCGATCCGTAACGCTTACATGTAAAATATAATTTTCAGTACTAATCGCGCATATTAAATGGACGCATATTAAGAATATCTTATTTTCTTTCTTTGTGTTAATATTGTTATCTTCTACTTATCGGAGAAATAATTCACTTGTTTATTGTCATGAAACATATTTTTTGTTGTTGTTCAAGTTTCTACGGTGTCATCGCAAAAATCAATTTAATAACGACTTTCGCATTAACATTCTTTGTTTTTTACGGATGTTTTGTTTTTGTTTCGAAAGCGATTATTTTATACCTGCATTTTTACGAGCGAAAACAAAAGGAAAGAAAGTAATGTTAAAATTAACTCGTCTATTGTTATTAATATCCATTTCTTTTTACTCAATCATGTATATTAGATAATTACCAGATATACTCAGCCAATAATCTAACGATAAAAGTACGTTAATATCTCGCTAACAGTGACAGCATGATCTTGTTAAACAATTTCGTTATATCTATTTATCGAGTTCGTGATTGGGCTAATGGATATCTTTGCGGACTATGAAATCGTCTATGACCAATTCGAATAATAAAAATATCTACTATGTCATTTACACACATTAATAGTTTAGGGAAAGGGATAAATCCGAAAACTCCGATCCATGGGTAAATACCTCTTTATGTTTAATTAATCGTATGTAATCTGCCTCGGTATTAAATTATCCCTAAAAGTGTTTCTGCAATTAAACAAGTAAACTGACCATATGTATTGTAAGAAAAATCTTCCTGAGTCAATACCCTGAAAGTGGCCGAGGCAGCAGTCAAGGAGTGGTTGCAAAAGGAATTGCTCCTTAGCGACCCAGCCAATAGTAACAATGTGTAATAGTTCAGAGAACGGATTTCTCTACTGAAGCAACCACACAGCGTCTGGTCAAATAACGCACTACCTCTGGTCACCTCCAAGCTCTAGAACACAATAACACACTCCCGGTGAGAGGTAGAACCTCAATTTAAAGGCTTGTAACTACCTCTCACCCCTATTCCTGAACATACATAAATATCACCTCTTTATCCTAACTCATGTTGGTCGGCTCACACCCCAAGCGGATCAGTCTCTTATTAACTTCGGTTGATTGAAGACGTCGGGATGGGGTAATACCAGTCGAGGATTCGTTCTCGACAATCAGTCCGGCAGGAACTGGGCCATTTACGTGGCCTTTTATCTGCCGGGCTGAGGTATATTGTCCTGGGTTTTCCTAGGAGGTGCACCCTCCCAGGCCTTGCCTTCCCTCTTTGAGGAGGAGTAAGTTTATTGCTTGCTGCCTGAGGCGCCCTTACCGGGGAATGCCGACGGGGTTGCCCAGGCTATTTTTGATAGGCCAGAGTGGTCCTTCTTTAGGGGCGCTGGCTGGCTTGATCTCCCCACTTTCCGACCTTGTGTCACATATTGCTTTGTGGGAAGCGATTAAATACCTGGTCGGCTCACACCCCAAGTGGATCAGTCTCTCATTAACTTCGGTTGATTGAGGACGTCGGGATGGGGTAATACCAGTCGAGGATCCGTTCTCGACAATCAGTTTGGCAGGAACTGGGCCATTTCGGTGGCCTTTTATCTGCCGGACTGAGGTATACTGTCCTGGGTTTTCCTAGGAGGTGCACTCTCCCAGGCCTTGCCTTCCTTCTTTGGGGAGGAGTAAGTTTATTGTTTGCTGCCTGGGCGCCCTTACCGGGGAATGCCGACGGGGTTACCCAGGCTATTTTTGCTAGGCCAGAGTGCTCCTTCTTTAGAGGCGCTGGCTTGACTCTTCCCCCACTTTCCGACCTTGTGTCACATATTCCTGCGGTGGGAGGGAATTAAATACCTAGTCATATCCCCACCCCACCTTAAGGCCGGCACCCGCAATCAGCACGTATCACGTTTCCCTTCCTTCTTTTTCCATAGTATGTATCTATCTATCTTTCTATCTATCAATATTTCTATCTATCTATCTATCTATCTATCTATCTATCTATCTATCTATCTATCTATCTATCTATCTATCTATCTATCAATATTTCTATCTATCTATCTATCTATCTATCTATCTATCTATCTATCACGTTAATATGTTAACCGCCTTAATTTTTTTATGGAAATCGCTCCAGACAAGGCATGAAGCCACTTAATGTAAGGAGCTAAAGAAAAAATATTACTTAAAGGTCAAAAACTAGCCAACGATAAATGTTAAATGGATAGATTCTGATTCAGAAAACAGCAATTCTTCCCCCGTTGCTAGAAACACCGCTCATGGAATGTGAGGACTAAAGGACAAAATAAGGGAAGCAAGAGTAACGAGGTTGCCGAAAATAAACCAAAAGTTCACTTTCTACTCTCCTAATTTACGTATAGACTGAAGTGACATCATACCACCCGTCTGTACGTTCTGCCTTGTTTCTTGATTCATTTATTTCTTCTTTTTAATTTTTTTAGTCTACGTATAGACGGAACTGACGTCATATCACTTCCGTCCGTACGGGTTCCCTTCTTTCTTATTTTATTTCATCGTTATTCATGTCTCATTTTTTTCTTTTCTTAGTTTTTTCTTTCTCTCTTTCTATCATTCTTTTTCTGTTTCTTTATTTTTATCACATTGTTACTTTCGTCTGTTTTTTTTTCTTGCTTCCAACTGTCTTTCTTTGTTTATTTGCTTTCACTTCTAGTTTGGATTTGAAGTCGCACATTTCTTTTTTCTCTCTTTCTTTTTTCTTTTCTGTTACATTCTATATAATCCTTTTGTCCGTTATTTTTGCCTCTTACACTTTGCTCCCTCTCTCTCTCTCGCATTTCTTCATCTCTTTGTTTCTCTCTCTTTGTCTCTCTCTCTCTTTCTCTCTCTCTTTCTCTCTCTCTTTCTCTCTCTCTCTGTCTCTCTCTTTCTCTCTCTTTCTCTCTCTCTCTTTCTCTCTCTCTCTTTCTCTCTCTCTTTCCCTCTCTCTCTTTTTCTCTCTTTCTCTCTCTTTCTTTCTCTCGCTCTCTCTCTTTCTCTTTCTCTCTCTCTTTCTCTCTCTCTTTCTCTCTCTCTCTCTCTCTCGCATTTCTTCAGCTCTTTGTTTCTCTCTTTTTCTCTTTCTTTCTTTTTTGTTGCAGTCATCACACTTAAGTTTTAAATAGCATTAACGTCGCTAAACACGCAGATTGAATGGACGTATCTTGTTTAAATGATTCCAAGCCTAATTATAAAAAGGCTCTGTCCGTTGGTTGATTTGTCACACTTAAGTTTAAAATAGTTTCATAAGTCTGTCGGGCGTAAGTTAGACATCGTATTTTCGTTGGCCTGTCAAGTTTCTAACATTATTTTCGTTGGTCTGTCACATGTAAGTTTGCAGTAACATTTTTGTTGGTCTGTCAGGCTTGTTTAAAAAAGCATTAGTATTATTAAACACATAGATTGAATGCTCGCATCTTATCTGTTCTAATTTTCAAAATTAAATGAATAGGCGCGGAAAACGTTATCAACAAAAAATAAATTGCATTATTTTATTCAATTTCTGTTGTTGTTTTGTTGTAAAATAAAATAATTTAAAAACTCAAACGCAAAATAAACACTTATTAAATTTGATGTTTGCTGGAATTTTTGAATATTTACGACCCTGAGTCAGCCATTGGGTCGTTTAAAACAAGAAAAATAAAGAATAAAAACGTAACGAATTCTGATTGTCGTCGAATGTCATATCAGAATTAGAATAGGAAAGTAGGCAATATGTCTATAAAGAAAAGGAAACAGTGTTAGGGGAATCAAATCTAATGAAAATGAACAAATATGAATAGAGATAGCTCGTACAAGTGCGGACGTTAACATTTGTTAGTCTTCAAACTTTTCGGTTACTTGGAGTTTACATTAAACAAAAATAAAATAAAGAATAAACAATAGATACGATTGTTGCAATAAACAAACGAGATAGGATATGCGTTTGAATTTTAAGCATGTAGACATATGTATACATGCATCTATATAGATTCATTAGTCCGGATAATTTAAAATGGCACTTTTCAAAGAAACATAAACACTGAACTATGGTAGTTTAATGATTATTACGCCCATAACACACACACACACACACGCACACACACACGCACACACACACGCACACACTGCTTATTTTAACTGCTCGCACATCGGACCTACAATTAATAGAGCCCAGTGTTGACAGATTATTCAAATCTATTGATTTGTGGACAATGCATGATTGTTTATTATTAAACTATATCTTCTGAATTAGTTTCAGTGTAGAAGAGAAAGACAAAGTTTAATTCTAACATTTAAAAAAACAATTTTATTGGCCATCTTCGTTAAAATGTTAAGGAAATAATTTACTACGGTTCGTTGGCTGCCGAAAGTCTACGAGCAGTTTATCTTCAAGTGAAGATAGACGGTGCTCGATAATCCTGTGGATAAAAGCAAGAGAGAGAAAGGGGATTAGTAGCAGATGATACTATGTCCAGAAGTCGTAACGAGAAGAAAGGTTAGAGAGTCTATGTGTTGTTGAATAAATGTCCCGTTAGTAGAGAAGAGTTGATATTATGATAGAAGTCCGCATGTATGCATGTCGTAAAGTCAAGCTGTGTTTATGTGTGCATGTAGGTATGCGTGTGTGTGTGTTACATTGTTAAGTTCATGCGTGTGCGGCTGTAGCTATGTTGGATCCTTGGGCTTTCTTGTCGAACGCAGAGCCAGAGGACCCAGGGGAGGTTGGTTTGCGTCCCAAGAGAGAAATTTGAGGGTTGAAAGAAGCGCCGTAGGTGAAAAGAGGTGAACTTGTACTGAGTGCTGCCTTTTATAAACTCCGGTCAGGTACTCAACTTGGAAGGTGACGGTGGTTAAGTGGATATCGACACGGATTGAAGACCTGGGTGTTCCACTGTCACTTAGGGATGTTGGCAACCTTCTCCTGGTTCGTTCCAGTACGAGTACACGCTGTCTTTCCAGAAAGATTTCTAATTAGGAAAACATTAGGGAAACTAATGCCAACACCAGAATCATCTGATTCACACGAAAGAAGAAGGTACTCAACTCGCATGAAACGAAGTTAAATATCTACACCAACCAGAATCAGCTTAGAAATCGAGCATAGATTCAAAATACCAAATTGACGGCGTTTTTTTGCTGTTGCTGTTCATTGCAATGCCGCTACATCAGTGGCGAAAATACGCTAAAGTGCTGTAAAGCCTTACAGATAAGTTAAATGTTTCATTTATTAATGAATACAGAAGTGCCAACATTTAGTTGCCTCAACACCAACGATAATAAAAACAGAAGGTCAGTTTTCAATGTGAGGAAAATCAAGCTCTCCAAAAAGTAGCACTTTAGATGAAATATTATTAGAAATATATACCATTGCTTATTGACTATATATATATATATATATATATATATATATATATATATATATATATATATATATATATATATATATATATATATAGTCAATAAGCAATGGTATATATATATAATTTTATTTAATACGTACATAAAAGTAATCCATGGACACGTGTTTCTGGCTCACAGCCGTCATTAGCATGGCTAACTTACAAAGATCGAACCCCCGATGTTGATGTCTATAGTCCAGCGTTCTACCACTGTACTAAGACGCTCTGTGTAGAAATATGTGCGATTTTTATCACCCAAATATACGATGTTTTTCTATGTAATTATTTTTATTGGTGATTGCAGCGTTAGATGTTATTTGCTTACTTATTATTTCAATTGTTTCACTTCCTAAGTGATTAAGATGCAGAAAAACTGCACTACTAGTCGCCCTCAACTTATAGGACGTATTTTTTACGTTAATATATATCATTTTATTTAAGACGCACATAAAAGCAATCCATGGACACGTGTTTCTGGCTCACAACCGTCATCAGCATGGCTAACTTACACAGAGATCGAGCCCTCGATGTTGATGTCTATAGTCCAGCGTTCTACCACTGTACCAATAAATAATAAGTAAGCTAATAACATCTAACGCTGCATTCAGCTATAAAAATAATCACATGGAAATACATTGTATATTTGGGTGATAAAAATCGCACATATTCCTACACAGAGCGTCTTGGTACAGTGGTAGAACGCTGGACTATAGACATCAACATCGAGAGTTCGATCTCTGTGTAAGTTACCCATGCTGATGACGGCTGTGAGCCAGAAACACGTGTCTATGGATTACTTTTATGTGCGTCTTAAATAAAATTATATATATTAACGTAAAAAATACGTCCTATAAGTTGAGGGCGACTAGTAGTGCAGTTTTTCTGCATCTTAACCACTTAGGAAGTGAAACAATTGAAATAACAAGTAAGCTAATAACATCTAACGCTGCAATCACCTATAAAAATAATCACATGGAAATACATTATATATATATATATGAATCATTTTTTTGCGTACATAAAAGTAATCCATGGAGACATGTTTCTGGCTTTGAGCTGTCATCTGCATGACTACTCGGGCGGGGATTGAACCCTCAATGTTCGATCCCTGCCCGGGTAGTCATGTGGATGCGTGCTCATAGCCAGAAGCACGTATCCATGTCTTCCTTTTATGTACGCAAAAAAAAATAATATATATATATATATATATATATATATATATTTTAATTATTTATATATATATATATATATATATATATATATATATATATATAAAATTCATGACACGTCCGATTAAGGGCGATGAACACAGTCCCCTGTATATTCTTAAACCGCTCTGGGAGCGAAAAATAATAAACGCACCGGTAAACACACCGGTGACCTATCGCTAGTAAAAACAATAACAAAACAAAAAATGTACGTATATATATATATATATATATATATATATATATATATATATATATATATAGAGAGAGAGAGAGAGAGAGAGAGAGAGAGAGAGAGAAAGAGAGAGAGAAATATGGTACTTAGAAGACGGATACACACAAGTTGGAGCAAAGAAGACATATAATGGTGGAACAAATTAAAACGTTTCATCCTTAATGCAATGTATACATACACATATACATATATATATTTTTTCACAAACACACATATACTTGTTTATCTACCCAATGTTACAGTGTTATGTAATATTTGTATTAAGATGGTTTTGTGGAAACTCCGTATGATATAATATTTCGGAAACTCTTTACTTCTTCAGAACCGTGCTCAACCCAAGTTCACATCTCTCTCTCTCTCTCTCTCTCTCTCTCTCTCTCTCTCTCTCTATATATATATATATATATATATATATATATATATATATATATATATATATATATATATATAAACTCCTGCGCGAAAATAATTTTTTAATACGGTGTTTTCAAGTAATTTCATTGATACTAGATATTCTTTTTCCCGGTGTTAGTGTCTCAGCTGCTAAATTAATTTTACTACTTAATATAAAATGTCACTTAAGAAGAAAAGAATAAGCATTTGGATTAAATTATGGAAACCAGAATTGAAGACATAAGAAAAAGACGCTTGGAGTATAAACAAAACTTTACCATCTTGAACAAGGAAGAAGTTACTACATACCTTTACACAGTAAAAAAATTGGTGAACAATATGAACCAACAGGTAATGTTAAATGGACGTCAAGATTAGACCTCCCAAACCATCAACAAGAAGAAATGATTCAAGCCTGTAAGTGACAAATTTTCGGTAAGGAAAAGGCCTCTTTACAAATCTGTCCAAATTGTTCAAAACCGGAGAGAGTATGTATCGTTCCCGAAGAACAATAGCCAGGATATTGAATGAAAACAATATACCATTAAGACGCTTTGCAAAATGCCTTTGTTATCACAAGAGAATATCATGGATTGCATATTTGTTATTGAACACAGCACTCTTTCCTTTTAATGGTTTTAAAGAATTATTTGGTAGAATGAGTCGAGGTGAATGATTCTTTCGAAAAGTTTATCGAAAATCCGGTAAGAGATTCCAGGTGTATTGTTATTAGACTATAGTTAAGCATATGAATTGATGAATTATGGTTTAAAGTTCATTTTAATTATTTTGTATTGGAGAGTTAATTCTGTGTGATAAGAAGATTAACACCAAAGAATGCATCTGTATTTTTAGAAAAAACCTTACATCTGACAGTTCAAAAGTTGTTTTCTTCCTGTTCCGGGAAATGTCTTGTTTCAACACTGTAAAATTAACTAAAAAGTGGTTGAATGATAACTCTTTTCAGACAATGTTCTGGTTCGTACAAAATCTGATCTTAACTCGATCAAGAACTTGTAGAGTACAATAGCAAAAATATAGCTGGTAGAAAATTTGAAAACAAAATGTCGCTCTAGGAGTCAGTAAAAGAGGATTAGGAAAATATCACTTCGCAAAAATGTGAGAAACTGACAGACAGCATGCTCAAACGAATATCATTGATACGGAAGACTAATGGACGAGCTATCAGGTATTAGTTTAATGCTAATTTACTAATGTTTTAAAAAAAATTATATTAAAATATATTTTCAAAATTCTCCAAGTTCTGTTTTATCAACTATTTCTTTTAAATATATATTCAAACGTAGTCAAGCTCAATCTGTTTGACTTATATAGTGTGGATAACATATTTAATCACTCCAAAACTTATTAAGAAAACATTACTAGCTGATAAATCTAGTAGGATTTAAAACTATCAGCAACTGAAGATTTATTTGATGCAAATAAACAATATTACAACGATGAACTGAAAGTAAAAGGATATAGCGAGAGCGAGCAGGTAGGAACTCAGAATAAACATAATATCAAATGAGCAGAAATAATTTAATATCATATAACATGGCAGTTAGAAAAATATAACCCAGTGAATAAAAATGATGAGAATTAAATTGTTATAAATTATATGATGAAAAATTATGATGAGAATATAAAATGAACAGTCAATAGAAATAACGAAAATATGAAAAAGGAAAATAATAATAATAATGATGATAATAATAATGATAATAATAATAATAATAATAATAATAATAATAATAATAATAATAATAATAATAATAATAATAATTAAAAAAACGAAATATAAGGAGAAAAACAATTTGGTTTAAGCCTTCATATAGTGTAGATATTATAACGGACACACCTATTGAATTTTATAAACTAATTCAAAATAACTTTATAGGACATAGAGTATTAGGTAAAATACTGAATAACACGCAATAAAAGTCTCATATTCAACTATGAGAATATTAAAACTACTATAATTTCTTCGAATAACTCTAAAGTTGATAACTTAAACAATTTAAAAATTATAATCAAAATCAAAATTGACATAAAACATGTAACCATAGAAATCATGTAAACTGCCCACTGAATGTGGAATAAATTAAATCAAAGATAGTATATAAATGTAAAACAGTGACTTCTACTATGAGTGTTTTATTTGTCTGTATTGAAAAAAGGATAAATTAGTAAAATGAAGATAATAATTTAGATGTTAACGTTTCTGATCGTTGTTTAATTTGTTTAAATAAATTAAATAGAGAAGCCTTTTGGGAACACCTTAGATTCATTATTATGATATGTATGTTTTGAAAATGGGCACAAACAATCGTATGAATAAAAATGTTTTTAAAAACAAATTCAGAACATTTGGTAAATTATATATATATATATATATATATATATATATATATATATATATATATATATATATATATATATAACTTCTTTGTAATCCCAGCAGATTGCTCGATTAATTAAGAATTAAAGTTAAAAATTAAAAATTAAGAGCGTAATATTTATTTATTTTGGTACAGAAAAATTAGTAAAACATTCGTACCGTCGGTTTCAAGCACAGAAGTACTTGGCCCTCCGGCTCTCTTCAGCTTCTTCTGTTGTCATCTCGACTGAAGCTGTAGAGAGCCGGATGCCCAAGTTCTTCTGTGCTTGAAACTGACGGTACGAATTTTGTACTAATTTTTTTGTACCAAAATAAATATGTATGTATGTATGTATGTATGTATGTATGCATGTATGTATGTATGTATGTATGTATGTATGTATGTATGTATGTATGTATGTATGTATGTATGTATAAAAGGTAAAGGTCGCATAGCCTGGACGCGCACTGCCCATGGCCGTAGCGGCGGTGATTTTTTAAGAATCACCGTGTCTAGGGCACAGCATATGGAAGGCGAAGCCCATCCCTCTTCTTCCGCTGACTTGAACCTTCCCTGAGTTTTAGTCAGGTACCATTTACTGCTGGGTGGACAGAGGGAGTTTTCAGACCCGAAAATTCGCATGCCGTGAGTGGGATCGAACCCGGGTCGTCCAGCCCAAAGTGCTATAACCACTCGTCCATATATATATATATATATATATATATATATATATATATATATATATATATACATACATATATACATATATACATATATATATATATATACACATATAATACATATACATATATATACATATATATATACATATACATATACATATATATATATATATATATATATATATATATATATATATATATATATATATATATATATATATATATACGGCGTAAGTATAAACACATTTTATTAACGGTCGAAGAGACGATAATAGAACATTATGAAAAGAATGGGAAAAGGAAACTTATTACGAAATAAAGTAGTGATGGCGTGTTAAAAGTCTTTAAACCACCTAAAAAAGAAAACCTTTTTGCTCTAAATAAAGACGACTGTTTTATCATGAAATAGATGGATTCTAAAACCTTGAGAGGGCATGGAGTACTGTCATTGCTAAGAATTTTCAAACAATTGTCAGAGTAGGCAGATGAACAATTAAGACTTGTAATTACTTCAGGTATCGTATATACAAGGAATGGTCGAGGGCAACCAGTGCTTGTTCACATGTCTCAGATAAAACGTTCCAGATGTAAACGAAAGATGAGAAAACAATTTAAAGCGAATAAAATAAGCAGAAAATATCGCCTCGTAGAATTCTCGTGCTCGTTAGAGTTTTAAATTAGAAGTGAAAGTAAATGATCCTACGAACATTTGCTGAGAATAAGAGTGTGTTTTTTTTTGTTTGTTACGAAAGGCCATATTAATCTATAATGGTGTACGTATCTACCCACCCTTAACACTAGATAACTCAGCCTTATAATACCCAAGCAGCAATGACAATTGCATATGCGTATACTATTTATATCAGATCGTAGTCTTTTTCACTCGGTCCTTTTCGTGCTGCTTTTCTCTATTCTCCTTTTCTTCTTTCTTTTGGCTTCTTATGTTTCGGAAATTTTAGATGTAGATTGATAATTAGTATTATTTGGATTATTCGGACTATTGTTTTCATCTTAGATGTTATTCTCACAACGCTTCGGCCGATGTAACCTTCGACCTTCTTCAGGTGCGTCTTGTCGAACTCGATGATCTTTATGTTAAACTCAGGAATCTGTACAGAATTTCGAACGGAACCCTTGACGCAACGGATAAAAGTACTAAGTATAATCAGTTCTAAGTGTTAGTCTTCTGGAGGTTGAAGGTTCAATCCTCAGTACGGGCGATACTAAGAATACAATTAAGAATTACTTGAGACTTTTACTCGACCATGACTGACGAAACGAGAGAAAGCTACCCCTGCGGATTAAATAAAGGGTTCCACTCGAGATTCCGTACAGATTCCCGAGTTTGACCTAAATATACCCGATTTTGACAAGACGCACTAGAAATAAAGTCGAAGGTTACATTGACCGAAACGTTGTGAGAATAACAGCCAAGGTGAGAACAGTAGTCCGAAAAATACAAATAATACAAATGTGGGCTTGTTGTTCTTTTTTTTTTATCTAATACATACATAGAAGTCTGCCAGTATCTACATCTATATTTTTTATATTCTACGCCTGCATACCCTATTGCCACTGCTGGTTTAGCATTATGAGACTGAAGAAGTGTTTAGGTGATACGAATGCACATTTACGCTCTAATCAAGTAGAGAATAGCTTGCAATGCAACCGTGTTCAACTGAAAAAAGACTAATCATAACCTAAAAAAAGGTATGAGTTGGTAAATCTGATGCAGTCACGTTTCTAGAATGAACCAATCAGAATAATGATCATTTATTTGCCCTAACGATACCAAATTACACGTAATCATAGAACACGAGTACGAGTCGATAGCCCGGACCATATTGGAACATTGACATTCTTGACTTGGTGTTTTGGAGTGCTAGCAGCAGTTCTATCCTAATAGCATTATAATTCCCGCACAAAGTTCACTGGAGCTCCTACCTGCACAACCACTCACATGAATAAAAATGTAACTGGTTTGAAATCAACATGATATTACATCAAGATGACACCTGTATGAGCGTAAGGATTACGTCAGGTGGCAACAGTAAAAAAAAGAGGCCACTCCCGTAAAACAGAAAGAAATACACTCATTTGCTAAATAAACAATACACAACTAGAGAGATGCGTGACTACAGGAAGTTGCGTAGTAAACATGTCAGAAATATGTTCATTATTTTTGTAAAACACATGGTAAATATCTATTTTCTAATGGGAAATATAATTTAGTATAGTACAAAATGTATTAAAGGGCAGCAAGTCACATCGCACAAAGATTAGCATGAGTAAAGCGGCCATGGTTAGCAGTGTGTACTTTTAGATCAACTGTACAGTTAGAATAAGCATAGACCTAGAACTCGCATGCACTTTTCGTATGTCAATTAAATGCATTTGAAAAGAATATAAAACGTAAAGAAAAAATGATATCACAAAGTGGGAAATAAAACACAGTAGTATCGTAATGTGTGGCCGATGTGCTTAAAAGATAGACAACGAGCTATTGTGTATTAATATATAAGTGTATATTTATATTGTTTAAGATATTGAATAAAAGGGTGTGAGAGTCGTAGAAGTTTACAGAGCGTAAATAAGAATTGATGGTAGAAAAAAGTCGCTTTCTCAAGTTGTCGCTTTCTCGAGTTGTCGCTTTTCGCTAGATAAAGACTCGAATCAGTCTTTCTGGCTACAAGTTTTATCTTGAAATATATGGATTCTAACACCTTGAGAGGACATGGAGTACTGTCATTGCTAAGCATTTTAAAACAATTGTTAGAGTAGGCAGATGAACAATTAAGACTACGATCTGATATCAAGAGTATACGCATATTCAATTGTCATTGCTGCTTGGGTAGTATTAGGCTGGGTAAGCTAGTGTTAAGGGTGGGTAGATACGAACACCATTATAGATTAATATGGCCATGCCTTTCCGGTAGGTCGTCTACGCAACTTCTTGAATCTACGTCTCTCTCCAGTTGTGAATTGTTTATTTAGTAAAGCGTTTCATTTCTTTCCGCTTTTATCTATGCATGTGGCATATTTAGCTTTATCTAAAACAGATCAAAATTACAAGGTACGAGTGGTGGATACATGAGTTTCGCCATCGTATTTGCGGAAAACGATGCCGGCCTTTAAAATCAGCGTTTAAGATTTATTTATTTTAATTTTAAATTTTGAATCAAACGCTAACTTCTGATTGGCTGATACACAATAACTTTATTTATAATTAAAAAAAAAACCCCAAAAACAACATTTTTAGTGTATGATATCTAATATTTCGATGTGTCGAGCTACTTTTCTTAATTTATGTTACTAGAATTAATGGGTCCTACGGACCCAAATTCTAGCTATCATGCGCACACAAAGGATCACCATGCTGGCATTCACTGGAAACGCAAATTAGCTCATTTAACACACTATTACTGTATGCACCCAAAATGTCCCTTTTGCATGTACATTATTTAAATTATTTCCAACGCTATTGATAATGTTTACCCATTCATTTATTTATTTTTTTAATCATAGCTTATGTTTGAATTCATGTTTTAAAACATGACGTAAATCATAAATATATGACGTCACACCCACGCTCTAGTTATTTTGTTAATGTAATGATTTAAGCTTTTTATAAAAATCGTCCAAATAGGTCAGTTGATAGAACCTCATACAACAGATCTCAAGGTTACGGTTTCGATTTCCGGTCATGGCATCGGCTTTATTTGCTAGGAATTTATTATTTACTATTAATGCAATATTCTCCATTTCTTAAAACAGTGAAGATCTTTGATATTTTGAAATGAGACAAATTCCACAATGTATATTTTACGTTTAAAAAATTGTGACTGATGGACGGATGGACAGACGACGGACAAAATCTCTATTTATATAGGATAAACATTTAATAGGTTTTTATAACCCAACAAACATTTATTCAAGAACAAAAGACGTCAATTCATCCTATACTTATTTATTTATGAAAATCGTACATTTTTAGCGACTTGATGACCGTATTATTTTGATATATTAAGTAAAGTCAGTCTTTTCCTCGATTTTTGTCATCGATAGCTTTCTTCCCATTAAGTAAATATTTCTTTTTTCTGTCAGTTTTTTTTATGAATCGTTGGAGCATGTTGTTATACATAATAAAATTTAATTCGAGTCAATTCCTCTAAAAATAATTTGATTCGCTCAAAATGATTTCCATACGAACGCCATTTAAAAAAAAACAAGAAGTAACGGAAGATTACGCCTTTTTTGTTTGGAACAAAATATATTTTGCAAAAGTAAAAACAGCATTGTTTACTAAAAACCAAAAAAAAACAAATGGCCTGTAAAACCCAAAAAAACAAATAGCCTGTACAACCCAAAAAAAACAAATGGCCTGTAAAACCCAAAAAAACAAATGGCCTGTAAAATCCAAAAAAAACAAATGGCCTGTAAAACCCAAAAAAACAAATGGCCTGTAAAACCCAAAAAAACAAATGGCCTGTAAAACCCAAAAAAACAAATGGCCTGTAAAACCAAAAAAAACAAATGGCCTGTAAAACCAAAAAAACAAATGGCCTGTAAAACCAAAAAAAACAAATGGCCTGTAAAACCACTACCGGGCAACGCTGAATCGGTACAGCTAGTACTCTATAATATTGCCACGTTCCCATGATGACTTATTTTATGTAATAATACTAAACTACAGTTGTAATGGCATTTATGCATATTTTTACTGTCATATGGAAGTTTTTTCAGTCATTTCTCTTCATACTGATTTTCTCTTTGCTCTTTTTTCTGTTGGCTTCTTCTAGTCACTCGCTGTATTTTTGTTGCGTCGCTTTATAAATAAATATGTCTATTTTAATACAAATAATCATCGTCTTGTATAGGTTATTTAATCCTGAAATGCAATACTTATTGCGACCGGTTTATTGTATACGTTTTATTGAATATAAGGTGCTCTTTTACCCAAATTGCGGGTTCATATATTTCTCAACATTACTAGCGTGTAAATAACCGTAACAGAACCAATGGGATTTGAACTCGGCATAACCGATCCCATATGCCACGACAGTATCTATTAGGCCCATCGCACATTCCTTTTCCTATCTAACGCATTTACAGACGTCTACCTTATCGTCATATATTAAATATTTTATTTCATATTCTACGCATATGACTGCATTGTTACGACTGGTGTATGAAGAGAGATTTTGTCATGACTTCTCCCTTGCATATGAGCTTACTAAAATTGTTAACAAGCCAACAATCGTACCTGATGCTATGAACATTTCGCAAGCCTTCTAGACCTTTTTTGACAACCTCCCCTGAACAGTGCACATCTACTGTCATGTCTTCTCTGGGATCCTCCGACCACTCAGTTGTCTGAATTAAGATCAAAACAAAGTTCAGCAAGTTTTCTGATATTCCTTTCAATCGCAGAGTTTATCGATATTCAAGAGCCGCATTGGACAGCTTAAAATCCTTCACTATATAAAATCCCTCTTAAAACCATGTTCAAAACGTATATGACCTGCATCACATCTGATATATCTGAGTGGTTTATCGTTCGTATTGAGAGCTTTAAACTCCCCTAAACATTTCAACAGAGACCGAACAGCCAACCATTGTATACCACTGAATTTGACGCCGCTATAACCCACAACAAATACTATTCCAATTGCGTTCAACGAAATAGATGTTCTGAAACCAAGATCTCTGTTAAAACTGCCCGAACTCACTACAAAAGCGTTATATAAAACGCTAAAGTGTCCTATACCCGATCGCTTAAATCTAGAGTGGCTTAGTTCTTATGAGTTTTGAAGAATAACAAACAAGGTCCTGAACAGATGTAAGGTATACCATCATTAATGGACCAGAGATGATATCTTCAACATCTGATGAAGCCAAAATTTTCGCAAAGAAGTTTGCAGCCAATTCCACCCTTTGTGACCAGGGCCTCGTACTCATAGAATTCTACTTATGACCGAATACATGTAAGCGACATCCGAATACATGTCCGTGATGTCGACAAACTTAACAACTTCGATCTCAATAAGGCAACTAGTCTCGACAACATTCCGGTCATAGTACTCAAGAAGCTGCAACCTGAAATAGCTCCTATCCTGTTTTCCAAAGCAGCATTTATCCTAGATGGATTGAACCGGCTTCTTCTGACAGAGTAAGTTTCTAGGGAATATCAAAGTCACAAGCAATCCCCAATCGCATGTATATCCAGGCCGGGTGAAAATGACGTTATGTATTTACAGTTTTTGCAAGGGGGTGTCGACGTCCTCCTACATACAGTGTCTGGTATTCCCAAATGGTCACCCATCTGGTACTGAACAACGTTGCTTAACTTTGGTGATCTAACTAGAACCGGTGGGTCAACGTGATTATTCGGTTCATAAAGCCGTTTAATCTTTGCTTAAAGGAACTACTGAAGATCGGTCCCCTGCATTTCAGTACAGACCGATCAGTCTCCTGTGCGTCATGAGTTAGTTGCTTGAATCTGAAATAAATCAAGAAGTTGTCAACGACTTCAGCAAAAACAATCTTCTTAGTGACAAGCAATGTAGATTTCGCCATGCAAGATCTGACGCGTTCAATGTGATCTCGCACAGCAGCGTTTCTAGCTATATAAAAAACCTTCGATAGTTTGGCATGAAAGTCTTTTCTCCACAAGCTTCTTAGCTATGAATATCTGGAAATATCCTCTCAAATATCGAATCCTTTCTGTTCGATAGGTCTATAAAAGTATTTGTTGACAGGCAAAAGTCCGAAGCACGCGGTATCAATGCCGGCGTCACTCAATGGTCAATTCTGACCTCAACCCTCTTCCTGATTTTCATCACAATCGTCCAACTCATATTTTAGATCATTCGTTGACATCTATGGAGACACCACAATTATTTATTGCAACACTTCGAAGGTCATTAGAAGTATTTCTGACTCTTTGTCTCTCTATTTCTCGATCTCTCTTCCGACTTGGAGCAGGTGGTGTAATGGAGAAAGGTGTCTTGTTACTTCTAAGACAACGCTTCTCTCTTTTCCTCGCCAACGCTCTGATCCTCACTTTTCCACCGTCAAAATAAATGGCTCTTACCTCGAGGAAGCCTCATTCTTTGATAAGCTTCTGGCACTGACATTCGCCCCAGACATGAAATGGAAGACTTACATCAAGTCTGTTGTAAAGGTTGCTGGAAAAATGGTTTAATTATTCTACCGCTCCAGAAAGTACTTCACACCTGATGCAATTCTCTACCTGTATAAGAGCGATACACGGCCTAAGATGGAGTACTGTTTTCACACCTGGAGAGATGCCGCTAAGTGCACTCTTTCTTGTTTTGACACAGTACAACATCCACTTCACCATTTTGTTGGAGATGATCTTTTCTCCTCCCTACATCCTCTTTCACACATAAGAGATGTTGCTAGCCTCTCTCTACTGTTTCGTTATGTTTATAGTAGATGCTCGAATGAGTTCCAACCCCTGGACCCATCTGTAAAACATTCATAACAAGAACTCGTTTAGTTACAACAACAGTAAAAAACTCCCTTTTCTCTCTCTCTCTCTTTACAAAAAACCAAACGGAACTTCCATTAGCAAAGTTTCTGTCTTAGAACATTCCATCTCGGGAACAAGATGTTATGAATTTGTCTATCAACCCACTACAGCATGGTTGTCTTTGAGTCTAATGTAAACAAATACTTGTTGAGTTATCATCTTGGATAATCAATTCCTCTTAAGTGATCTTCTGCTCATTCCACCCATTGTTTCCGGTCATCTCGTCCAACTGACGATCTTTTTAAGCCTTATCCTCAAGTGGCCTCCAGGTCTTGATAAATGGTGACCCACTAGTAAAAAACAAAATAAAAAGACCGGATGGTATCAAGGGAGATGGGTAACAATAATAAGCTATTGCAACTACCTGTTACTAAAAACGGTCTACGTTTAGTAAATAAATGCTAGTAGATATTATTAAGTGATATAGACAAACATTAAAGTTGTTTTGGTCATACGTAAGTGTAAAAGTCTGATTTTCATGAATAAATGCTGGTCGGGTCTGTTTATGAAAAGTAGTCAATGTGTTCTTATCAAGGTTTGATAACAAACCACCCTGAACAGAGCGACAAAGAAAAAACGTTTTTTTATATACATATTATTTTATGGTTTTGTGTCAGCGATTTATTATAGAAATTTTTATTTCTTTTTCGCTTGTCGTTAATTTCTTTTCCATTTTAACTATTCTTCCTTTCTTCTTTTTTTATGCCATTTCGTCTACGCGTTACCCCCTTTTCTTCTCCTGGATAATAGTGTTGGTCAAATTGAAGCGGCTACCTGATTTTCTTGTTCTTGTTTTTGTGTTGTACTTCTTCTTCTTCTTCTTCTTCTTCTTCTTCTTCTTCTTCTTCTTCTTCTTCTTCTTCTTCTTCTTCGTGAACATGTTTATTTACCTTTCCTTTTCTAAATGTTCCCTATCTCCTTCATGTTGTTGTCTGTGTTGGTTTTTTTGCTGTCATTATCATTGTTATTGCTGTTGTTGTTGATGTTGATCCTTTTTTCTATGTGTTTCTTTTTCTTCGTGCTTTCCTTCATATTTTTATTCATAGTCCTTGTTCTTGTTTTCTGTCTTCTTCTATTTTCTGTCTTCTTTTTCCTCTTCTTAATGTTTCCCTTCTTTTTTATGTTTGTGCTGTTGTTTTGATGTTGTTGCTATTCTTGTTCTTCTTCTTCTTGTCTCTTTTGTATTTTACTTTTTCTCTTTTACTTCTCATACTTCTTCAGTAGAAATAAAAGTTTTATTTTATCTCCTCCAATTTTCACTCCCCGTACTCTCACCGCCTCCACCATTTGTCCCCGTTATTTAGACATTCTTTCTTTTACTTATCATCTACGTTTTCACCTTTTATCTTTTAGTCGTAACGCACATAAGAGGTAGCCGCCATGTTTGTTTATAAATGTCCGAATCAGTCATTTATTACTTTGTCTTCACTTAAATCGTTTGACTTTCTGTCGACTTCGCTTAAAACATGCTTGACAGAACGTAAATTTACATATATATATATATATATATATATATATATATATATATATATATATATATATCGTATGATTGTGTAGACGTGTGTATTACTTTTTCAAAACCATACATCTTCATTTTCCCGTGATAAAAGTTTGTATCCGATACGAGCACACACTGATGCAAACGTTTACTGATTGTTTTAGTATCAACGCTTTTGGGTGACATACACTCTATTAAACATTCCTGAGGAAATCTTTGGCGACAGCTTTAGTTAAAATATATGTACACTTATAATCATGAGTGCAACCGTAGGATATAGTATTATCTTCTCATGTTGGCGTTATTTCCTACTTTCGATTCTTGGTAACGGTAGGTTTTCTGAATGAAGTAATTACATTGTTAACTTTTTTGCCCGCAGAAACCTTTAGCTGCAATCAACTTCCCAGCCTTCGCTGAAAGTAGCAACAGGCGAAATGTCCGCTCAATTCAATCAGCGTCAGCAGAGAATTGCAAACAAGTAAACTATGCCGGTCTTCTCGACAGATTTGTGTTTCAACCGATCGCTGTGGAAACGAGCGGGGCGATAGGCCCTGTTACGCAAGGTTTCCTCGCCAGCCTTGGTCTGTTGATGACGCGCCACACCGGGAACCATCGTGAATTGACTTAGCTTTATTTGTGGAAACGCATTGAGCCTGCTCTCAGCCTGCCAAAGCCAGAAAGAAATACAATGAAACTTCCTGATACTTGTATGTTGATTTCGAAAATGGACATTTTATTAATGTTTTTATTTGCCTCCCCATTTTTTTTCTAACTTTAGATTAGTTAACTATCATTCAAAATTTATTTTATATATATAAAAAAATATTTCACTATTAATTATTTCTGTAAATATTCGATCACAAAGATCGCTCTCATGTCTTGTCCGATTTTCTCTCGATCGGTGAGGAAATTCTGAAAATTGTTTTTAACACATTTCTCAAATCAGCATGCCTAAACATACAAACAATAAAATGTTTATATCCTAATTTTCTTCTCAACCTGGAAATTATCAAAACAATCGCAGACGAATTCCAAACGCGACGTCTACCCACACTCCTGACTTACATCTCGTTACTGTCCAGGTTATAATTCTCATTTACTATTCTTCTTTTTCGATTACCCCAGGGGAATCTCGTTACAGTCGCAGCAAAGATAAATAGTTTTTCCTTTTCTTTTGCCACCAAATTTGCTTTGGAGGAGGCGACCGTGCTACGCCCTGGACATCTCTACGTTTTTCTTCTACACCCTTGTGACGAGGCAATTGGTTTCATTTCTTAGCACGTGTGAGGGTAACGAAAGCTCGTAATTAATTTCAACAATACGCACTTAACATGGAACATAAAAATGAATACCTCGCAGATGAAAATAAAGAATTAGCGTTTAAATATAGATTTTTTTTTTTGGGGGGGGGGGGTTATTTACGGCATATCAACCCGTATAGGTTATTTACTACCTAGCAAAACGCCTATTGTAAATGACTTATTCTATACGTTTAATTGAGTACGAGTTACTATTTTACTGATAGCCCGAAAGAAGTTGAAGGTCCATGACATTTTCAATGCCATCCGTGCTTAATTCAACAGACTAACTCTGATTCCATGGTCCGCGATTGTATCCATTGCATCAAGGCTGCACCATTGATTAAATAAGAAAGCAAATAAATAACATGCTATAATAACATTTCAACTACGGCCTGGTATGTTGTGTTAGATAGTTGTCAAGGTTTCAAGTGATTTAGTATTATTATAAAGTTAATCTTTCATCCTTTTTTATGGAAATCACTCCAGACAAGGCATGGAGCCACTTGATGTAAGGAGCTAAAAATACTACTACTTCAAAGTAAAAATAAAAATAGCCAACGATAAATGTTAGATTGATAGATTCCGACCCAGAAAACAGTAATTCTTCCCCCTTTGTCAGAAGCATCGCTCATGGAATATGAGGACTAAAGGAAAAAATAAGGGAAACGAGAGTTACGATGCTGCCGAAAGTGAACCGGAATTTCACTTTCTACTCTACTAAATAATCTCCATCTGTAATCAAGTAATATGTTTTATCTGTTGAAATGTTGTTTTCACAGATATAACAATTGCAAATTCAGCTATAATTGAAACATCTAGAAAGAAATGTGAGAAAATAGTTTCTTTTTTTGATATGGCTTGTTTAAGAAGAGTTTTCTTAGACATAACTTTCAAAATAAAATACATTTTGAAAAACCGGATTAAATGCTTTAAGTTGAGACTCCCGCAAAAATTAAGGACGCGTTTCCACGATGCAGGATGACTAAATTATCATATCATTTACTGACACAAATACATGTCCTAGAACGGACTATTATACTTTGATATCTATGGACCCTTTTAATAAATGCAAGAGATTGGACTCCAAATATTTGAAGAAATGAAAATGTGAAAACTGGGAAAATAGTGTTAGCACGCTTGAACGTATGGGCGTAGACAATTTATTTACCTTCTCTCCAGTTGATACACACGGTCAAGTGACATTTTGAAAAGCCTGCGCACTAGTTGAAGTGAACTCTGGCCTACAAAAAATACCCAATCAGCCCATCGGTATTGTTCGGTAAGGGCGCCTTAGACGATTAGTAATAAACTACCCCATTCTCAGCGGGACGTTAAAGCCTAGGTGCGTGGACCTCCTTTGATAACAGAATCATACCTAAGTCCGTCAGCCACAAACCACGACCAGACTGCTAGCTAAGTACGCGTGGGTTTAGTTAAGCTCTTTTAAAAGGTTTTAAATTATCAAAATTTACTCAAATTTTGATAATCTGTATAATGCAGTCACAATTTACTATCTAACGTTGGTTTCTGATGAGATAGACTAAAAGAGAATAAGACTATACATCTGCCCAGAGTCGAGTTGTTGTAAGTTTCTAAATATATTCTAATAATTATAAACTATTAACCCCCACCGCAAATCAGTAAATCAACATGAACACAAGACAAAGGTCTATAATTTTGGTAGAGATTTACGAACCATTGTTAGTTTCCAAAGCCTCGCTCAGAAGTAACATACATGCGACTGCAGATCGTTTGTGAATTTAATATTCCTTAGAAACTTACTCCGAAATAGAGAGCCAGCTAAACCCACCTATTGTTAATGCCACACTTGGTACTAGTGGTAACAGGTGATGACTGCCGGCTCAATATGCGATGTTCGAGATGTGAAGAAGCTACTGTATCGCTTTCGTAAAAAATAAAATAAATAAATTTATATCAATCTGCATATTAAAAACTTTTTGAACAGTTCGATTCTGTTGTTGGCATTGGGTTCTTTTTTAGAATGTGGAACTTATGGGAGAAGCCACGTAAAGGTTGCCAACAACCATAAGTGAAAGTGATGCTATGCAACCGAATGGATTCGAACCTGACACATCGACGTTATCAGTTCTCATCGTTATCTACTTCTCCATCACTACTAACAATGAAAACCTGGGTAAAGGTATGAATCCTTACCCCCTCCAGCTATAGATGTAGTCGAGTAGACCAGTATCTCAAGCCTTGGTAAGGCAAACAGTCTAGGAGTAGGAAAACTTTGATATAGTATCTGCAACCAGGTAGGGCCTTATGGCGTTACGCATGTTGTAATCCTAAACAGGCATCACATACTTGGTGGAGAGTAGATCCTGTTTTCCACAATCCCTTTGAAATAAATTCATATAAAAATAATATAACCTCCGAAGTAATCGCACGTAAATTCAAAACAATTATATTTAAAATGAAATGGTATCTAAATCGCAAGTGATACAGAGATGACAAGTCAGATAATTTCCTCTCTTAAAACAAAACCCAGAGGAAATGATGGAGGATACCGTTGTGTGAAGTTAACAATTATTAAATACACCACGCACGTAGAATTGGTTGTTGTGAAAATACTATTTTCTCATCTAATCAAAATCGTGACTTAAAATAGAGGACATTTCAATTTCCTAATGTTAACACCACTTATATTTCTTTCTATAATTTAGTCCATTAAGTTTTTAAAGATATTTATTTATTTAAAAAAAATGTTAACTCTATAAGAGCAACTTTATTTTATTATGATGGGTGGTAGTATCTTTCTAACATCGATGATGACTTTGCGAAAGAAAGTAGAAACAATACCAGTTTTATAAAGGACACAACCAATAAAACAGGAGCGTTACGAAAAACTTAAAACCAATGATCAATACGATAAAGAATTTAAATATGTTTTATATCGTAGTGTAACCATTATTTTAATACCAGTATATTGTCGATACGACAGAGTAAACACGACACGGCTTTATAAAACACTAGAATAATATCCATTCCAGGACTGGTAAAATTAATTCACTTAACACAACAGATTTGCACAACCGTTAAAAATCCCCTTATGAAGATTAAAATCAAGATATAATGCTACTAAACCTTATGTCTAGAATCCTGATTTCAATTGTAATCAAAATCCATTACATGATTTTGATTCTAGAAAATGTCTAAAATTTAAGGGATCTTAACAAGAAATTTAAATTCAAGGAATCTTGCTAAATTGGTGTTTAATAAATATGCATGGAATTTAATGCAAATCTGAAATATTTTAAATTTCAAATATAGGTTGTGCTCCCTAAAGACTCTTTAAAATCTGAATTTTCGCGAATATTTATTAATTGATGTCTAATACATATTATTTAAATTTAACAACAAATGAAGGTATCTGAATTTTCCCGAAAGGCTTTCACCCCTCTTGGTATCCTTTACATGGAACTAAATTAAACTAAATATAGTCAACATTACCCACCCTTACACCTGGCAGCTATATTCCAAAATTAATAATGATCAGTTAATTAGTTTAAGAGTGAATCCTTATATATAAAAGTATATAAAGATATACACATACCTAACTTTGTATGAATAAAGATATAATGCCTATTTTATTAACTATCATACAAGTTCTGCCGAAAGCGTATTTTATAAGTCCGTTATACGGTGTCTTTTAGTTGAGCGTTTGCAGTTGAAAGCTAGATGTAAATTGTGACGAAATTGCACTATGTTGTCTTTATATATGTTGAGGCTCGTATGGAATGGGAGTTCCCTTTTTAACTGGCTAATAAGTATGTTTACGCTCATGTAGTTTATTTTGGTCGTCTATTACTGGAAGTACATTGTTTGAATTTTTTCGGGATCTGTGAATTTATTTATTTATTTGTGCGTTATTTTTTACATATATGTTTATCTATTTGTTTATTTTATTTTGACGCTCTTTATTTTGAAGCGAACCAATAAAACAAATACAAACTCTAGTTACAATAGGTTTAGCCGTATTTACTCATCAGCGAAACCACGTGATCTATTTGCGCTGTTGAGTCAGTGCGTCAAACACACTGTAAATATAGTCGGCTTTTGTTATATATATATATATATATATATATATATATATATATATATATATATATATATATATATATATATATATATAAGCTGAATTATATATATTTTAAGCTGAATTATTTCTACACTTGATTATTGGGGAAATGGTAGTTTAATCAGTACCATTGGAGAGACATGAATATTATAACTGTCCTGTTTTTAAATCTCCGAAACAGTTACATGGTAAACAGCTGATGATCCCCGTGTTAATATTAGACGTTTAAGGTCTCCTGTTTTTGTTTCACTCTTAGATACTTACCCCCCCTTTTATTTATTTTTATTTACTTATTTTTTTATTTATTAATTTTCCAACGAATGTTAAGTCTGCAATATCTTGAATTTAGTAAGTTTCTCTGGGAATTTAAACTGCATTTTATTTTATTTTTAAATGACTCAACGCTTCTTTAGACTATATATATATATATATATATATATATATATATATATATATATATATATATATATATATATATATATATATATACATTAACTAGGAAAATAAAATTAAACTGCATTTTCTTTTTTTGTTGTTTAAAATGACTCAAAGCTTCTGTAGACTATATATATATATATATATATATATATATATATATATATATATATATATATATATATATATATGCATGTTTAAATTCCCAAAGAAACTAACTAAATCCAAGATATCGCAGACTTAGTAATTGCATAAGCCGACCCACCGTTGAAAAAATCATAAATAAAAAAGGGGATTCATGTATCTAACAATGAAACAAAAACAGGGGACCTTAACTTGAGCGTGAAATATTAAAACGGGGATCATCAGCTGTTTACTATGTAATTATTATTATTATTTTATCTATATTATTCTCATTATTACTATTATTATTATTATTATTATTATTATTATTATTATTATTATTATTATTATTATTATTATTATTATTATTATTATTATTATTATTATTATAATTATTATTATTATTATTATTATTATTATTATTATTATTATTATTATTATTATTATTATTATTATTATTATTCTGTAATAATTATTATTCTGATTATTATTATTATTATTATTATTATTATTATTATTATTATTATTATTATTATTATTATTATTATTATTATTATCATTCCCATTATTATAATTCTCATTACAATTATTCTCATTATCATTATTCTCATTATTATTATTCTCTTTATTATTATTATTATTATTATTATTATTATTATTACTATTATTATTATTATTATTATTATTATTATTATTATTATTATTATTATTATTATTATTATTATTATTATTATTATTATTATTATTATTATTATTATTATTATTATTATTATTATTATCATTCCCACTATTATAATTCTCATTACAATTATTCTCATTATCATTATTATTATTATTATTATTATTATTATTATTATTATTATTATTATTATTATTATTATTATTATTATTATTATTATTATTATTATTATTATTATTATTATTATTATTATTATTATTATTATTATTATTATTATTATTATTATTATTATTATTATTATTATTATTATTATTATTATTATTATTATTATTATTATTATTATTATTATTATTATTCTGTAATAATTATTATTCTGATTATTATTATTATTATTATTATTATTATTATTATTATTATTATTATTATTATTATTATTATTATCATTCCCATTATTATAATTCTCATTAAAATTATTCTCATTATCATTATTCTCATTATTATTATTCTCTTTATTATTATTATTATTATTATTATTACTATTATTATTATTATTATTATTATTATTATTATTATTATTATTATTATTATTATTATTATTATTATTATTATTATTATTATTATTATTATTATTATTATTATTATTATTATTATTATTATTATTATTATTATTATTATTATCATTCCCACTATTATAATTCTCATTACAATTATTCTCATTATCATTATTCTCATTATTATTATTATTATTATTATTATTATTATTATTATTATTATTATTATTATTATTATTATTATTATTATTATTATTATTATTATTCTCATCATTATTATTATTTTTCTGATGATTATTATTATTATTATTATTGTTCTCATCATCATTCTCATTATTATTATTATTATTATTATTTTTTTTCTCATTATTATTATTATTATTATTATTCTCATCATCATTCTCATTTTTATTATTATTATTATTATTTTTCTCATTATTATTCTCATTATTATTATTATTATTATTATTATTATTATTATTATTATTATTATTATTCTCATTATTATTATTTTTCTCATTATTATTATTATTATTATTATTATTATTATTATTATTATTATGATTATTATTACTACTACTACTATTATTACTATTATTAATATAACTATTATTACTATTATTCTTATTCTTATTATTACTATTATTATTATCATAATTATTCTCATTATTGTTATCATTCTCATTATTATTATTTTTCTCATCATTATTACTATTATTATTATTATTACTACTACTATTATTACTATTATTGATATAACTATTATTACTATTATTATTAGTAGTAGTAATCTCATTATTATTACTATTATTATTATTTTTATTACTAATATTATCATTATTACTATTATTATCATCATGATTAGTATTATTATTATTAGTAGTAGTTGTAGTAGTAGTAGTCGTACTTACTAGGAGTTCTCACACAAGTTATTGTCAGTGATAATAACCGGTGGTGTTCCCTGGAGTCTGAATTACAACAACAACAACAACAACAATTATTATTATTATTATTATTATTATTATTATTATTATTATTATTATTATTATTATTATTATTATTATTATTATTATTATTATTTACGGCCTTACTCTTTAGAAATCCATCGTTATGCAAATCCAATTGAATTAACGTTTACCATTCTGAATCCAATGACAGACGAAGAGTCAGTCAATTTCAATAAAACCTGATCGAAAATTCCACAATTTAAAAAAAACAAAAAAAACAGTGCAAGATGGGGAGGTGGTACTATTTATTTGTGTCCAACTTTCTCTTCTATTCTTTAAGGTCAGCAAAATTCCTTTAGGCCGCCCGCGAAACGCATAAACCTCCATCACGACCCCGCAGTCAAATAATAACATAGCGCTTTTCTATAGCATTTGATTGCCTGGAACGCAACATACCTTTGCCGATGAAGTTGGGGATTGGTAGGACCGGTGACTGGTGCGCTAGACGACGAAGGACAAGGAGAGAAGCGGGAAGAGAACAGGCATTTTGACCATTCCACTCGGCTTCCTTATGACATGTGGTTACAGCCTTAAAACCGAAACACACGAGAAGGTGGGCAAGGGTGAGGTTGATTTTTAAGAATGGGTGTTGACGCTAGGAGTTTTTCGCTTGGCGTTGTCAGGTCGTGGACTGCGGGTGCCCATAATGCACATAGACTGTAATAATGATACGAGGACTGTTTGAATTGATGAGCTCGGCCACTCGTCTATTTCGTATTCAACGTATTATTTAAGTTGTCCGCTTTTTGCCTTGGTTCTAGGCCCTGCGGATATAAGCACATCATTCCAATGGACTTGATATGAGCCGCGTGTCCAGTTGACCGTGACGTGTCTCATCGAGACAGCGAACTACGGACACTGTCCATCCAATTCCTGCGTCCCATTCCCGTCCCATAACCCGACTGATTGCTTTGACCGCGACTGTCTTCGTTATTTATATTCATTCGTTTTTATTATTGTCGTTTGCGTTAGTCATTGTCGTTAAGGAAGAAAGAAGATGAAAAAGATGACGGAAGGGGATAATAAACATAGGAAAGCAAAGGAAGCGACAGGAAAAGCAATGAATTGGAAAGCAAAATTGTAAGGGAAATGTGAATGAAGGATGAACAAATATGGAAAGAATAAAAGAATATCCCAGAAAAAGACAACAAGCAGAAAATGATTGGAATGAAAAAATGTACAAAGTAAGGAAGTAAGAAGGGAGAAAGGGCGAAGATAAAGCAGAGGATGATAAATGAAAAGAACGATCGAAAGAAGATAGGGAAAGAGAACGGAAAAATTTAGAAAGGAAGAAGAAGATGAACAAGAAGAAGACACATAGAGGTTAGATAATAATGACTTATAATTATTTAAGGAGAAAAGAAAATGGTAAAAGTAAGATATGGGAAGAATGAAAAAGTTTAAAAAGTGTACGAATAAATAACCCATCACTCTACAATAAAGATCAGTATATATATATATATATATATATATATATATATATATATATATATATATATATATATATAAATATGTATATATACATATATATGTATATATGTATATATATGTATATATATATATATATGTATATATATATATATACATATATATGTATATATGTATATATATGAATATGTATATATATATATATGTATATATATATATGTATGTATATATATGCAATATATATATATATATATGTATGTATATATATGCAATATATATATATATATATATATATATATATAGCATAGTGTAAAATGAAATAATAAAATAAGGTGCGAATCAAATTTTATTATAATTCAAAATTCAGGCAATCTTTTCATTTTAATTACGTTTTTATTCGGCGTCAGTTTCTATTGCCCGTGGAGATGTTTTGCTATCGTTGAGAGAGAGAGAGAGAGAGAGAGAGAGAGAGAGAGAGAGAGAGAGAGAGAGATTTACGAATATCGTGGTTAATTCTTAGCTAGTTTATTGCCTAATCAGTCCTTTGTTATTTGAGTAGACAGGGGTAGAAGGTCATCTTGTACGCCAGTATTTTTTCTTAGGGAAAAACATTTCCCGTTCTGACTTAGCTACATCTTAATTCCTTCGTCCGACTTCTGCGCCTCCTAAGTCCGAACTAGTTAAAAAACTCCAATTTTCGAACATATCAAAACTGTGACGTAATATCACGTGATCACCACACAGGTGCAGGATGACCTTTTGAACTAGGGTCATCCATTGTCTTGTCACTTGTCATGTTTCGATTCTCGGAAACAGCATCGCACTCTATGCACTCGGCGGCACGCACTAAATCGCACAAACCAAACCAACGACCCCACACCCGTTCTCCACCACATACGTCCATTATCATATAACATTCTCATAAAGGTTTTTATTATCCTACAAGTTACGTCCATCATTATATAGCATTCTCATAAAGGTTTTTATAATCCCACAAGTTACGTCCATCATTATATAACACAGGTGACACAAACGCAAACCGGAGCGAATTATTACACAGCGAATTATTACGTTTTTACAATTAACTGAATAACTTTGAATTTTAAATTGTTATTTTGTGTAAAGTTTAGAAAAATGGAGAATTTTTAACCGTTTCCGTAATTTATAATTGGTCGGTTATTAAAGATTGATTTGTTTAAGTGTATTTTTAAAAAATAGATAATAGTAATACTACTAATAATAATGTCAACTTAGTAGATTAACAATGTGATGTCGCTTAAAAAAATAGAGCCCCAAAAAACAAATAAACGCACAGAATTTGTCTCACAGAGAAAAGTAATTTTTGGGGATGACTGTTCTAAACGGTAGAATCTTTTCTTAAATAATTGTTGTCTCATTTTTAGACGGGGGTGATATAGCGGTAACCAGACAAAAGCTCACCAGACAAAAGCCCACTTTTATAATAATTACCTAGTTAAAATAGAAACGGTGGTTTTATTTTATTATAAAGTTTTAAAATGTGTTTAGAGAGCGAGATAGTGTGTATGAGGGTATAACAGTAAAAATGAGGGATCACATTAGCTGTATTCAAAGATAAAATAATATTTTTAAAAACCTGGCAAATTTTAATTTGAAATTGCTATTTTCTGTAAAGTAAGTGTTTCGGTAACTGATAAGTCTATAATAGGACGAAAAAATTAATTCGTTAAAAAAATAAAAACTGCATTTTAACTTTATTATAGAAAAACCGTTGGGTCTAGAGAAAGAGAGAGAGAGAGAGAGAGAAAGAGAGAGAGAGAGAGAGAGAGAGAGAGTGTGTGTAGCATTAAAAAACTGATCTTGTTAATAAAAATATGAAAGATATGGAAAACAATCTAATTATTAAATTCAATAAGAAATTACTTACGTAACAAACCAAAAGAACATAAATTAGAAAAAAATAGGATTTGCTTTAATTTCTCAGAAATGATTTTTTAAAGTGTATATTTTATAAAATAGCGTCAATAAAGCCGACAAAATTGATATGCGAAATAAATTACATTCGCCGTTTGTAAAATCTGAAGAACAAAACACCGTTAATTTCACGATTTCAAAAATGAAAAACAGAAATATAAAAAGATAAGTAAAATATATTTTATTTAAGCCCTGAAGTATTAATAATTACTATCGGTAGCATGTGGGAATTGTACGGTGCTTTCTACATTAGTCTGTATACTTTACTGTCAATAATAATATTCCTGTTGAAATGAAAAAAAATGTCTGTCAGAGTCAATACTATTAAGAAAAACAAAGACCCTTTCTTCTTCCAAAATATCATTGCCATTCTAAACATCATTTCAATAAATAAAACAATTATGTGTTTTCTTTATTTACTTATTTACATTTGTAGCAATTGAATTCTTTTTAAAACAGTAACTATTCTGTCTTCTTACCATGAAAATGATTGTCAGCTAAATATTATTCAACTCAATAAAATGAGTGTCACTTTAAAAATGTATTTATTTAGAATTGTTTTAGTCGACGGGACAGCATAAGTGATGGAACGATTCCAAATTTTTCCCCGATTCTGTTTTAAATTCCCGATTCCTATACAATTACCGATTTTGATTCTTTCTAAACGTTTAAATATATATTAGAGATGTATTGCTTTCTTAAATTGTCACATTACTGTAAAAAAACGTGTAATGTTCGCATATATTTTTCAAACTGTCTTTAGAACGAACACTTAACTAAGAAAATTCGATGTTATTGGCTGTAAAACAACAGTAAATATTTTAAAATATTTTTAAAAGATTGTTGTCTTATGAAGCGGGTGAGAAAGGTCTTTTGTTACAGACAACTCACGGAGATGGCCACTGCAGTGCAGAGGCGAAGAAAGTACTCAACCACTAGATGACAGAGCAAACCGAGAAGAAACGAACGTATGACTTATTAAGGGGCTATGCAACACCTGTCTGCCTGTTCAGGTGCAGACGTTCGCACGGCTCGCGATGAACTACGCCCCTAACGTAGTCATACCTGTTTCTGGATTCTTTTTTAGCTAGTCCGCTGCGTTCACTTATTACAATTTCATATCTTTGCTCACATAGTCTACATTTAGTGTTCTCCTGTTTCTTGTCTACCTTGGCGTTTATGTAGTTAGTTCTTATTGCTTGTTTGTGTGGCTGTCAGTAGCGATTGTGTATCTATGTTCTGTTATTCTTTCCGTAACAATGTTCATGTGTATTCTTGTGATATTTTTGGGTCCAGTTTTATAAATCGTCGATGTAGTTGTTCTTTCTTCCCATTTTGTTTTTTTGTTTCCGGTTTAATGATCTCCACATAATTCACCTTGGCGGTGTATTTGGCGGCAGTAATTAGCCTTTATCTATGTTGTCAGGTGTACTTTTCTAGTCCTTCAACTGCATCGTTCACTCAGTTTTTAATACTTACTAGTCCTCTTCTTCCATTTACATTGTAACATTGTTCGGGTTCATTGTGTTTTTTTCTTCAATCGAGATACCTAAGATCTTCATTAGTGCTGTTTAGGAATTTTTCAGAGTGTGTCACTTAATATATTTCCCAAATATTTAACCTTCAGTTAGGTTTCTTTTATATGATCTAGTTTTTGAGGGCGTTCTTGTTCTTCTCGGCTATTCTTTTAAACATTTATTCATCATTATTGATTTGATGGTGCCCGATTCCAGAATGCCTAGATGTGTATTTTTCTAGCACTCACCAAGTGTTCTCATACCATCTTGATTAGATAATTATACGTCTTCCGTTGCTTTCAGTTTTCCCTTTTTTATCATAAGTAGTGCACATTCATTTTATTCTGAACTGCCCTCTTATATCCCGGTTAAAGATCCAAGTCGTTTTCATAAGTATTTTAAGCTCTTTCTGTGTTTTACAAATAGTTTATGGTCATAGAGATACAAGAACCGTTTAATTTTTTATTTTATCTTACCCTGTACAGTATCTTGTCAGTATGTTGTGAGTGGCCTCATAGTTATGACAAATAGTAGCGGAGATAGATAGTCTCCCTGGAAGATTGCTTTCTGTATTTTTTCTATCAAGTGTTCCGGTCGTTAGTTTTGGTCTTTTATCTTTCCAATGCTTTCTCCATAAAGTTGCTAATTTGGATATACTGTACAACCCTAAGCATTTACTAAACCTCGTTTGTGGGCGTTTTTATTGTACCCGGGCCATAATATAGCTATAGTCTTTCGTTTGCTTTTTACTTCCTCCACGATATTTGATCGATATGTAGTAAGTTGTTTGTTCCTTTTATCTTTCTTGATGTGAATACACAACTATTCACCTTTTTACTCAGTTGAGCTGTTGAAATTTTCCACATAGATTGTAGGCAAGTTATCGGTCTGTAGTTTCTTGGGATCGTTTTGTTATGGCTGTATTTTTTAATTAATGTGCTTCTTACTTTAATTATCGACTACAGTTTGTCTGCTTCGAGTATACATCTTATTAGATTTTGTGTTTCACGGAGGCATGTGCAATTTTCAAACCACAACCCATGGATTCCGTACTGTTCAATTTGCCATTTTTCTTAATATTAGTGTTTTTCATTAATTTCAATTTTCGTTTCTTCTCCAAATTATGTTTTTTCAGTCTCTCCGCATTTCTGCTGTTGTTTTGTGTTTCTATTTGATCCGATTGTTTTTTGTCCCTCTCGTCTGTTTACGTCTTTATAACATTAGGTTTTATTGTTTTCCAAAGTCTTATGTTGCTTGTAGTGTTCAGATTTGCATGCATATCTTCCTCTCGTATATTTTATTTTAGTTCTTCATGTTTCTTGGTAAGCCTTTGCTATTTTTGTCAGCTTATTTTCTTTTCCATCATTTTCTGATATCTTTAAATTAATTCACAAATTAAACCATGTCTTAAATTTATTATTTTGGGTTTCTACCCGGGCTTTGTTGATCCACTGTTTTGGTGGTGTTTTTCTTTTATGTCTACTCGGGTAATTGCACATTTAGTCGCAGCATAAATGTAGTCGTTTATATCTGTAATGCTCTCCGTCGAAATACGCGAGATATTCACATCTTTCACTTTTTTTTTTACTTCATCTAGTCTTCCTTCTTTAATGATGGTAGTTTAATGTTGTCCTCTTCCATACGTTGTTTAGGCTTTTCAATTTCTGATGCTTCTGCTGCGATTACTGTGATCTAGTGATCAATGATTTCCACAGAATGCATTTCGGTTGCGTTTGGTTTCACCCGTGACTTTTTATTATTGTTATTTCGCGTTCTGATTTACTTATTTTTCTGCTCATTTCTATAACTATTAAGCATCCTCTCTTTAGGGTGTGCTTTGATTGGTCGGCAACCTTCTGTTCCATTGCTTGAACATCTACCCGTGTGCCCTCTTTATGCTACTAACGTAGCCTTTTCGGGTTTGGTTGCTTTTGTAAAATCATTTAATTACTCTATTATTATTATTATTATTATTATTATTATTATTATTATTATTATTATTATTATTATTATTATTATTATTATTATTATTATTATTATTATTATTATTATTATTATTATTATTATTATTATTATTATTATTATTATTATTATTATTATTATTATTATTTTTTTTTTTTTTTTTATTTATTTTTTTTTTTACTCACTAGGTGTTCTCACACAGGTCATCATCATGGATTACTCACTGATGATAATCGGCTGTGTTTCCTAGAGTATGAGTGACAACAAATCTCCCCATATTTCCAGTACTCTCCACCTCTTCCGATAACTTTTGCAAATAACTTTGTATTATTGTAACAGCAGCTTATCATAGATTTTTCGCTGGCTAGACCATTGGGCCTCACTGAGATTAGAGTGGCAATAAGCCCTTCCAAGGTTCCAGTACTCGTCTCACTCATCCAGTGGAGGTCTGGTTAGTGCTCTCCCTCTTCGTGCCTTCGCACTTCTTTGACCCCTCACGACTATTCTTCTTCTTCTTCTTCTTCTTCTTCTTCTTTTTCTTCTTCTTTTTTTTCTTCTTCTTCTTCTTCTTCTTCTTCTAATTATTATTAAGAAGATGCGAAATGTGAGGAGCAGTAAAACAAGAAGAAAAAGTTAAATATATGAAAGAAGGCGGAGTAGAAGTAAGAGGATGAATAATATGATAAAGAATATTATTATTATTATTATTATTATTATTATTATTATTATTATTATTATTATTATTATTATTATTATTATGAAGAAGAAAGGAAGAAGTGCGCTGCCCGTTGATAATTTGGTCCTTGTGGTCCAAAGTGGAAGTCTTGGATTAAAAAGAGGATTTCACGAAGCATCGATCTATTAATGATGGAGACAATATATCATGAATGAATGGAATGGCTTCGGCGGTCATTTCGGTGTGTCACTTCCTCCCGATTGCCTGTCCGTTTTCATTTCATTCTTTACGCTTCAAAAAGTTTTCTTTTTTTTTTCAATCTTTCTTTCTAAACATTTTCTTGTTTCTTTCTAAAATATTTTAGTTGGGCTAACAAAAAATTCGCTCTTCACATTCACAAATTTTAAATCATTCATGCTTCATGGACTATTCTATTTTGAAAACAAATCAGTCTACTAAATTGTATTATATACATTCATCCGAATCAAGTTGGTGGTCAACATCTTCTGTATTCTCTGTGCCCCAAAAAGAAAAACATATTTAAAGAAAACTCTCAAACTATTATGTATATCCTGATTAAATTTTGAACAGCAATTTTGTCATCGAAGCGAGTAACAATCATTAATAATTTTTCTTAGGTACGAACCGCTAGGAAATCTTCAACTCTCAACTAAATGTACCCCTGCTCCCCAAACAGTGACGTCACCAATTTGCCAGTTCTTGAATTAGGTTGATCATCTGGTACTGCTGGAGAAAATTTGCTGCACTGATGAGGCCCGAAGATGTCGAAGGGTCTTATTTGGTAATCAACGCTCTCCCATGTTGTAATTAAAATATCAGAGGACAATTGTCCGGCAGGGTGAGAAACTTCGTATCACTTCGAAGCAAAGGGTCATTTTAACCAGAACAATAAAAAAAATAATTCAACAACTCTGTCTGTTGGGTTTTTCTTTAGAAGGATAATTATTTGGTAAAGAAAAACTTGTTCCGTTACAAGGCGGGTGATTTGACACTTCTAACTTCCAACTCTGTGTTTCGGACAGGCAAAATCTTAACACGTTCTCGATAAGTCCGGGGTTTAGTCTCTTAACGACGTGGATTCCGGTGGCGACCAAAATAGAGTCCCTGGAGTCTGTTATGCCTCGCCTTATATTGAGAACTGGATGTTTTGAGACTGGACCCATATATCAATAGAATTAATTCACTAATAAAAAATGTATTCCGATTATTATTTTCTTGCCATATTTGGTACTTCCACTCCGGCCTTCCAATTCAGAAACAGTTTATCGTATTTTTATTCCACCCCTTTTTCTTCTTTTTCATCTGTTTCTATACCCCAGTGTTACCTCAGTGGGGAGATTCCCCCTCCTTCGAAACTTATTCATATAAGAAGAATTTATATCTATTAATTTATAAAATACAGGGGAATGCTATTCAGCAGATCCCCTATCGCCGCATCCAGATACGCCAGGCCGGCGATGCATGGTGTCATAGTTAAAACAATTTCATTCTTATCTCTTGCAAAATGTTTTGACTTTAGATTTTATAAACGCAGGCTATCTCAAGATATCAATGTCCACTCAACGCTGAGAATGTAAAACAGCTTTACCCTGTTTTATGACACAGTGAACATTTGGCGGGTCATCTCACCTTTTCATATCTCAAATCGCGAGGCAAAGAAAACAGCCTTTCCCACCCTGATCAATGTTGCCTGGTTTCTCTTCGTGTTAAAATATTTTAAAACATTCCTTTTTCGTGTTAATAATCAAAGAAAACATAATCTATTCCCAGTTTGATCTCTCTCAATCCGACAATATCATCACAATTCTACATCATCGCGGCAACAAAAACCTATTGTATTGCGACATACTAAAACCAGGTGGCTGGTAACAAATGCGATGGCTTTATTAAGGGATTTCCAACTATCCAAAAATACGAAGGAAAGAAAACAACTTGTTCTTTCTCTTATCATTTGTTTTTCGTTGGTGCTAACTAAGCTGAACGCCTTCTTCGGGAAACCCAAGGTCCGATTTCGAATCAACCTTTTTCGTTCACTAATATTGTCACATACACCCCTATCATTTTTGTCATTTACTTGTAATAGACACTCTTCAAGCCTTGTCGTCTAGAAGCACAGAGAAAAACAAGATAAATAAAAATGAAAGAAAACAAAAAAATCTTCAGTTAATTGTATACTGTTCTGATCGCTCATAGATGGGTACAAGCATGTATGCAGTCTTAGAGTTCTTGTGTTGGAAGAAAATGGCAATGAAATTAATGACTGAACATGCAATAAAAAGTCTCTTTTTCCGTTCATTATTACTGGAGCTCTAAACACCCTTACAGTTACTCTGTTCAATTTTCCCCTCTCGAATCCACTCCTCATTTCTTCTTGCCTGAAAGATAGGCCTTCGTGTATTGCATGTCCCTTTCGGATTCCTCTCAATAGGTAGGGTCTCCACCTGTATTTCCGTCAAAGGTTGCAATTAATGCACTTGCTCACAATTTCGGTAAAGTGCATCAAATGCATCCCTTCTTCGCTCATGCCCCTGTTGTCAATGTCTCATTGCTACTTACCATCTTCCTACCTCTTTGCAAAACCCTTTTTGATGCAAATGCTATTCCTATCATGATTGAAATTATCACTACCACCGGCCAAGCTATTATAGTTTTTATATCCTCTCTCCAACCTGAATTCTCTTTTTCTACATGGCTTAATTGAGCCCCCAATTTCTCAAAACTAATAGCTTTCTGCCTTCCAATAACGTAATACATCCTAACACATTATAATACTTCCATAACCGTTTAGTGGGGTACAGGCAATCTCAAATGATGAAGTAACTCAGTCTGTATATTCAACAACACCTCTCTTAACCTTACTATACTCGGCGACAGGTGTCCCAGTCAAAGCATATCCAATTGTGCACGCACCTGCTCCAATAGCATCATCAACGGTGTCTGGTGCACTTTACTAGTGAGGGCCAACAACCGAAATTATCTCTGTACGAACCCGTCTAGTTCACGTACCTCTGATCGCGTCGGTTATATTGGTCCCCTCTTCTCTAATGCTTCGACCCTGGAAAACAATTCCCTCAGACTAGCCTAATTCTTGGCTACCTCAAGCCTAGTAACGTTCAATATCGATACGCTATCTCTGGATGTATGCAACAGTAACCTCGTTTTCTTCTCATTCGCCTCCAATTTCCTCCGGATCATTTTCACATCACTCTCTGACACCGTCCCAAACAATACACATAGTGTCTTCTCCACTATCGGTAACACTGATCTCTTTTGCCTTGTGTTAAATAACTCAACCCTCTTAGATAGGATCCCATTCGTTTACCATGACCTCCGTGTCCTTTCGCAAGGACCACAGCACCCGGACAGTTGTGCGAATATTTATCGATTATCTGTCCTTTAACCCCACACAACCTCATTACATCCCCGCCCAGTCGTTCCAGCAACAAGTCGCACGGCTGTAGATATATCATTAGCGTGATCAAAAATTGGGATCTAGTTATGATGACCCCCACTTGTCTTATATATATATATATATATATATATATATATATATATATATATATATATATATATATATATATATATATATATATATATATCCTTATCTATCTTTGACACAACATTTAAGAGAACGGCCCACGCCACAATCACCAGTACCACACATGCATGGGGGCCCTCCCTGCATAGTGTGGAACCAACAGATGCGATATAGCCCAACCTTGGCTTTCCCCCAAATCCCTGATTATATTTTACTTATCATTCCTTCTCTTTTGTTGTGGGGCATCTTGCTCCCCTCAATCGTAACTTCAGGGACAATTCCTCCCCCTCTTCAGTTACTTTCTCCCCTTTCAGTCTTTTCATCCTCCTCTTCCCACTCACTCAACTCATCAGCCGACTCCGTCACAAGGTTCGAGTCAACCTCCGTTTTCACTGGGGGTCTGTTGCCCTTCACGGCTTCTAATGAACCGGAAAGCAAAATCTAAGCCCACTTTTTCCCATTCAGATTCACTACCCTTCACTACTTGTCATTATTAGGACTACCCTACCTTTTACTTCTTGCGGGAGTGCCTCTGGGTGTTTCCCAGGTTTCTTACCTCAACGTCAAGTGGTACGCTAAGGTTCAGCGTTTTAATCCTTAACTTTCGATCTCCCGCTACTATGCACCACCAACTCTCATGTCCGAAATGACCATATTTTGTGCAATTCGGCCCCAACGAGCGGGGTGAGGCTCCTTAGTTTGTGGGACAGTCCTTCGTCCGATGTCCCTCGTCCAGCAAATAAACCCGTACCTGCCTGGAGTTTGCTTAACTATTTTTAAAACAGTTTATAATAAATTAATGTTTTGTAATATTCATTTATAATTTTATGATACTATTATATATATATATATATATTCAATAATTTTGTCGATATTACCAGTATTAATAAAAACGGGTAAATTACAATACAACACTATTAAAATATCATGTTCATTAATTTGCAAGGGAGATAATTTAAAGGAAAATTAAGTTTTTAAAAGTACAACAGATGTATATTAAAATATCCGATGTAAAGAATGCTTACAACTATATATATATATATATATATATATATATATATATATATATATATATATATATATATATATATATATATATATATATAGAGAGAGAGAGAGAGAGAGAGAGAGATATGCTAGTTTTTAATATGTTAGTTGCACATGTAAAACGATTCAAGAATGTCTAACAATGACGAATCCATCATATGACGTATACTTCTGATAGTAATTGTTATCAACAAGCTTTGTTGTCACATTTGACGAAACAACGAACAAAGGAAAACTCAGAGGTTTCCGGTTACTAAGGAAGTTTTGACTCTGTAATCCGACCGTGGACTTCCAGATGATCACATCCCTCCATTGATAATCTAGTGACTTTTTCCGGGTAAGTACAGTTGACCAAACTGTGAGCCGGCTGTGGACTTCCGGACTTACAGAACAAAGAAACCTAATCTTTACAAAAAGATGATTATCCTGAAGTTAGAGATTTTCGTCTGATACCGTCTTAACGGACCATAAAAGAGAGAACCAACTCGAGTAAGTACTATAGTTTGTTTGGTGTCGTTTATTCCAAACGGGCTCATCAGATAAGCATCACCTGTATCTCGACAAGATGTGGCTCTAAGTGTCAAATGTCACAATCAAATGAAACAATACTTTTTTTTATTAAGTTTTAAAACTCTAAAACACGTGGGGTCTGAGCAGGCCGCAACATCCATCACTATACTAATTCAAAGCTGGTTACACGACTATTTTCTACGACATAAAGAAAAACCAAATGCTTACACAAATGCACTCATTGAACTTACGCAAGCATTCGACATTTGAAACGCATGCGCATTACTGACACATAATTATTATTGTCACTGCCTTAGTTTACTCGCTATGCTCTGCTTCCAGAAAAAAAATATTCCAGACATCCTAAATCCTAAGTTTAGCCCCTCCCAGAGTAAAATAAAAGGAAGTAAATAAAAAATTGACACAAAAACGAAAACGAAAAGAAATAAGTAAGAAAAGCAAACAAAGAAAATACATTAAAACAAGACAAAATGATAACGTTGGGCGTTATCATGTATTCCGCAGCGCCACCTACAGGATATGGGCCACATCTCAAATCTTGAAAACAGTAAAGAGTAGGGGATGGAGACGCTTCGACAGGGTGTAAAATAAGTCGGTGATTAGACCGTGGGCATGTGTGAACCAGTGCACAGGATGTGAAGTTATTGTTGTTGTTGTTATTATTATTATTATTATTATTATTATTATTATTATTATTATTATTATTATTATTATTATTATTATTATTATTATTATTATTATTATTATTATTATTATTATCCACGTTATCCCCTCCTTAAAAAGTCCAGTAAAGAGACTATTATCACCGCAAAACACTAACATAAACAAACCATTATTGAGTATGACAAGGTTGCAGAAATGGTTTTCTTCCGATTGCTGGAGACGGGTCAATTGAGAGTGAGTGCGGCAGCCGGTGTGACCCCCCCCCCCCCCGCGATTGACTTCTCTTTCTTCCTTTTCATTCACCCAACTAGACTAGACTTCCTTTATTCACAGTTTTCGGGTGTCCACCCCTACACGTTTGATAACTGTCTGACCTTTCAACTCTGACTTCTGTTGGGAACGGTGAGGCTCAATTCTATATAAGCATATACCACTTTTCTGTTAAATATTTGGCGGCAAATGGGTACTTTTTCTCCCCATTTTATATATTTATATATATATATATATATATATATAAGAAGTAGTGTGTGAGTAAGTGGTTTATATGTATTAGTGAGCGTGTTTATGTGTGTATATAGATTTAAGCGTATCAATTATGTAAATAATTAAAAAAGAAACTTAAAACTCACTTGGAAACTCGCATGAAACTATCTAAACGAGATAAGAGAAAGCTCAACATCTCACCATACGATAAAACAGAGCTTAATATCTATACAGATATGGATTTGAAATAACATTTAAATCAAGTTTGAAAATGTAATTCATCATATTAAGCCTTGTACAAAGCGTAACATAAATGAAACAATCAAGTATATATTTCGATCGTTTATAAACTAAGTCGCCTTTCGTGAGAAAATAAACAGAAAATCACCCAAAAGCCGGCAAAAAAACTCACATACAGCCACTAAAGACAGATGAAAAGGTGGTCACAGACATGTTTCAAAAGAATACTTTCATAAATCAGTCCAATGGTTAAATGATTGAATAGAGAAGAGACCATACTGTGTAATGTTAGATTTTAAATTAATTTTAAAACTTGGTAAAAATTACATTTGATGTTATTTTTAATCGTTGAATACTTATATATATATAATTTATTGTTATTTCATGTGTATACATATATAATATTTTAAGTAATACAATATATATTCTTTACAGTACTTCAACAGTGCTCAATACGTGAGGAGAAGTCAGTAGTATTATGTTTCATTCCCAAAATAAATAATCAGGCAGTTAGCCTGATGATTATCTTCCTGGAATAAATCATAGACTTTTCTGTGTAGCTTACATGCCATGAATATATATTAGCCTAATGATTCCATTTTTGAATGAAACATGAACGTTTTCTACCACCTGCCTTCCATAAATATATTTACATAATATATATATATATATATATATATATATATATATAGAGAGAGAGAGAGAGAGAGAGTGTGTGTCAGGTTGTATATGAAAAGAAATCAAATAAAGTGCTCGATCATATAAGAGAGCTAATATAATTTATTTAGATACTGTATATTACATATTTCAGCAATGTAACGCGGTTTCATCTAAAAGGGCAGAATTATACATCTTTAGTAAATCTCCATGTCCAGTGGAATCATTGGCAAGCTGAAACGATTGTAGTCACGCCCGACAGGGAATGGCGTCAACAATGACAGAAAAACGGTGCATCTCTGAGGGCGTCCCCGAATAAATCCGGTGTGGGATAGTGATTATCTAAGGCTCAAGGGAGGCCTTAATTTTATTCCCTAGCAAGTTTTATTTATTATTTATTTATCTGTTAGCAAGTTTTATTTATTTATTTATCTGTTCTTTTTGTAATGTTATTATTATACCTGAAAAAATACGAAAGGGGTGGCTATATAGTTTACCGTTTGAGCCTGTGAAACTAGTGTGTTTTTTGTTGTCGTTTTTGTGAATAAAGTTATGTATCGGATTAATTGTTCGATATAGAGCTGAAAGAGATGATTCAAATATGTTTTTATCGACTTAACTTGTTTGTTTATTTTTGTTTATTGAATTGGTGTTTTCGTATTTTCTGTTCTTTTTGTAATGTTATTGTTATATCTGGTCTGAAAAAAATAGTTTGCCGTTTGGTTTGTGGAATAAGGGTGCCCTTTTGTTGTCGTTTTTGGGAATAAATTCATGTATCGGATTAATTATTCGATATAGTGTTGGAAAGCATGATACAATAATGTTTTTATACAGATATGGATTTGAAATAACATTTAAATCAAGTTTGAAAATGTAATTCATCATATTAAGCCTTGTACAAAGCGTAACATAAATGAAACAATCAAGTATATATTTCGATCGTTTATAAACTAAGTCGCCTTTCGTGAGAAAATAAACAGAAAATCACCCAAAAGCCGGCAAAAAAACTCACATACAGCCACTAAAGACAGATGAAAAGGTGGTCACAGACATGTTTCAAAAGAATACTTTCATAAATCAGTCCAATGGTTAAATGATTGAATAGAGAAGAGACCATACTGTGTAATGTTAGATTTTAAATTAATTTTAAAACTTGGTAAAAATTACATTTGATGTTATTTTTAATCGTTGAATACTTATATATATATAATTTATTGTTATTTCATGTGTATACATATATAATATTTTAAGTAATACAATATATATTCTTTACAGTACTTCAACAGTGCTCAATACGTGAGGAGAAGTCAGTAGTATTATGTTTCATTCCCAAAATAAATAATCAGGCAGTTAGCCTGATGATTATCTTCCTGGAATAAATCATAGACTTTTCTGTGTAGCTTACATGCCATGAATATATATTAGCCTAATGATTCCATTTTTGAATGAAACATGAACGTTTTCTACCACCTGCCTTCCATAAATATATTTACATAATATATATATATATATATATATATATATATATATATAGAGAGAGAGAGAGAGAGAGAGAGAGTGTGTGTCAGGTTGTATATGAAAAGAAATCAAATAAAGTGCTCGATCATATAAGAGAGCTAATATAATTTATTTAGATACTGTATATTACATATTTCAGCAATGTAACGCGGTTTCATCTAAAAGGGCAGAATTATACATCTTTAGTAAATCTCCATGTCCAGTGGAATCATTGGCAAGCTGAAACGATTGTAGTCACGCCCGACAGGGAATGGCGTCAACAATGACAGAAAAACGGTGCATCTCTGAGGGCGTCCCCGAATAAATCCGGTGTGGGATAGTGATTATCTAAGGCTCAAGGGAGGCCTTAATTTTATTCCCTAGCAAGTTTTATTTATTATTTATTTATCTGTTAGCAAGTTTTATTTATTTATTTATCTGTTCTTTTTGTAATGTTATTATTATACCTGAAAAAATACGAAAGGGGTGGCTATATAGTTTACCGTTTGAGCCTGTGAAACTAGTGTGTTTTTTGTTGTCGTTTTTGTGAATAAAGTTATGTATCGGATTAATTGTTCGATATAGAGCTGAAAGAGATGATTCAAATATGTTTTTATCGACTTAACTTGTTTGTTTATTTTTGTTTATTGAATTGGTGTTTTCGTATTTTCTGTTCTTTTTGTAATGTTATTGTTATATCTGGTCTGAAAAAAATAGTTTGCCGTTTGGTTTGTGGAATAAGGGTGCCCTTTTGTTGTCGTTTTTGGGAATAAATTCATGTATCGGATTAATTATTCGATATAGTGTTGGAAAGCATGATACAATAATGTTTTTATGGACTTAACGTGTTTGTTTATTTTTGTTTATTGAATTGGTGTTTACGTATTTTCTAGATCTTAATGGGAAGCGGTGTTTCGTTGATATGTCCCGTTTATAACCAGTAGTGTTGAAAACAAAAAAAAGAACAAAAAAGAAGAAAAAATGGTTATAAACGGAATGATTGATACTATCTGTTATTTCCGTTTGAGGGGTATAAGTTTAGTGACTTTATTAATGGTGTGTTAATTATATTAATATTTATATTTGTATTTATATTTATATTTAGTGTAATTTATTAAATCCATTATCTTGTTATTTCACTCGTACCGGCAAATAAACCTATATACACACACGAGCATGGAACCGCAAGCATGCCTATACACAACATCTGCACATGCGTGCATGTACACACATCTTCGCTCACATGTACAGGGGGTTATTAATTTAATATTTTTCATTTTTTGTGTTTTTAATTTAATCTTTTATTTATTTTATTAATATTATTTTATATTTTATATTTATTAATAATCTGCTCCTATACATACACACGCGCACTCGCACACATGCTTGTACACACATCTGGACGTATACGTACGCCTGTACATTCATCTTCATTTATACAGGGGTGGGCGGGTGATTTGAGAATCTATTATGTGGATTGTATGAAGCAGGGGTGGATGGGGGCTTAGGGGTTAAGAAAACTTTGTGGTGTATCTGTATTCCCGTGATCGGGCGTGACTACAATCGTTTCAGCTTGCCGATGATTCCACTGGGCACGGAGATTTACTAAAGATGTCTAAATCTGCCCTTTTGGATGAAACCGCGGTACATTGCTGAAATATGTAATATACAGTATCTAAATTATATATATATATATATATATATATATATATATATATATATATATATATATATATATATATATATATATATATATACAGGGTGAGTCATAAGTCACTTCGCTATTTATCTTTGAAATTCTAAAGTTAAAAAATACGGTAATACAAAACAGAAAGTTTATTCAACAAATTCATTTATGGGAGTTTAAAATTAAAGCAATTTCTCAAAATTTCCACCTTCGTTGTGCATGCATAGCTCCATTCTTTTTTGCAAGGAATTTACGACTCTTTGTAGCATATTTGATTGATTATGAAATAAATATATATAGAAACAAATATATACACGAACAAATTTAAAATAACAAATAGCAGTAATTAGAGAGTAAGATAACAATTATCAAAAGTTAATAGTACGTTTGTGCTTCATATGGTAATCGTTTTAGATAGCTAAGTGAAATTAATTATGAATCACCTTGTTATATATAAATATATATATATATATATATATATATATATATATATATATATATATATATATATATATATATATGGGAAATTAAAAGGGAAAAACCAAAAAGACGTTTTTTTATGTATTCATCAACGTGGCTACTACTTCTTCTCATTAACCAATCATGTCAACCCAATATTTTCATTTACTTGTATGACATTTTTCTTGAAATTATGATCCTTAGGAAGTCTTACAAATAAAGAGTAAACGTTGATGAATACATAAAATAACCATCTTTTTTCTTTTAACTTTTTCATTTCCCATTACGTCGGATTACCTTCATCCTTCCTTTCTCATATATATATATATATATATATATATATATATATATATATATATATATATATATATATATATATATATAAAGAGAGGGTGAAATTCATGAGGAGAGGATGAAATTGAATGTTTTGCCAGGGATAAAAGTGGTTGTTTTAAGCTCTACACGATAGCGCATAGTGCATAACAATTCGTAATACGAGATAAAGATTTGTGAATAAGAAATCAGATGAGAAAAACACCCGGCCTTAACAAATAATGGTGGAAGAAAAAAACAGGACGAGGAGACGGGGGGGGGGGCTTCAATGAAAGACATCTGGAAGAGACATCTGGAGAGGCTGACAGATGGAAGACACAAAAGACGGTGTTTTGGATGAGGAACAAGGGTGGAAGATAAAATGTTCGATCGTAAGAAGTAAGGGGTGGTCGACGAGTTTAAAAAAAGAAGGAAAAATGGTCTGGAAGTAAAATAAATGACGTGAAGACAAATGCTGAAGAATTGTATGACGAATGGGTAGAGTGACAGATTGAAAGCAGGAGATTTCTGGAAATGAATTGCCAGACAAACGAGACTGATCAAACAGAGAGAGAGAGAAAGAGAGAGAGAGAGAGAGAGAGAGAGAGAGAGAGAGAGAGAGAATAAGAAGAGACGGGGAGAGAATGAAATCTATAGATTGATAGAGGTGTGTAAGAAGTGTGTAACGATTTGGGTGGATAGATATATAGATGGACTGGTAGATAGACAGACTGGAAGATCGCTACGGAAAGACAGAGATGAGGGAAGAGAGAATGAAAGAGAGAAAAATATGAGATAAACAGATGCCGAGAGAAATTCAGACATATACAGATATATGGTAGCCAGTATGTATGTATATATATATACACACACACACATACACACATATATATATATATATATATATATATATATATATATATATAGCATTATATTTAAAATGATTATTGCATGATTAGTTCTTACCCCTTCCCATATATATATATATATATATATATATATATATATATATATATATATATATGTGTGTGTGTGTGTATACATATATACACATATATATATATACATAAATATATATATATATATATATATTTATACATAAATATATATATATATACATAAATATATATATATATATACATAAATATATATATATATATATATATATATATATATACATAAATATATATATATACATAAATAAATATATATATATATATATATATTTAATTATTTTATATACGTATAAAATAAATAAAAATATATATTAATATATATTAACGACCAATACGTCCTATAAACTTAAGGGTGACTAATAATTAAATGTTCTGCATCTTAATCACTTAGGAAGTGAGCCAATCGAAATCGTAGTAAGCAAAAAAACCCAACGATTTTTCAGTCTGAGGAAATCTTATTTTTTAATAACTTAAGATCGATAACATCGACATGACAGTGTAGCGGCTTTTGTAGATGTCTGTATGAATAAAAATACTAATATAAATAGCTTAATTTACTATTGAGCACAATTATATACACCCGATTTTTGGAGAAGCCAAACCATTAAAGTCCCAAATAATCCGGTTGGAAGAGGTTGCAATGTAAAGGAATAGAATGTAAGTTGTGTATTAAAAGTCATTTCGACAACTCCCATGGACTTTCCAGATATAATAATTTGAATAAGAAACGAGATAGTAAGAAGTAGTTTTCAAAACTAAGTAGAGGGCCGATAAAAACAAGGCACGCAACAGAAATAAGAAAATTGGCTAAGCCGTTATTGAAATTGAAGTTCAAATTTAAACAGGTTGAGATTAAAGAAGAGGGCGGTAGCAATCAGAGAGTTGTGTGGGGTTAGACAGATGATGTAAAGACATATTGGTGGACAGCCGCCTGGAAACAGGCTAGTTTGAGATGTAAAATAGATTTTAAAGCGAGAGGTGCATTAAGTGGGACAATTACGTGACTGATCTTTTATAAGTGAATGAACGCCACATAGGATGTGTCAACAATGGTTGGGGTGAGAATATAAGATTAATATTAATGAATAATGTTGGGATTGGAAAAGGGTTAATGATGGGTTAAGGAAACGAAACTTAAAAACTAAAAAACTAAAGGTCCCCAAAAATGAGAATATAATTAAATTAATTCATTTAATTATATGAAAAGGATTAAAGTTAAAAATATAAAATATAAAGGAAAATTAAAATTTAAAATTAAAAATTAAAAATGTAACATTTAAAATTTAAAATTTAAAATTTAAAATTTAAAGTTTAAAATTAAAATTTAAAATTTAAAATAAATTATTGCCAAAAGTTTTAATAAATGACGAATGTTTAAATGAATGCAAAAAATAAAGAAAGTACTATCTCAATATGGGAAATGGGTTCTAAAAGAAAAGGCCAGGCAAGAGTATTTAAAATATTACTTGTTTAGGGATATGTTTTTAGTCTCACGATGCTCTGAAGCTCAATATACAGGGGTCAGAGTTAGGGTTTGGATAATATGAAGTGTGTTAAAATGAAAATATTAAGCATACAATTAAATAAACTGAACTGAACAAATGATAAATGAGATTAGAGGGAGATATAGTGGGAAAATAGAGCTATGAAAAGTTGACTGTCTGTTGTAAATATTAACACTGCCAAATCTGTAGAGTGTGCTTTGATAAAGAAAATAAGATTTTGTTGAAAAAGTAAAGTAAACAGATTGCAAAAATAAAAATAAAAGAAGAGTATGTACAAAATAAATGATTATGGGTGTAGAGGCCATAAAAAAGTGCTAATTCAGGTTAATAAGTGTAGCATATTTAAAAGATACATGCGTGTAACAAGTCAAGAATAAGGGAGATGTATAATAGAATTGAACAGGAGGGTACGTGACGGTTATAGGTGTAAGTTAAAAGACACAGATTGAAATTTAAAACTATCAAGATTGAATTGGAAGATAACATTTGGTGGGGGAGATATGCATATAGTTGAAGATCGGTATCAAGTTTAAGGATAACAAACATTCATACAGAGTTAGTTCTTCACTTATGGAAGTAAAAAGTACAAGTAGTCTTTAATATGTGGTAAAAATAAGGGTTTGAAACTTCTTTTAGGAAATTGAAGCAAATTGTTGAAATGCTGATTCGTTGTTAGCTGGGAATTGGATGGGTATCATTAGCGACTATGAAGTTGATATATTTAAAAAAAAAATATGCCTGCATGCCGAACGAAATTCGCTTTTTGAATTCATAATGTTTTTACTCTTGACAGCAGTGATTATCATAACGGTTTCTAAAATAAATAGTTGGCAAAACCTAGATCCTGGTGTATAGGACCTACTTTTTTCAAAATCGACTAATGCAGAGAGTAAGGGGTGTTTATACGTTTACACTTTTTCATTATATTATTTAGATAAGTCCCTGTAATTTGGTCATCATTATTTTTAAAAGAGGAGATATGGTTGTATATTCGTTTTCTAAAGGGAAAGCACTGCCTCCTATATAAGTATGTATTTTGTATGGAGTGGTCATTGCATTGGGAGTGTTATTTATAGTAGTAGATGTGTCCTTAGTCTGTACGCTTACATTCAGACAATAGGTTAATCTTGAATTGTTTGATAAGGAAACTTTATGGGGTAGAGAGGTTTGAGCAAGATTGCCGTTAACTGGTAAAGAAAAGTGCTTGGTGTTTAGAGTACTGTTTGGGGTATAGTGATGAGGTGAGGGTTGAGAATGTGTAAGGTCATGAGGCAAATGAGGTATACGTGTACTGGTGTTACTTTGTATGTTAACGTTACGAGGAAATTGTTTTACAGTGCATGCGTATATAACGTCTCTATGCATACAATCATTGTTTAGCAAATATTCTCTAGATTTCTGGCAGTTAGAATTATTTGCAGGGGATTGTGGGTACTGGTGACTGTGCAGATTTAATTTTCTGATTGTTAGAAGTAATAATGTCAAGCACTGTAGAATGCGGATGCTTAAAAGATTATTCCATAATTTTAAAGAATTCTCTAGGGATATTAGTTTTTACATTGCTATTTTAGGGTAGCTGGAACCAACGGTTGTCCTTTCTCCTTAGTCGTTTATGTGGTCTAGGTTTTTGGAGGTCAATAAGTTGACTATTTTGAATGGGTTTTTATAAGCGTTGTTATTCTTACAAGTTGTATTCTTCTGCTTTCTATATTCTACTTCCATGTTCTGCGTAATTATGATCACAGGCTTTTTCTCTGGGTAATGGAGTTTTTTTATATGTACTTTTATCATTGTAACCTTAATTAAGTAAGGCGTTATTATAGAAATTCGAATTTTGGTCGAAAATTGATTTATTAGCAGATAGTTTTGTTGGAGACTGTGGGTACTTTGGATTTAATGATGGATTTTAGGTGATTGGAGAGATTATGAACGTTAAATGGTGTTTATTTAGGTTACGGCATACTTATTCATAATTCAGGTCTAACGTTAAGTCAAGGAAAGTAGATGTTCACTTCTCGGGTTCTAAAGTGATAGATAACCCAAAGTTTAAAAAAATAGATATGTAAATTCTTAATTGTTCCATTGTCCTTTCTACGTCTCTTCTTAGACACAAAAAGTTCGTCATATCTGTACAAACCACCCTGCAGATGCTCAAGTTCAACTGTAAGTTCCTGTAATCAATATAGACCTACTCAATCAGTGACATGAGCAGAGTTCGACACCCAATAGTAATTTAAATGTTATTAGGTGTGTCTTTTCACGTCCAAAATATATTATCGAATTGTAACAGATAACTTCTGGCTAGTATCATTATTCTAATCTTCAAATCGGTAAGATGTGTTGTTTTTCGCAAAAATAATTGCTTTGTTAAGGAGAAATGGGAAGATGGATTGGTGATAGTTATCCATATTGAAAGTTATGAAATTTAAATTTAAATTGGATTTGTCCTTAAGATTTAGAAACCAATGAATCATCTCATCGGACAATTGCCATAGAGATAGAGAGATTTTTCTTTTATGCCAGGGATAATGCTATGAAGGATTTTTTACTAATGATTCCTAAATCAGATTTAGAGGGGCAACTTAATCTAATAAAAGGATTATTCTGAAACTTTTGTTTTTAATATTTTAATGAAGTTGTTGATTTTCTACATAATTGGATTTGAGTGTTTTCTATGTTTTTTTTAATTTGATACTTTTGGTGAAGTCAAAGAAAGAGTTTTCGAAACCGTTGAGGTGTTAATTCTGAATGGAGAAAGAGTATGTTTTTAAAGCTTACCCGGGTGCTATCTATCTATCTATCTATCTATCTATCTCTCTCTCTCTCTCTCTCTCTCTCTCTCTCTCTCTCTCTCTCTCTATATATATATATATATATATATATATATATATATATGTATATACATATAGTGACACAACAAAAAAACAGGATATAGGCCACTCTATAGGAAACAGAACAATAGAACAGGAAATCAGACCTTTGTTCGTGGGAAGCCCAACGATTGGCTAAGAGAACAACAAAGAATATGATTGGTTAACTAGCTAGAAGTGTATATAAAAACACTCGTAAAACTAACTCCATGCATTTTAGCTTGAACATTTTCCCCAGGGATGAAACACGGGGGCCTCTGTGTAGCTTAATTGCCATAAATATATTTTCATAACTTACCACATAGATCTACTCATGTATCGAGCACTGCTAGAGTAAATACTGAAAATTTATGCATAACAAATTATATTTCCTTGATAAATTTTATGTGGATACATGAAATATATATATATATATATATATATATATATATATATATATATATATATATATATAAATATATATATATATATATATATATATATATTGAATTCTGTGGTAAGAAAATCGTTGTTAAACTTACTTTTCATATGGATTCAGCTAAAATTGATTTTTTCGCTCCGAAACCTGTGTAATTAATGCACATGAAAATAATTTGAATCTTTAGACATTTTTTAATGGGTATGTATTTCAGAAATAACATAAAATATTTTTAAAGCTCGTACATTATTGAAAGATCGAGCTTTTAATGTGTAAGATTGATACATAAATTATTATAAGCAGCTCTCTGTTGTCGGTATTAAATAAATTAAAATTAAATTGACAAGAAAATTGCATTTTGTATATATATATATATATATATATATATATATATATATACTAGACTACCTGTTACCCGTTGGGTCATACCCACCACAATTATTTGTTTCACTTTGATTTCATTCGAAACTTCATAAAGTATTATATATTTGTTGAGAAAGTCTTCTTATGTAACTAAATGATAACTGACATATTATTCTTAAGATTTGTATACAAGTAAAAGAACCTATTATTTTGCTATCTAATTTACATACGTATTTACGGTGTGTATGAACGCAATATGCAAATTAGCTGGAAAGGGGAAGATACTCTTTTCGTAAATACTTACAGAGACCTTAGGAAATATTAGTAAATGGTTTAATGAGTGAAAGGTTACTAGAGAGATAAATAGATAGCAAAATAGAAAGATGATTGTCCAGTTAATCATTAATTAGGGCTAATTAAGAAGGATTAAATTATAATTTTAAGACATAACATCATCCCAGAATTAAATTATATTCTGCTGCACAATCCTCCACTCTACAGACCAATGTGCATTTATTTGTATTTAAATAAATGTATGTACTTCCTTCTTGTAACGCAAAAGTTAGTCAGTAAAACAAGTGGTGAATTGAAGCGAAAAAGCAAATAGCAAATCAGATAACCACCTGAGACTTACTCCGTCGTCTGAAATGAATTCGGAAATAAATCGTCTATAATGAAAAAAAAACAATTATTGGTGGGTGTTATTTGTTTTTAGGTCATCAGAGATGATAATAATAATTTATACATGTAAAATTATTCGCTGACGTAATTATTTATATTTTATAAGTATATTTCAGTAATACATCTAGATAAACAGCGAGTGCGAACATTGACGAAACAATGTTTTCGTATTTTTGACGGAGGTTGTAGAGTAGTATTCAAATATGTTTGCATTATTTTGTTGTTCAATGCAATGGATACCATCTAGAAAAGGGTGTCTAGATGATTATGAGTTTATTGTGAAGCAAGTGTAGCGTAATCTCACTCGCATTTGTTCTCACTCAGCATTGCTTATATCTAGCGGAAAAGAGAAATCGAAGATGTCTGAAAGCAGGGAATAAATGCTATTTCAAACTTTTCTTTCTCTTCGACTCGTTGCCTTACCAAGGCTTGGGATTCTATTTCAACCTTCTATTTCACCAATAGGTAGAAGGGATAATGATTAATACCTCACCCATCTTATTTACTGCACCTGGCATTTCCGAACTTTTATGTACTGACCAGGTTCAATGTTACTTAACTTTCAACGTGTTATGTCCATAAGACAAAATCAGTCCATACGAAAAAAAGGCTGCCATTTCACCATCTGCCGAAACTGTATCGTTTAATTATCTACGTCTGTATCTTAAACAAATTATGTTGGGATGGTTTATGTTTGGGAGAAGGAGAGAAGAATATTCGTGACTTTATGCATATATTCCTTCGGTTTTTTTTTGCTTTTTTAAAAAATTTTATTGCCCATTTTCGTCTACGAGGACAGCTGTATTTCGGACATACAAAGCTGACACATGCCTATAAACTGAAGTAGATGGAACCAAAACTTTCGCGGTTGAAACAAAGATGCTTACACTAAGATCAAACAAACAAGAAAGGGACAGCGTGCCGCGAAGAAGGGGGAGAAATGTAATAAGTCAGAGGATCTACTTTCAACTCCCGGCAAAATAATGAAACTTTCCAACCTTTCTTAATGGTTACAACGGAACTCGATCTTTAGGGGTCTAAAAAATACTGGATTATTTCGGCTGGAGGACAGACATTGTAGAGATGGCGGTGGGTGGTGCGGTGACCATGTTTTATGAAACACGAATCACAGCAGTAGTGTGATGTGATTGAAACCTCATGCATGTACCAGTGTGGTTTCCTTCGTGCTCGGAGCTTTGTTTGTTTACTTCTAATGTGCTTGCTAATAACACGTACAATCCCTCAATTAAGCGCTTTAAACACGTCGAACGCTCACCCACTCTCTCTCTTTCAAACACACCCGCACAACTGGGCTGGTAGTCCGTCGTTCGCGAGGACGAGAGCCGAAGTTGTCGGATAACTATTGTCTTAGGTTGATCACAACCCACTCTTTCAACCCACCAGATAAATAATGAGTGTATAGGTCGATTTCGGAAGTGTAACACACGTTGCTTTGTAAAAGTTGCAAATAAACATAAGAGTTAGCACACAAAATATTTTCTTCAAACCTTTGCCAAGGAAATCAAGTTAAAGATTAAAATGATCATGAATTCTTTTATTATTCTATTGTTATCCGAAAATATAAGTAAGCAAAATCAAAACCGGACCATGAAGAAAATAAATGTAGAAAATGTATTTGATAATAGATGGTTTTAATTGTAATATCAACACTAAATTGAATGGAAGTTAATAAACACATGAAATATTGTAAAATATTATTCTAAAATACAAGATTTAGTGTGTATTAGAGCGAACACAAATCAGTTTTCCACGAGATAAATAATGAATGAATTAAACATCAAAAAAAGTTTCTGCATACGATCGTTTCCGAGACGATAGATTTTTATTGATAAAATTGTCACTTCTTCAGCACAGATACCAAAAACTCCACAATTACAAGTCAACAAAAAAACTTACACATTTGTATTTTAAATATCCACAGAGTTAGTAAAGAAAAGAGGGGTGCACCAATATTCATATCTTCCTTAAACCTACATATATAAAGATAAAATACCAATACCGTTGCATTATTTAGCAAATATATGGTTATTAGAGAAAATGGGAGTATATCAATTACACATAAATACATATACAATGATACATTGGAGTTGCATACAGCAATGCTACATGAAAAACGGAATGTGTTTTTCCCAAATAATTTTTTCTGAACACAGGGTCTTGTTAAAAGATATTACCACATGATATTCAGTGTAAACACTCCAAAAATCAGTAGTCTGAACAAGGTAATCCCTTGATATAATCTTCAAACAAAATTCAATTACACCTGTAAAGTCTTCCAGCATTTTAAATAAGGGCAATCAATTTTTCTGATTATTTTCCAAAAATATGACTTTCAAAATAATCTGACTATCTGAAACGGTAAAATGAACTTAAACGTGAATGCAAGGGAGATAATTTCTTAACTTAGGACTAACTGATATCCAATAATGTACGCAACGATCCAAAGGATATAACTCAAGCCAAATGACAATTCTACCATTGCAGTAAAACAAAATGAAAGAAAGGGGCAGTGTCAGAATAATGAAAGGGATATATCAATCTATATAAATAGCTAGAATACCATTTTATTAACAGGAAAGGGGATGGATATGCTTATAAAATAATATTAGATAATATTTAGGGGTAGAATTATAGATTACTATTTGTTTTACGGAAAAACAATGGATAGGAATATATAATTAGGATTCCCAATTAATACATCTAGAATTATAGTTTGTAGATTAAATGCATGTAAATATATAGTAATTATGTTTAAAATGTTAGTACACATATATATATAACATTTTTAAGTGTGTAATTAGCATGGAGTGAAAACAACCCACACATATAAGTATATCCGATTCGCAAAATTAATGCCTTACTCATAAAAGATGATTATTAACAGAAAATATTAGTTTTCATGTAAAGTCTGTCCATGTCGTCTTTTTGATGTAGTGCGTTGTGCATTTTCTAGTCTGTTGGTCAATGTAACTGAGTTCTTTTTTAGTCTAGCCTATGAATGGTCCAGAGTATCTTATTAGCGATACTGTTTATACCTTTTTCTAGATTCTTGCTATATAATTTCGTTTACTAAGAGTTTTCTTGTTCTTCGTAAATATTCTCTTCCAATCTACTCTTTCATTTCTGTAGATTTGATGGTGTCTGCTCCAGAACTCCATACTATTCATAGCTCTTCTGTTCGCCTAGCACCCTCATCTTCTCTTGCTTGTGGGGGGGGGGGGTTCCATGCCCTCTGTCGTCTTCAGTTTTCCTTTTTCCATTTCTAGTAGTGCACACTTTTCCATTCTGAATTCTATTTGAATGTCCTGACTGAGGATTCTTGTCTTCATCAGGTTTTCCAGTTCATTTTAGCTTTTTACAAATAGTTTCAGGTCGTCCATGTACATCAGGTGGTTTACTCTTGGTTCTGTGTATTATTATTATTATTATTATTATTATTATTATTATTATTATTATTATTATTATTATTATTATTATTATTATTATTATTATTATTATTATTATTATTATTATTATTATTATTATTATTATTATTATTTTGAACGCCCTGGTTTATACTTTGTTCAACTATACATTTGTAAATGACGCTCTCATGCATGCATGGACCATTTAATGAGCACGAATCACTTTCCACACAGTTGCATTCAAGGTCTGAGCAACAGTGTTATAATGTTGGGGGCTTGATTCATTTTTACTGTATTGTATCCTATTATACGTTGTTCTAGGTTATACATTGCAGAGAAAGAGATTCTGATTGTATTCTTGTTGAATCGCTTGTTATATTTGTGTGTCCTCTATAATTTTAAAGAAAGTGTTAGGGATATTAGTTTAAACATTTTTACCAAACGGTGGTTTTAACCAAAGTTACGCCCGTTTCCTACTTTTACCAAACGGTGGTTTTAACCAACGTTATGATCGTCTCCTATTTTTACCAAACGGTGGTTTTAACCAAAGTTATGTTCGTTTCCTATTTTTACCAGTGTAACATTTAGAGTTAACAGGTTTATGGGTATCTACTTTTACATTTTGCTGTTGCATGGTTCTACTTTGTTCCCTATTGCCATTATTTATTCTTAATCCCAGCATATGTCTATTTGTCATTGTCATGTTATAAGTAATAATCTTTTTAATTTTATAAGTTTTATTACCACCATATGAGTATTCCAAATTATTTTGAGAGCTAATATTTTGATCGTAACCCGAATTTTTCAATGTGTTGCTACAAAATTGAGAGTTTTCATCAAATATTTGCATGTTGGATGAAATTCTGGAGACTGCAACGTTTAGTAAAATGGAATTTAAAATAGATCTAGAGTGCTTATGGACATTGTATTGATTTATTAGTTTAGTGTTAACTCTAGGAAATTAACGACATTTTTATCAATATCAATTGTTATTTCAAATTCAACATTTTTAAATAGATCATGTAGTCTCTTTCTAGTTTTGTCGTATATTCTATAAGTTTATCTAATAGCAAATAATGCATCATTTCTCTATAGTCCACCCTCAAACTCAATGTCATCTATTAAGTGTTTATAAATCTCCATAAGTAAATATCAGCCCACCAGATCCGTTACCTACGCTGGATCAATGGATCTCATTAACATATTAAAATTGTTAGGGATGTTCTTTCCTAGTTTAATATTTACTGTCAAAATGTATTATGGCTTTTCTGGCTAATATTATTAAATCAATCTCAGCTGGAGTTATGTCTGACACATTTCTAGCTATGTGGACACCCTTATGCAATGGAATCGGTAAACTAGACTGGTAATAGGGGTCAAAAGCATAGAAATTGATATTCTATTTAAACTTTAAATTCTTAAACTAATAAATAACTTTATTAGAGAAAACCCAAATAGAGTACTTCATTTTCTTTCTAATGTTGGGTATAATCCGAACTGATTATTTCTACTAACTAAACCTATGCCTGACTTCGAAAAGATAATTAGTCTAATACAGGGCCTTTTCTTAAAATAACCTTATGGTCTACAACTTAAACCTTGGAGTGCCTGGAACTATACTTTCCATGTATTTATCTATCTTAATTTCCATCAATAAATTCTTAACCTCTAAATTAATCTTGTAGATTGTTTACAATTTGTTAGTTTTATGATGTTTATGGGGATCTTTATAAATTATGGTTTTATATTGCTCGAAGCTTATGCTATAGATGTGTTTAGCTTTATCAGCTGGAATAATGAGGTTTTTGTTAACATTGGTGTTCAAGCTTCTTACAGATTTATTTATATGTCTTAGTTTGGATGAGAATGCTTTGTTGATAGAGGGAAGAATTCTTTACGAAACAGTATTGTATAAAAATCAACTGGCAGCAGCTTAAAATAAGATAAGTAAATTCAAATGCTTAAACTTTGGTAGCATTTAAAATATGCGAATAAGTTACGGCATCCTTAGATGTATATATAAACAAAATGAAGCTAAATAAAGCCAATTAGATACCTAGAAATACAGAAAGAATTAAATCAGCTCTATGATTAAGCCAATGGCTATGATGAAAAAATATGTATCGTAATATTGTTTATACTCCCTTCAACATGAAATGAGAGCTTCAAGAGAATTAGAATTCGGCTGCCAATTAAATGCGTCATGCGAAGTTCCGTCCAAGTCGATTGTTAAACACTGTTATATCCACTTGTATTGACATAAATATACTTTAATTCTCTCCTTTCTTCATGGCTGTTACGTTGGCCGTATATGTAAAGGTTCAGACTCGTAGGTGAAAGGTAACTTGCGTCTGGAGTTCGAATCGTACGACCGGCAGAACAGTCATACTTTACAATGATGATTCCCCAAAAAAGGATGAAACACATGTGTATAGGCAAAAAAAAAAAAAATTTCTTATACTGTTTTCTCTCTCTCTCTCTCTCTCTCTCTATATATATATATATATATATATATATATATATATATACACGAGGCATGGCATAAAACGTATCCGACCTTAGGCCAGAAAAAAATTTAAAATACGTGTCGGCGTTGTGATTCTAATCCCCTTCAATGTAGGCCCCTTGTGCTTGAACACACTTCCGATCAATCCACTGGCGGAAACACCTCTGGAAGTCTTCTTTTGGAATTGTGTTAATCTTTGCCGTCACGTATTATTCAGCAGGTTTTTGAGAAGATGCGATGTGTAACACAAATTTAGGAGTGGTTCAACTGATTCAAAAATGTCCGCACATCAGCGGAGAGTGACCAGCGTTCTGTCAGGCCCCAAACTGCTCAGAGTGCAGCTGTTGTTGAGAAGGGTGCGAAAAAAGAGATAATGCGGAACGCGGCGGCAGAAAGAAACACCATTCCAAAAAAAAGACTTCCATAGATGATTCTGGCCGTGTATGGATCGGTGGGCTAAGTGTACAAGCACAAAGGCCCTACTTTGAAGGTGATTGGGGTACCCACCCCGTCACATATTTGAAATATTTTTCTGGGCTAAGGTCATATAATTTTTAGACAAGCATCGTATATATATATATATATATATATATATATATATATATATATATATATATATATTGCCGATGACTGCAAAAATGCTACCATAATGCAACAATAGTTTTAATCAAAGAAAATCTGAATGGTCATTAATTTTAGTGTGTATAATTCTTATTTCAAAGCTGCACTAATGCATCGAGAATTACTGAAATGAATACTGACTTGCTTTCAAAATATATCCTAATATATCATTTTAATATATACTTTTTCAATTCATATGCATATATATATATATATATATATATATATATATATATATATATGATATATATACTTTTTCAATTCATATATATATATATATATACATATATAATATATACATATACTTTTTCAATTCATATATATATATATATATATATATATATATATATATATATATATATATATTTAACATAGTTCACCCCAGGCAAGGCAGGTCGTCACTGTAGACGTAAGAGGCTACTGGGAAGAAAAAAAGGGAGAAGGTTGGGAAGTGGTCAACCTAAATTCGGATATATATATATATATATATATATATATATATATATATATACGTACATAAATATAATCCATGGACACGTGTTGTTGGCTCACAACCGTCACTAGCATAGCTAACTTAGACATATGACATATCTATATATATTTAGGTATACTAATATAAGTATATATCTATATAATCATATTTGTATACTGTTTGTATCATTGGCAAGTGAGAGATGATGCATCTGACTTTGATGAGAATTGGGTCATCCTTATCTTGATAATGTTTTGGATGAGATTGATAAAAATTGAAGGGGACGACAGCAGACGCACGTGTTTCCGGTGCCACGGAGATGGGGATGAGGAGCGGTTAAACCCACACTAAATTGTACCGACATTATGGATTCAACCGGTTTATGTCTTCATTTTCTTTCGTCCCCCTTTTTTACCACTCATCGAACTTGCTTACATCGATATTTGTCCCCCTACATCTACTTCGTTGACTTCTTTCCCTATGCGATTTCGTATAGCATCTGGCGCGCCTCTTTCTCTCTCTATCTCTCTCCATATATCTCTTTTTCTCTCTATATATATAATGCATACACGTATATATGTACGTATTATATTATTATTATTATTATTATTATTATTATTATTATTATTATTATTATTATTATTATTATTATTATTATTATTATTATTATTACTAGCGGGACCCATGTAAATTACACGAAATGATGTTTTTAATACTAATTATCTTGTTCCTAACCTATACATGTTTGAATAAAATATGATAAGATTTGGGCTTGTATATTTATTTAAAAAAATGAACAATACATGAAACAATTTACAAAAATTCTTTGTATACAATATTTCTAGTGAAGGTAATATTTCGACGACTAAACCTTACTTTGTAAATGTTTTCGATTAAATTAAATTTGGCTCCAATTCATGAATATTTATTTACCTCCTCTCCAGGAGTTAGGCACAAGGCCAGTTTTTATCTTACTTCCACAAGTAAGATGTGACCCAAGGTCGGGTCGGGAAAGTGGGGTTTGAAATACCAGCGCTCGAGAAAGTGAGCACTCTGGCAATTAAAAATTGCCTGGGCAGCCCCGTTGGCATTCCCCGGTAGGGGCGCCCCAGGCAGTAAGCAATAAACTTACTCCTCCCCAAAGAGGGGAGGCGAAGCCTGGGAGGGTGGACCTTCTAAAACTGCACAGGACAGACCCATAGATCGAAGTCCATGGAGTGCAGTATCCATCGAAACAGATACTACACTTTGATCTTAGCCAAAAGGCTCAGCCAATTCATGAGTAGCATACAAAGATTCGGAAGGTCGTTGCTTTTGATGTAAGCATGGCACACAAAATCACACACGCTATTGTATTAATATGTGTCTTCCCGGTCGTCCCCTCCCTACCTCTCTTCCCCTTCCCCTCGAAACGTAGAAAAAAAGTCTTAGAGGTTGGTTGGGATCGAACTATAAACCAGTCGGGCCGAAGTCAAAAACACTACGTCACTAACCGTTGTGCCAAAGAGAAATACTTGAAAATGCTTCGAAAATTAGGCGAGTTGAATGTTTTTCAAAATCTAGGTGCGGCACGCATGCGCAGAGCTTTTGCCGGACGTGACACACGAACACACACGCTATCGTATTAATATATAGATTATTATTATTATTATTATTATTATTATTATTATTATTATTATTATTATTATTATTATTATTATTATAATACTTCCGATTTCTGAATTAGGCATCACCAAAAAAAAGTATTTGGCTAGCGTAAAACATCTTTTTTTTATACCAAATAAATGTCTGCTACAATAACTTTAACCAGATATCTTTCGAAAATTTGATTAAGGATTTACTGAGCAAAAAGTTAGTGCACACTATGTGAGTTCGTATTAGACGTGGCATTTATTATTCTTATTTTGCTTATAGTAAAAATTTAATGTTGTAACTGTCTTTCTTGATGAAATAATTTTTCGTAATAATAATAATAATAATAATAATAATAATAATAATAATAATAATAATATTGGACGAATATTTAATATAATTAGATCCTTCTCATCGAACAGAAAGATCCAGGGTGCCCTCGATGGCTGTTCATCCAAACAACATTACATCAATACAGGTGTACCCCAGGGATCGATTCTTGGACCTTTATTGTACCTGATTTGAATAAACGACCTCCCTGATGACATTGTGCTTGAGATGGGTATATTTTCTGACGACACCACGCTCTACTCTCGTCATGTGGGTAAAACGGACGCGTAGATAGCTGAGGCAATGGGTGAATCCGTAGAAAGTGACCTCCACTCTGTAGTGGAATGGGGTCATAAATAGATAGTAACATTTAATTCTGCTAAGACAAAGCTCGTTTTATTCAACAACTACAAGAAACCTCTTCAACCACCGATTGCCACACCCTACCTGAGAGTCTAACGTTCAAACTCATTTAAACCTTTCGGCCTAACATTCACAGGTAACATGAAGTGGAACAAATACATAAAAGCATTCCCAAGGCTGCTGCAAAGAAAGGTGGCTCCCTCTACCGTGATAGAAACATCTCACACCTAACAGTATTCTATATCTCTATACAGCCACCATCTGCCCATGCATGGAGTATTGTTGTCACATCTGTCACATCTGGGCTGTTGTATCATACACTAGTCTCTCCCTCTTAGACAAGATTTAAAAAATCGTCTCTAATCTGATAGGTCCATCACTATCCACCAAACACCAGCCCCTATCCCATCGCCGCAATCTTGCATCCTTGTGCCTGTTTTGCAAGTACTTCAATGGATTGTGCTCAGATGAACTTGCTGCCTTAGTGCCCCGCTCGACGTAAATACACTTGACCAACCCGAAAATAAGCTAAATTCCATCCATTCACTGTGGAGGTCCTCAGATGCCGGAGAGCTTTCTACTCCAAAAGCTTCTTTCCTCGAGCTGCCGATCTTTGGAACCCCCTCTCTTCTCTCTATTTCCCTGGCTGAACATTAAAACTAATGTGAGCAAATACCTAGCTGCACAGCTCGCAATTTAGGATGACTCCCTAAACTTTCACCCTACGTCTACAGCGACAATATACCTTGTTTGGGGTGAACTCAGTTAAAAAGAAAACATACCCAAAACGTATGAACTCACACTTGAACAACGACAACAGATCATTAGTTTAAAGACCCATTAAGATATTCATGAAGAGAAATTTGAAAAAAAATCCAGAGCAGCAGTAAATAATACTGTTCGGAGACAAACGGGACCACACAAGACCAAAGTTGAGCTTGTAAACGAAACACAGCAGAAAGAGCAGGAGACAATTAAATCAGAGTTACGCGCTTGCGTGACAGAAAGTTCACTGCTCCAAACATCACTTCAAAATTGATCCAATATCATGGAAAATAGGTCAATATTCACTGTGAGGAGAAAACTCTGTGGAACTAGCCTATTTAGCAGAACGTCTGTAAAGCACCTCCAGTTGAAGAAGCAAAATATATTCAAAAGGTTTCAGTGGACTATGGAACATGAAGACTGGACAATGGAGCAATTGAGTCATTTTAATTGACGTGTCAAAGTTCGAAATATTTGCGTTAAATACGCATGTCGCAGCAACCGTTAAGAATGAAGGAGGCTCTGTTATCGTATGGGAGCTTTTGACAATTGCACCCGGTGAATGGCAATTTGAATCAGACCGTCTATCACAGCCACACGCAATCCCATCTTGACCGCGACTTGCATGTCAATGATATGTACACATACAAGAGAATGACCCAAAACATAATTGTAAACCTTGCCAGGTGTACATTAACAGCAAAGAGGAACATCACGTTCTTTAACTGATGAAATGGTGAAATCAACAGACCTAACTTCAAGTTAACTGATATGAGATGAACTTGACTGAAAAAGCTAAACAACACGCAAATGCGGTTAACTTTTGGCAACTTTCGTAGGAAAGCTGGGCAGAACTATTTTCAGTTTATTTTCATCTTTTGGTGGAAATCATTCCGAAAAGCAGGTATAGTGATCAAAGAGAGCCATTTTGATAAATCAAAAGTTTAAGATCTTTTGTGTTTTTTAAAAATTTAATTTGTATTTAATGTAACTTGATAATACTTGTCTTTAGTATAATAAATATGACCATTATAGTGCTTTTAATGTACAAATGGGTTACCGTTTATCAGGGCCCAAAGGCCACTCGAAGATAAGGGTTAATGACTTTGTCAGGTGGATGATAACACAACACCTTGAGGATTGATGAAGATGGTTGAAACTGGGAGGAATTTGGTTATTTAAGATAAGAGCTTAACAAGAATTTGTTAAAATTGGATTAGAAAACAATCATATA
>OY744521.1:70876290-70888790 GCA_963556195.1 Sepiola atlantica
TTCTTGTGAAGGATTTTATTTTGTTCCCTTGTTTTCCCCTCATTTGTTTTGCCATACTTCCAAAATTTACAAGAAATGTCAAATTTCCATCATTTCGATCTGATAATACGCTTTTCAATGGATCATTTGTCTTGACACTTCCATAAATATCGTTTACACTCACTATTTTCCAAAATTTCAAAACTTCTTCGATGAAAGTAAGTTTCTCTTGTATCATCATCTTGTAATAATGGATGAGTTTCATTGCAGTTAGTCGCATCACAAAACACTTTCAAACAGTGGGAAACGTTTTGTCTCAACTGGTTTTGGAAGAATCGCTTCTTCTGTTGGTTGTGATAACTTAACAAATTGATTTTTTTCATGCGCAAAAAATTGTTTCAGTATTTTCCATTTTGCTATCATTTCTTTACCATTAGAATAAAACAGCAATTGTCAACAGGCCTCAGTTATCCAGTTATTTCGAATACTTTTAAATATATGTACATAATCGAAAAGCAAGTATATACCATTTTTAGTAACCCAAGGCTTATTTTTAACAGTATAACATTTCTTGAATAAAGCTTGATTAGTCCGATTATTGTCACAAATAACTGCAATTACATTACCTTTCGAATTATTGACTAAATCAACAACATTTCTAACATTTTGAAACAAAAATTCCGAATTTAGTTTGGCAACTGGGATCATCTTAATAAAAAACTTTGGTCCACCATGTAAACATTTGATCATAATACCCAATACGGTTTTTACTAATGCCTCTCCAGAATCTTTGGAAACACCAAATATGTTTCCCTTTTGATATTGAAAACTCACTTTAATATAAACTTCATCAACTAGGATAATACGTTTTTTTCTGTTTATCTGGCAGTCTAAACACATCACCAAGAAAATTCAGATCATTTACCTTCGAAACTTTTGAGGTCATATTCACTAGTGTTTTCATACTGGGTAATTTGTAATGATCTCGAAGTTTGTTATAAAGAGACCGAGATGTGACAAAATATTCAAATGCTTGGACAAGCATTTCCGACTCGTAAACTTTTTTGCCAACTATTCGTGGTGACATAACTTCTCAAAACCTATCTCTCTAGGTAACGAATTGCTTTCTCAATTTGAAACTAATGTTGAAACTTATTTATTTTATTTTTTTCAACAGAGAAGAAATGTGTGTGAGTAAACTTGCATGGTAAAATTCAAACATTAAGTTTTCAAAAATTTGAATTAAAAAATCGGAATACTTTCAGTAAAAAATGACAAGACTGGATGAACTGTTGATTGTTAGAATTGTAGCAGGTAACTGCTGGCGCAAAATCATGATGGTCAATATCAGCACACAAATTTGTAAAAATTATCAATTCTATCTTTATCCCAAAAATGTGCAAACTCCTCATTTTGTACACTTCGCACAGAAGCGGAACTTTCTTTTGTTCTCCTTGGTTTTGATAAAGGACTTGGTATCACACTTGATGGCAAATTATTTAATATTGATGGAGGATCTTTGGCTCGTGCTTTTCCCATAACAAACAGTTTCATAACCAGATGGAAAATGCCTTTCACAAACAACAGTGTCTGAGTGGTTAGGAGTGTTAGCTCTTGGTAGGCAGATGCGAAGTACATGGAGGACCGCTGGCTTCTGGTGAAAAAAGCTTGAAGAAAGTGTGTACGGATGCCTGAAAGCGATACAACAATTTTTTTTATTTTTTTTATTCATATTAATTTCAGACTTTTTTTTTTACATATTAATTTCAGACTTTTCTTTCATCATATTCTAATAATTAACATAATACAGACTATTTGAAAAATAATTTATTTGATTGTTTTCAAAACTTAAAAAAAAATTTAATTGAAGAAAATAAACAAAATAGAATAATTTTATTTTTATTTTTCAAGAAATAATGTTTTTGAGCAACGGAATGTGTTTTTTTTTATTTAATGTTTTTTTGGAAATATTTAGTGAAAATAATGTTTTTTGGGAGGGTTTAGGGTTAGGGTTATGGTTAGGGTTTAGGGTTAGAGCATTTCCATTTCTAAGAAAAAAGTTTGATTCCGGAAGTTACTCCATTTCCAAGAAAAAAGGTTTCCACTATTATTAAAAATATGTTTTGAAAACAATCAAATAAAAACAAAAAATATTTTTCAAATAGTCTGTATTATGTTAATTATTAGATTATGATGAAAGAAAAGTCTGAAATTAATATGAATAAAAAAAATTGTTGTATCATTTTCAGGCATCCGTACACACTTTCTTCAAACTTTTTTCACCGGAAGCCAGCGGTCCTCCATGTACTTCGCATCTGCCTCTTGGTATTACCTTTAACCATCTTTCTCTCTCATCTTGATCTTTTGGGATACGAAACACTTGAACCTTATTTTATTCATTATAATTGCCTTGACAGGCTGTCACACAACACTTTTTGAGCATTTTGAGAAATATTCAACACATTATATTAAAATTAAAAAAATAAGTGATATTTCGTGAATTAACAGAGCTGTTTACATGTAAATAAAGTAAACTTCCTAAAAATATATAAATAATTTGTAATTCAGAACGTACGATTTATTAACAAATTCTAAAAGACAATACTTTTTCAAACTTAAACAAAAGTGATATTTCGTCAATGAACAGAGCTGTTTAGATGTAAATAAAACGTTAAAACATTTATAGTATACTTCCTAAGAATATATAAAAGATTTGAAATTCAGAATGTACGATTTATTAACAAATTCTAAAAGACAATACTTTTTTAAAACTTAAAAAAAAGTAAAAGTGATATTTCGTTAATGAACAGAGCCGTTTACATGTAAATAAAAACAAATCAATTCTGACTTTAAACTCACGAATTTATAATCCAAATGTAAATAATGATAAAATAACAGAACCTCAGCTGAAATAAATTTGATGAGTTAAAATTTAGTTTCGGAATGAAATTTGCTTGGACCAGTGACAACGAAGTGCTACTAGCTAAAAGTTTATCTGGTGACTGACTAGCCCCAGTTCAAGTAGTCAGGCGTGTGTCTAGCCGGCCTGTTATTGGTATGGCCATGGCCTTGTCCTATCTATAAATTGATTATAAGCTATATAAGTGTGTGTTTTTTAATCAATTAATTGAACATTTGCTGTTATAAATTTAAGAAAATGTCACTAAATTGAAACAAAAACAAAGCCCACCATTTCATGAGTTATGAAAAACATATGAGGGTCTAGGTATCAGGGTCTTTAAAGGTATAGTGTTCCCTAATGAACTTACCGCACCTGTACCCCTAAACAAAAAATATCCTTGATCCACCCAACTAGCAGCAAAACCCCATCCCTTCAATGGAGAGGTCCATAGATGCCGGAAAACTTTTTACTCTAATAGTCTCTTTCCTCGATCAGCTTTCCGGGGATACAGTGAGCAGGAAGAAAATTCCAACGGCAAGCTGTCCGAGGAAAGAGACTAATAATATGTAGAAATGTAATTGCAATGTGAGCAAACATCTTAATACTCAACTCACCATCTAGGTTGCCACCTATAAATCTGGCCGCTATCACAGTAGCCCCTTATGCGTCACTGGTAATGTGGCTTTATTTGGGGTGAATGAATGTAAACGAAAAGAAACCTCAGAAATAGTGCACCAAAATACTTATATTATGTAAAAATAAAGCAAATAATTGAAATGTTATTATATAACAATAAGATACATATATCTGTTTGTGTTTTGAAAATATTATGTTGTATCTTCTGATTAAAGAAAGTCTGAGATTATCCTTCCCCTAAACCGAGCGATTCCTCTTCACTGAAAAGCTGGGTTTCAACTGTTTTCTGACAGAAAGTGTGTGTTTTACCGACTAATTGACATTCCATCGTTTGATCCAAAACATAAACACTTGTCAAAATAATGTTTTTTTTAATAGATAAAACATTACGCCGTTTTTCATAACAAAGACAACTTGTCACTTATTGGGTTGGTTATTTTTAACGAAACCCTAACAAAGTGTACTTAAGGATTGTTTTCAACTTCCTGATTGTTTTCGTAACCTTTGCTCATCGCTTAAAATTCCCCTCTTAAGGGTGCATCCTGTTACAAAGAGTATAGTCAAGCAGCCCATCGCAAACATGAGATACATCATGATATATGCGAAGACAAGGTTACCACGTGATTCACCTACTTAAAACAGACAAAAACACACGCATATATATATATATATATATATATATATATATATATATATATATATATATATATATATATATAGTACACCTATTGTATTAGTTTCTGTAGACGTAATTCCGTTGAAACTCAAATGTTTATAAAAAGTACTCAATAAGAAATAGAGCTGTTTTTTAGTATACATTTTTATTTATACAAACATTATTGGTTACATATGTGCATACATGTTTCGGTTGTACTCTTCACAGAGTCAACCTCTTCAGACCATAGAAGACTGTCTTCTTTTGTCTAAAGAGATTGACTCTCTGTGAAGAGTACAACCGAAACATGTATGCACATATGTAACCAATAATGTTTGTATGAATAAAAAATTGTACTGTATATATATATATATATATGTATATATATATATATATATATATATATATATATATATTTCGAAGGTTATTATTATATCATTTTATAATGTAAACATGGATAACAAATAGCAAATCATAATACAAAAATCCAAGTATACCTCCCCAATCGTAACCTATATTTCTATTCATAATCTAATTGCCACACGTGAAAAGTGTATCTTTTTTCTTTCATCTTAAAAAATTTTTTGTTTCGAATTAATTCATAAACCGTCATGCTTATTCGATATATTACCCAAAATCTGGCTGGAAGCTTGTAAACATAACATATATTTTGAAAATAAATTCTAAAAAAAATATTTTTTACGTTGGTTATTTCAGACTCATTACACCCTCCCTTCTTCTCTCCACCGTCTCTGGCTGCTAAGTGAATGAATCTTGTTTACAAACTAGCCATACGTGAAAAGGTTAATGTTTTCTTTTTTTTTGTAATTTCTTCTTAAAAAAATTGCCATTGTTAAAGAGTCCATCTCATGCTTCATCTTCTCCATCCTTTAGGCTATGGGACGATAACTTATCTCAATCTTTAACTAAAATGGCCAAGAAAAAACTTATAATACAGAGTATAATACTTAGTTATTTTTTTGTAAATATCTGTACGTAAATATCTGTATTGTATGTAAATATATGTATGTAAATATATGTATGTAACTATCTGTACGTAAATATCTGTATGTAAATATCTGTACGTAAATATCTGTACGTAAATGTATGTACGTAAATATCTGTACGTAAATATCTGTACGTAAATATCTGTACGTAAATGTATGTATTGTATGTAAATGTAAGATAATGAAGAGTGGCAAAAATAAATCCTGGACGAGTCCATTGTGGGTGGGACGTCGAGAAAGAAATAAAGGCGACTTGATAACTGTTAAAAAGGAAAAGGTTCGGTAGTGCAAGTGGAACTTCAACAACGACGGTTTCAAAAGCGCGAAGAGCTGAAATGCTTGGTGATCGGAGTATCGATGTACCGCAAGAATGCAAGTTTACCGATATTTATGGCACCGATGAAGCTTTATTGGCTATGGTAACCAAGCCCGTGTTGCTGTTAGACTTTTGTGTCCGCTGACTAAAAACGCGGCTGATAAGCAAGTTATTACTATTAAGGAATCCCCTGACTTGTACTTCACAAAGGTTCTTGTAGAACAATTGCTTCAGTTCACGCTCGGATAGACAATGCAGAGCAAATTGCTTTCCAATCGGATAGATATACAAACGAGTTTCTAGCGGAAACCCAGTCTGTGACCTCAGCAAGAAAATGACTTTCATGAGACAAAAATATGTCAAAAGATTGTTTAATATGTGTGCGTAGCCGTCGTAAACCATCCGGTAATGGCAAATAAAGAAAACCAAAGTTTTTTCATATACGTTCTGTTCTGTGTCATTCTTGTTGAACCTTACCGGGTACCCTGAAAGAACGGGCAATGCAACATAAATATATGTATGTAAATATATGTATGTAAATATCTGTACGTAAATATCTGTATGTAAATATCTGTATTGTATGTAAATATATGTATATTAATATCCGTATGTAAATATATGTATGTAAATATATCTATGTACATATCTGTATTGTATGTAAATATATGTATGTAAATATCTGTATGTAAATATCTATATGTAAATATCTGTACGTAAAATCAAACTAATAGAGAGTAGAAACATAGTGGATGCATTTTTGGCAGCCCTACGTTGCCCCTCAGTCCTCATTTTTCTCCCTCAATCCTCATTTTCTATGAGCGATGTCTCTAACAAAGGGTGTAAAAACGCTGTCTACTCGGGGTTCAGTATAATGTGGGAAGTATATGGAGATGATTGTAGTAAATCCACTGTACTGCCATTTAGTGAATGGAATCTGGACCTTGCAGTAGTTCCCGGTGGGGCCTCCTGATGTCATACGAGTGGAAACTGCTGCGGCTTTTATTTCTTCAATGGTCTTCAAAGAAAATCTCTCTTCTTTACTAATTCTCTCCCTGTCTTGTTGTTAACCTCTCTGTTAACTTCTTCCACAAGTCTTCCGACTTCAACAGGATAAGTCACCAAACACAACATAAGCGTAAACCCAGAACCCCTAGTTTCAACGCAGACCTTTGTTTTTTCAACATCACGGGTTTACGTTAAACCTTCCAAAGATTTAAATCCATTTTCAGGAGACCAAACAAGATCTGTTATTTCTTTATTTCTGTAGATGATTTCATAATTAAATGTTTCTCGAACTTGATACCAAAACCTGACCATCAACGTTATAATAGACATAAAATCTGTACCTATATTGGTGACGGTTTTGTATGTGGCAGGCACATCGCTACAAAGACTCTAAATTGACATACATGTGTTTCTGGGTAGCACTTACTCAGAGCAGCGCATTTATATTTGCCCTTTATGGTCCTCAAAATTACGGAGTTTCTATCTTTGAGAGTATCTCTGAGAAAATTGACCATATCCTGTCTTCTCATCCCGTGTGCTCATCCTTCTGCTAACATTCACATATGTGGAGATTTTAATGTTCACATGTTTGGTAATATGACAGATAATGAAGGGCATTTTTGCTACAATATCTCCCTTTCTTCTAATCTAACACAGATTGTTGAAAAACCTACTCACGTACTCCATGCTGACGGATATTTTACAAGTCTTCTGGATCTCTTTCTGACAACCTGTTCTGAATTGTGCTCTGTTCTGTTTTCGCTGGGATCTTCCGATCACTCAGTTGTCTCAATTAAGATCACTATTTCAATTGCTTTCAAAGAAATAGATGTTCTAAAAATCAAGGCCGCTTTTAGGGCTGCCAGTAACCACTTCAAAAAAGTTATAGAAATCGTGAGAGAGTTATATACCTAATCCATTAAGTGTAAAATAGCTGAGCAGAGACTTGGTCCCCATGAGTTTTGGCGAATAACACATAGAGTCCTGAACAGATCCCGACCATCATCAATAAACCTGAGGTGATTTCGTCGGCATCCGATAAAGCCAAACTTTTAACAGAGAAATTTGATTCAAATTTGATCCTTTGCGATCAGGGCCTTCTTCTTCTTGAATTTCCCTCATAACTGAAAACATTCTAGGCCACATCTATATATCTGTCCTGGACGTTGCCAAACTTATCAAGCAACTGGATTCTAGTAAAGCAACTGGCCCTAACAAAAATTATACTCATAATGCTTAAAATCTGCAACCGGAAGTACATACCATTCTAACAAAGCTGTGCAATCGTTGCTTCAAGGAGAAATGATTTTCAACGTCAGTCTTTCGAGTATTTAAAATACTAAAAATCCTTCTTCTGCTTCTCAGTACAGATCAATGCGTCATGAGTAAGTTTCTTGAATCTGTAATAACTCAAGAAGTCAAACACCTCAGAAAAAACAGCTTATTAAGTGACACGCAAGATCAACAGCTAATGTGCTCACTGTGATATCACACAGGATCAGTGAATCTATTGACGGAGATCTCATTTCTAGAGCAATAGCATATCAAAAAACATCTGATAGATTTTGGCATAAAGCTCTACTTTACAAGATTGCTAGATCTGAAATATCTGGAAATGTCCTTTCAATAATCAAATCCTTTATCTCTGATAGGTTCATAAAAGTAGTTGTTGATAGGCAGAAGTCTAAATGTCATAGTATCAACGCCAGAGTGCCTCAAGAATCAATTCGGGGGTCAATTCTATTTCTGATCTACATCAATGATCTCCCAAATAATATTCTAAGATCATTCGTTGACATTTACGCAGATGGCACAACCATCTATGGCAACATTTCGAAGAGCATTAATAAGAAAGATCTTTCTGATTCTCTCTCTTCATACCTGGTGCACGTCGTCCGACATGGCTACTTTTAATACGTCTAAAAGAAAACTTTTCTCCTTTCACCACCAACGCTCTGATTACCACTTTGCACCAATTATAATAAATGACTCACACCTTGAGGAAGCCCGTCCCTGCTTTAGTGAGCTTCTTAGACTCACCTTCACCCCAGTCCTAAAATGGAAGACTTACATCAAATGCCGAGGTCGCTGGAAAAATGGTTGGATCATTCTCCCGCTTCAAAAAATATTTAACTTCTGACGCAGTTCTCTAGTTGTATAAAATCAAATACGTTCTAATATGAAGTACCTTTGCCCTGTTTGGGGAGGTGTTGCTCAGAACACCCTTTCCCGTCTTGACAGAGTACAAAGCCGACTTCGAAATCTTATAAGCCATGTCCTCTTCCCCACCCTTCAGCCTTCTTTTCAACGTTGCTAGTCTTTCTCTACTCTATCGTTATTTCATGGCAGCTGTTTGACTGACCTTCAATCTGCCACCTTGTAAAACATTCACAACAAAACCTCGTCTAGCTACAACAAGTGTAAATACATTTACTTTCTCCCTCTGTGTACTTAGAAGTAAGCAGAACTTGCATAAGCAAAGTTTCTTTTCTATAACTGCTCGTTTTTCGGAACACAGTACAACGATATGCTCCCGGCTGACTACAACATTGCTGCTTTCAAGTCCAATGTAAACAAAGTCTTGTTAAGCCGTCCTCTTAAATAGTCACTTTCTGACCAGCTATAACCATCGTTACTAATCCCCTCGGTGGTTTACCGTCTACCTATCAAACTTAATAACCCGTATCTTCGAGTTACATGTGGGCCTTTATAAGCGGTGACACGATTGCAAAATAATATAACCAATGAATGTCGTTATAAGTTTGGTTTTAGGTCCTTTTGTAAAATATAAACTTTCTTGAAAGTGATATATATTTTTCGTAAGATGCGCTACCTTCAGAAATGTTCCTTGCGTGATTTTGTTTATATATATTTTTCATAGATTTGTTTTTACTTTTATATTTTATATTTTCATCTTTTATCTTTTGAATTATTTAACTTTTAATCAAAAAAAATCACTTCAACACCGCCTCTGCGTTATGACACACTTATAAATTTATGTAAGTTAGTTAACATTTAATTGACTTTGAAAAAACATCGTCTAGTTTTTAAATCAGTTAAACTTAATTATCTTCCTTTGCATAATTTTAATCTAACTGTAATTAAATTTACTCGGTTATCTCCCATTTTCGGAATCTTCAGTTCTTGTTTGTGCCATCAGTATAGAAAATCTTCAAATTATAAAATATCAACTTAAAAATAGAATTTAGATTAAAAATCTAATCAGATAAATTTGAAATTAAAGCATTATTAGTATGAAATTATGCCGGACTAATTTTGAAAATAAACTAACGAACAATAAATTAACCACTGACAAGTAATTACAAATCAACCCATTCTCTCCAATTTAGATATTGAGAAAAGTAATTTTAACTGCCGTGCAAGAGCTTCTAATTTACAGTTGAGTTTTAAAAACTTGGCCTCATTTTTTCTATTTCAATTCCATGTTTTAATTTGAAGTAAATCCTTAATTTAATTCGAAGTTAACTTTTGAATTAAAATTGCTAAATTTAAATTCAATTAGTAAATTTAAATTCAAATAAGAACTATAAACTTCTCAGACTTTAAGTTAAACCTTTTAAATTTGAAATTGATTTTTTAATTTGAAGTAAACCTTATAAATCTGATGTTAAGCTTTTTTATTCTGAAGGTTAGCTTTTATATTTAAAGTTGAACTTCATTAATATACAGTTAAACTTTTAAAATTTGAAATTAAGCATTTTTTAATTTAAAGTTGAGCTTTTGAAAGTTGAAGTTTAAGGTTTTTAATTTAAAATTGAACCTTTCCAATTTGAATTGTACTTTAAAGTTTGATGTTTTTATTGGATGTTGAGCTTTTTAAAATTTGAATTTGCGTCCTATTTAAAGTTGAGCTTTTTAATTATAAGTAAATCTATTTTAAATTGAATTTAAGTTTTTACAATTTAAATTTAAACTTAAAAAAATAGAATTTGACCGCTTTTAACATGAAGTTTAACCTTCTAATTTCAAGATGACCGTTTAATTTTAATTTGAGCTGTTTTAAATTGTAGTTCAACTTTATTTAATATGGTTGAGCAGTCTGAACATGTCTGCTGCCTCAATGGCAGATTAAACATAGATGGAAAAAGGGACACCCTTTATGTACACACTTGATACCCATGGAAAGCAATCTGCGTTCACCCCCAACTCTTTAAAAAATCAAAGTACTTTGTTAATATGGATAAAAAGGAGTAAAAACACGTTTCATAATCAGTTATAAAAGCAACAAAACAACTAAAAATCCCTTTGAGATTTTTTTTTATTTTATCAAGTTCCAGTTTTCTCTGTAAGTAAATCCCGAAATTTTGACATGTCTATATTTACGACGTAGGCGTGTGGCTTCTATCAGGTCGCCATCTTTTGTGATAAGCCTACCCAAAAGAGGGGTTGTATTCGCTACGCGTGTTTAATATCACAGCCAACGCGTTTCGTAAGATAATATGCGATATCAGTTGCGACGGTCTATCTTAACCCTCATGATGAGACATGAATATATCAGTTGACTGCCATCCCACACGGGAAGATAATGACTGATCTACTGTTACCGGGTTTCATTTCGTTATGGATTTAATCTACAAATAAGTGGACTGCAAAATCTGAAATATAATCGCATTTTCAAACTAAAGTAGACGACCAGAAGAGGCGTTTAATTTAGATGTGTCAACGTATCGGTTTAACAAGCACTGTCCGTCCAACTTTGGTGCGGTCTGTATTACTTGGATTATTCCGACTTTTATTCTTATCTTGGTTTTTATTTTCACAACGTTCGGACTGATCTAATCTCCCACCTCTTTTTCAAACTTGGGAAGCTTTATGCTAAATTCGCTAACCTATACGGAAGTTCGGATTATGAATGTTATTTACTTAAAATAAGATAGACCGATAATTCAGCATGAATTAATGACGAAGGAATCGAAACCATAAAAAATAAAAAAGTGGAAATTATTATTAAAACATAATTAGGGATTTTATAAACGCGATTTCGTGTTAGGAATTGGGTAATGACATAAATCAACGGACAATGTGCAACTAGAAATTATATGAACAACTGGCGTTCGTAAAAATATCGTAATCAGAATTAATGCGGAAGAATGTGTCCGACGTAAAACCATGACACAAGAGATACAGAGAAGGAAAGAGTTGACAGAGATGACACGACATTTATTCTCCCGAAGCTCTAGTGTGTAATTTTACATTTAATGACAATAAATAGTATCAATCTATTTAATTCTACAAACCGATTTCTCCAAGCGGCACGATTGCATCATATATTCATAATAATTTTCCATTATGATTTTCTTTTTCATGTTGCCCATGAAGCTGATTAACTAAATTGACTATTTAAAATATCCCCTTTCCTTCAACACGTGATACTGGTCAACCGATCAGAACTTTAAATCTGTAAGATTTCCCCAAATTTAACCAATTGTGTCAAGCACCGGTAATCTGTTATTGTTGCACTTCAGAGAAAGTCATACAGACTTCGTACGAGAGCGGGATTGTTAGACACCAACGACAAACCACATCATCAACGACGTCTTCAACTTCTGTTTCGTCCCTTGGTGGGGAACTGGAGCGAGCGATAAACAAAATTAAAAAGGTTCTATCAGCATAATTTTATAGTTTTTTTCAAGAGGATAGATGTGTAACTCTATATATCTATTGAAAGAGGACACGGGTTTAAATCTAGCTTTACCTCAAGTACGAACTTTAAATGCTTTATGCACTGCGGATATTAAAATGGAACGGTTCCTAAAACAAATAAAAAAACAATAGATTAAATGATTCTGAATGTTGTCATTTAGAATATTGCAGAACATGCTATTGGCTATAATATAACCGAAAATTGCCAATATAACATTTTCAATCAGAGATGACGAACAGAAGGCGTAATGACGAACTGGATTTTGTCCTTGTAAAAACAAACTGTGCATGATTGGCTTAATGGATACCATTCCGGATGATGGACTCAACTATATC
>OY744521.1:70896290-70898790 GCA_963556195.1 Sepiola atlantica
AAACAGATTAAAATGATCCATTATAAACAAAAGTAAATATCACTATGAGCAGTAATACTATTTAACCACTAGTTGGAGATGAAAAGAGAGGATGAGATACATATATATCAAGTAGAAAGAGGCCAATTCTGGATTTTTATTTTTATATTTATCTGGCTTTGCAAACTCACTTTTTCCTGATTCAAACAATCTAAAACCGAGTTCCATTTCTGACCCAACGGGTCACATCTTTTTCAGTAAAGACTGGCTTCACCTGAATTCTTTGAATGGTAGAGCTAAACAGAAACTAATATTCTTAAGATGCGTCCATTGAATTTACACATTTAATGGTGAAAATACTATTTCTAACCAAACCGTGACAGAACGGCCAATGAGAACATGCTACGTGTAAAGATTATTGGGCGAATCTAAAAATAGAAATAACAAATCAGAAAAAAATATAAAAATAAGAAGTGAAGGAATTAAAGGCCGAGAAGAATACAAGAGAGGATAATCAACAAGAGATCAAAAATTAAATCAAAGGAAGAAACGGATGTTAAGAGGGGAAAAAACAACGACAACCGGACGATGGCACCAAAACGGGCAGGCATTTTGAAATAGCCGATTGCAATTATTACTGTAATTATCTCCTCAATAATATTTGCAGGTCGATAAAACAACAATTAACAAACGGAAATGGAAATGTGCTTGAACACCGTAGGGCGCCAAACTACAAAAATGGCGCGAATTAAGAAACAATAAAATGAAACAAAAAGCACCAAAAAAGAATCAAGAACTCTAAAATTCAAATAAATTTTAAAATATTTTTACTTTAAAAAATATTTTGATAAAAATGAAGCAATGTTTTATTTGTACATATATATATATATATATATATATATATATATATATATGTAATCGAATATGAAAGTAAAAGTAAACTTTTAGTATATAGAACCTATAGTGAAATGGTTTAAGCTCAATACACGAGATAGAGCAATTATAAAGATAGATGAAAGAAGAGTGTTAAACATGTACGAATGTCCAGATTTATATCAAACTTCAATTGTTCAATTCAAGGTATATTCTGTAATAAACTAATGTTTATTATTCTTTCCTTTATTACAGAATATACCTTGCATTGAACAATTGAAGTTTGACATAAATCTGGACATTCGTACATGTTTAACACTCTTCTTTCATCTATCTTTATATATATATATATATATATATATATATATATATATATATATATATATATATATATATATATATATATATAGACATCCACAGGATAAAAAGGTATATTGCATTGTTTGAGTGTGGTTTTTGCTAGATGTTTGCTAAATTAATAAGACCCGAGTTACATCGTGATGAGGGAATGATTACAGCACTTTCGATGCACTAAAAGCGTTGTAGAGAGGATCTAGTGTTGAGGAGGATTAAGTTTGACTTTACACGGCTTATATTATTTCTCATCTCATCGAAAGGGGGCAATAGACAATTATTTAATACTAGATATTTAATTATTATTTACATAGTATAAGTTTCATCCTTGTGGAATCTTCAGTGTGAAGATAACCGTTCAAATCGGTCGCACGATTCGAACGCCGGAACATGAGTCACATTTAACTCAATTCCAAGCGCTCTAACCAATGAGGCTAATTCCAACCGTTACACGACGAGTAGAGAAATAAACCCTATTTATGTCAAATTAGGCGGATACATATAGTCAGCCGTCTTAACAGTGTTCAACAAATCACGTAGAAAGGGACTTGCATTTTTTATTTAGATTAGACAGCTTATATTATTTCTCATTAACGAGCCCGGCCGAAAGGGGGCTATTAGTACTTATTTAATAATAAATATTAAATTATTATCCACATACGTATACGTTTCATATTTGCGGAATCTTCAGTGTGTCATAATTAGAGGCTATACAATTAAACTAGGCTTTAATATTACAGAAATGGAAAGAAAATTCCGTCGAAAAGAAAACAAGAAGTAATAAAAATAGTTTCACATTAAAATAACTTGCCGAACACAAGCAGAATAATCGACGGTCATATCTGCTTGTGCCAGCAAGTTATCTAAAGGTGGTACTATTTTTTACTTTTTTCTTCTATAATTTTCTTTTGAAGATCCTATTTAGACTCTCCTATTCAAACCTTGTTTGACTGTATAGCCACTAAATATAGCCAATCCATTGTAAATACAATTGTTTGCTTCGAACGATTGTTCAGCCTGGTCGAAATTAAAATCTATCATCGCTCCGGAGTCACAGAAGTGGGATATCCATTGAGCTAACAGTACAAGAGTTTGACTAAACAAAAATATATACTTCTTTCACCGTTAAAACAATATATAGAATAACAGAATACATTAATAAAACAATAAATTACAAAATACATAAATAACTGATAAAACTACACCTATCTCTTCCACACTAAAACATATAAAACTAACAAAACAACAAATTAATAAAAAAAATATAGAAATACGTAAATAACTAACAGATTCA
>OY744521.1:70903790-70916290 GCA_963556195.1 Sepiola atlantica
CTCATTCTAATACTCACTCCCGGATTCCAATTTTATCGACTATTCCCTTATTTATATATTTCTTTATCGGTCAATCCATAATTTTCCTTGCGAGCCTAAGACTAATTTTATTATTATTTTTTTCATTTAATTATTTTTATTTCTATTTTTATTTTTATTTTTACTATTTATTTTTTTATTTCTACCCTTCACATATATTTTGCCTCATTGTTTATAAGTAAGGTCATCTGATTACACACCTAACCCCATACCCCTGTTCATATCCCCCCGACACATTCTGGTATTTTAATTCTCCCTCCCCGCACTCATTGACTTGCCCCCACACCCTTCTATCCCATTTCTAGTTGAACCCTAATTCGCGCTAACGTCCACTTTCAACTTTAAGCGACCTACCCCCCACATTCACACTCTTAGTTTTAAATCGCACTTATTCATCGCACCCGAACCTTTCTCCTCCTTCACACCCCCTACACTTCCCTTTCCTGCCTACTGGTCGCATATGAGTTTTTGCCATTCTTCAGACTAGTCTTGTTTTTCAACGGGCAAGCCTTTAAATATTAATTCGTTGTCTTTTTGCCAATTTAAACCTATTTCATGATTTTCAGCCCAGGAAGTCTTTTTAAATGGTGAATACTTTCCACCTCACGTTTTACTGAGCCTTGTTGCATCCACGAACGTACCTTTTATTGGACCTGTTACCCTCTGGATTCTATCTATCTTCGCCGCACCTGAAGATGTGGTTTTTGGAATTTAACTTTGAATCCTCTCTTGTCACTTCTCGTGTCTTTTAACGACCTACCTATCTACATTTCACTTTCTTCGCTGGACTTTTTGACACCGAACTTTTTTGCAATCGGACATTTGCTTGCATTCGGGCAGAGATTTGCCTTGTGTTTTTTCCCTACAATATTTATTTTACTTTTTCAAATTTTAAATCTTTGACCTTTGCCAACTTATCTATCCCAGCGATTTCCTCTGATGATAAGATTTTGATCTTTGAAAAGCCTGGCAATGAAAAATTCAACTTGAATAAATTTCCTTTCTGCGGAATATACCTTGCTCAGAGCAACTGAATAGAAATACGATTTGACTTTTGCTTTTCTAATTCCTTTTCATCCTTCTACATATATATATATATATATATATATATATATATATATATATATATATATATATATATATATATATATATATATATATATATGTACGAGCTGGCATCCCCAGCTCGCTATTGCTTCGCAAAGTTTACTGCTTTAAGTACTTGAAACCAAAATCTAAAATGATAAAATACAAAAACTTTGGAGTTTATGCATATAAATAGATTAACATTAACATTTATAAATATAAATAGATATGAATATTCTGGTAATTTTAATATAAATTTATTCATCTTTAGAATAAGACAGTAAAGAAACTAAACGAAAGAAGAAATCGATTCGCCTGAGCGACAGTGTGTGTATGTAGAGGGTGCTCTATTTTTACCTGCAATTAAGAAACGACCGAAAACGAACAGTTACACACAAATGCGAACCGTTTTAGCACGCAATCAAAACAATCATTACATTTAACACCAATAAAAAATAAATTGTAGCCTTGCTAACTGGAGGGATGGGAGGGAGCTGGCGAGAGAGAGAAAGAGAGAGAGAAAGAGAGATGAAGATATATATATATATATAGAGAGAGAGATAGAGAGAGAGAGAGAGAGAGAGAGAAAGAGAGAGAGAGAGCAATCAGTAACTAGCTTATTTTCTCGATGAACGTTTCCTGCTTATGTCTCGTCAGTATATCTTTCTTTCTAGTGTGAAAAATTATCCACATTTAAGACAGGTTTTAGTATAATGTTCTTTTTTTATTCACTCGCTTTGAATAATTGATGAATATACATAGCAAACATAAGACGATGCAACTCAAGCTATTAAATAGATGTCTTTGACCTTTCGTCTGTACTATATATACAGTATTTCAAAATATTATGTCGCATTATTGATTTGAATAAGAGTCGTTTTGATAGTGATATGGGAGTGATAAATGAATAAATATTTTTTCATTTACATCTATCTATCTATCTATCTATCTATCTATCTATCTATCTATATATATATATATATATATATTTCTATACATATATATATATATAATTTTTTTTTTATTATTTCATGCATGCACGTATGATATTATAAGGAGATATAATATATTCTGTATAGATTTTCAGTTTATCCATCAACAGAACTCAATACGTGAGTAGAGCTGAGTAGTAAAGTATGAACATATGTTTATGGCAATTAAGCTGCACAGAGGCGTCCGCGTTTCATCGCTGTAGGGAATCGTCAGGCTAAGTGTCTACATGAATGAAACGCAGACGCCTCTGTGTATATTGCCGTAACTATACTTTCATACCTTACTATATATATATACTAGTATTTCATGTATCCACATAACATTTTATAAGGAGGTATACTTTTTATGTATCAATTTTCAGTATTTACTTCAGCAGTACTCGATACGTAAGTAGAGCTAGGTAGTAACACAGCTACAATATATATATATATATATATATATATATATATATATATATACATATATATATAAAAGCTCTTGTGTGTTTGAATATATAAAAGCGTAATGTAATGATTATTTATTTCAATACAATATGATTTGAATAGAAATGTCTAAGGATAGTTTAATTTTATCTGCCATATTTTTATCATCGATATCTTCTTGCATGTTGTTAAGCAAATATGCCTTGGAGCCAACGAGTGTGAATTATTTGACAGACATGATGAGATCGAAAAATGGCGTTTTATAAAATGGGAGACATTTGTGGAAAGGTTGCTCGGTAAAAGTCCCCAAACTAGAGACGTCAATATATCGATTTACAAAAAATAAGCTTAGAATTTGTCATACTCAGCTAAAATTACACACACACGCACACACTTATATATATATATATATATATATATATATATATATATATATATATATATATATATAGAGAGAGAGAGAGAGAGAGAGAGAGAGAGAGAGAGAGAAAGATAGAGAGAGAAAGATATATAAAAAAATATGAAACTAAAAGTATACTTTTAGTAGATAGAACCTATAGTGAAATGGTTTAAGCTCAATATACGAGATAGAGCAATTATAAAGATAAACGAAAGAAGAGGGATAAACATGTACGAATGACAAATCTATTTCATTTTCACTCTCCATTACTTTATATTTTTTCACATTTTGAATTTTGGCTTTTCCACTTCCAATTTATCCATCTATGTAATTCCTCTGATGATAATATTTTATTCTTTGAAAAGCTTTGGCTTAAGGAAAGAATAATAAACATGTTTTTACCGAGTACACCTTGCATTGAACAATTGAAGAATATAAACACTGTGTGGTAGGGCAGGAAAAACCCAGCAGAGTGTTCGATTAATTAAGAAATCCGAGATTTCGAAGGATTAAGTGCGTAAATATTTATTTATAAAATACAGCAATTCAATGTAACATCAGTACCGTCGGTTTCAAAGCGGGAGGTTAATCCCGATTATCGTAATCTGATAACCATTTTAGAAATGGTGGAACTTATTCGGTCACGCCTAAGATCACGTAGGACGTGATTTGTGTGAAATGGGGGGTGTTTACATATGTGTGCGTAAGGAGTTAAATTTAGAATCTAATATTTAAATGTTTAATATATATAAATTGGTTATTAATTAAATTAAAGCAGAAGAAAAGGGGGGTTGTAATATATATTAAAAAAATGTGTAAGAAATTCTGTAGGGCAGATCGGGGTTTGGGGGCCAGGAAATATAGGGGAAAGAGGAAGGAGGAAGTAGGGATGCAGATGTCGGGTAAGACGCAGAAGAGAGGGGGAGAAAAAGTTCTGTTAAGGAATATTGTTTTATTTCGTTAACAAAACTTTAGCAAATCAATAGCCACCAGAAATGCCAATGATAGTGGGTTTCCTTTCCTGGTTATGTTGGCAGGAGAGTTGTTTACACAGAATTATTGTTTTCCTCTCCAGCCATTTCTTGTGAGAAACTGACTTATAGTATAGGCCGCTGTAATTTATTTGAGGGGGGGGGGGCTTATTAAGTGATGTTTCTTGCATTTTCTGTTTGTTTGTGGTGTTAGGGTTAGTGTTAGTTTTTGTGTTCTTCCTGTGTTAGATTTTGTATGATCCTTCGTAGCTTATGCGGGTTAGTTTCCGCATTCAATAATTTTTCTTAGAATTGTAGCTGTTTTGATCATTGCTGTCCTTTGTATAGATCCAATCATACCTTTGATCCCAATTTCTCCCATACTTTTTTCCAGGTTTTGGGGGATTGTTCCTAGTGCTCCTACGATTATTGGTATTATACTGGCTTTTTTCATGCTCCATATTCCTTTCAGTTCTCTGGCTAGTTCTGTGTATTTGCTTCGTTTTTCCGTTTCTTTGCTTTTCACTCTGTGGTCTGCTGAAACGTCGAAGTCTACGATTTTGCATGATTTTTCCTTTTTGTTGATTATTATAACATCCGGTCTCCTTGCTTGTATGAGTTTGTCTGTTTGTATATCCATATCCCAGATGATTTTGTGTTTTTCGTTTTCCAGTACTGTTTCTGGCTTATGTTTGTACCATTTGTCTGCGTATTCGAAATTCAATTGTTTGCACAGTTCCCGATGTACTGCTTTCCCCACACAGTCATGTCTGTTCTTATACTCGTTTTGGGCTAGTTTGCTACATTCACTTATTATATGATTTATTGTTTCGTCTCTTTGTCCACACAGTCTGCATTTACTGTTTTCTTGAGTTTTATCTATTTTAGCTTTAATGTAGTTTGTCCTAATTGCATTGTTCTGTGCAGCCATCAGTATTATTATTATTATTATTATTATTATTATTATTATTATTATTATTATTATTATTATTATTATTATTATTATTATCGTCAGTGATTGCTCACTGACAACAACTGGTGGTGTTTCCTTGAGTCTGAGTCACAACAAGCCTCCCCAGATTTCCAGTACTCTTCATATCATTTCGATAATCACCGCAAATGACCTTGCAGCATCGCAACAGTCGGCTACCATTGATTTCTCGCTGGCAACGATCATTGGTCTATTCTGGGATTAGGGTGGCAGCAATAAGCCTACCCAAGGTTTCAGTACTCTCCGCACTTTTCCAGTGGAGGTTTGATTAGTTCTCTTCCTCCTCGATCTTCCCATCCTCCTTGGACCTTCACGTCTATTTCGTGTGGTATCATCCGAAACTGGTGCTGTCACTTTATTTGGGGGAGGGATACTTTATGAATTTTTTTCAGTTACTGTTCCTTGCTTCTTGTTGTGGTGTTCTTTCTGTGTTTGTTTTTTTCTTATTGCAACTTGCATGTGACTGATTAGTCATCGTAGCATATGTGGGTTGGTTTCCGTATCCAAGGATTTTCCTTAATATTTTAGTTGTTTTCTTCATTGTCGTCTGTTGTATGGTTTCAGTCTTTCATTTTATTCTAATTTCTACCAGTCTATTTTCCAGGTTTTTCAGGACTGTTCCTAGTGCCCGTACGATTATTGGTATTATATATATTTTTCGCATATGATTTCAATTCTCTGACAAGCTCAATGTATTTGTATTTCTATAAATATCATTATTATTATTAGTAGTAATAGTAGTAGTAATAGTAAAAGTAATAGTAGTATTAGTAGTAGTATTAGTAGTAGTAGTAGTAGTAGTATTAGTAGTGGTAGTAGTAGTAGTAGTATTAATAGTAGTAGTAGTATTAATAGTAGTAGTAGTAGTAGTAGTAGTAGTAGTAGTAGTAGTAGTAGTATTTACGCATTAGCTGTTTTCACACAAGTCATTATCAGTTATTGCTCACTGACAATAACCAGTGGTGTTCGTTTGGAGTCTGGGGGATAAGTCACGTCATATTTCCAGCCCTCTTAACCTGTTTCGGTAACTATTGCAAATCGTTTTGTGTTAACAGCATTAAGTTCTCGTTAGCAACAACCATTGTTTTTCTCGGCAATTTGAGTGAGAATAAGCCTCCCTAAGATCTGAGTACTCGCACACGTTTTTCAGTTGAGGTCTGGTTGGTGATCTGCTTTCTGTCTTGACGTTCGCAATTATTATATGTTGTATCAACCGAGGCTGGTGCTAATTGAGGGGGGGGGGGCTCATGTTATAGGGTTTCTGTTAGTTTCAGTTCTCTTGGGCTCGTCTGTTCTTTCTATGACTTTGCTTTATTTCTATTTCCAATTTTATGGTATCATTGGCGTCTGTTGTATGGTCTCAATATACTCTTTCATTCCAATTACTCCTAATCATTTTCCCAGTTTATTATATTTTTGGGGTGGAGGGGGTGGAGGCAGGGTCCTAGTCTTCCTACTATTATAGACTTTCTTCGTGTTCCATATTCCTTACATTTTTATGGCAAGTTCCGTGTATTTGCTTCGTTTTTCTTTCTCCTGTCTCCTTGTTTGGATGAGTTTGTCTGTTTGTACCTCCATGTTCAGAAGGATTTTGTACTTTTCGTTTTCTAGTACTGTCTCCGGTTCGTGCTGTACTATTTGTCTGTATGTTCAAAATTCAACTGCTTGCATAGTTCCCAATGTGCTGCCTTGCACACGCCTGCGTGTCTATTTTTAATTTTTATTTTGGCTAGTTTGTAGAATTCACGTATTATATGATTTGTCGATTCGCCTCTTTGTTCATAGAGTCTACATTTATTATTTTATTGGGTTTTATCTTTCTTAACTTTGTCCTGATCGCGTTGTTCTGTGCGACAATCAGTAGGGATTCATTGTCTCTGTTCAGATTACTTTTCGTAGTCATGTCCAAGTGTTTCGTGAGTCTCCTCTTCTGATCAGTCTTATGAATCTTCCATGTAGTTGTTTTTATTCCTATTTTTCTCGTCTTTTTGCTTTCAGTTTTTCTGATTCCTGCATTGTTCATTTGTTTCAGTGTCTCTTGTCGCAATGACCAGCCTTTCCGTCTTGTGGCTTATGTATTTTTCCAGTTCTATCTTTGTGTCATCTACACAATCTTCTATACTTACAAGTCCTCTCCCCTTTTTCCCCTTTTCACATAGAGTCGATCCTTCGGGTGTAGTGCATTGTGCATAGTCATTAGTTACCTAGTCTTATTGTCTAGGTGTCAGAGTTCTTATTTTGTCAAGCTTATGAAGCGTCCAAAATATCTTACTAGGGATATTACTTAGGTATTTATTCCTGTTATCAGTTTTCTACTAAACAAGAGATTTCGTATTCCTCTCAGGCATTCTTTTTAAAACCTTTTCTTTTATTTCTGTTGATTTTATGGCATCTGCTTTTGCATATATTTAATATATCTCATGTTCGCCAAAGGACTTGATTAGGTAGGTTCATGCCATCCGCTGTCTCGAGCTTTTCCCTTTTAATCGCTAGGAGTACATACTTTTCCATTCCGAATTTCATTTGAATGTCTTGACTTAAGATTCTGGTTGTGTTTATCAGGGGGTTTCTTTATTCCTTTTTGTGCAAATAGCTTCAAGTTGTAAATATACACGAAGTTGTTTATTCTTTCTTCTATTTCTGTGAACTTGCATCCGGCATTACACTTTTGGGCATGTTACTATAATATACAATAGTGGCGAGAGAACTTCCCTGGAAGATGCTTATCTGTATTCTTATCTCAGCCAGGCGTTGTCATCCAGTGTTTAGTTCTAGTCTCCATGTTTCCATTGCTTTCTTTATACGATTAATAATTTTGTTAGAGATCTGGTACATCCTTAAGCATTCAGTTATCTATGCTCATGGGATTTTGTGGTAGACTTTCTTGTAGTCAATCCATGCCATGGCTATGCTCAGTTTTTATTCTTTTTACTTCTTTTAAAAACCTTTGATCTATGCATAAAAGGTCATATGTCTCTCTTTTCGCATTCCGGCAACTTTTGTATTTCTTACAATTATTAAGGGAGACGGTAATCTGTTCTATAAATTGTGCCGTTAGGATTTTTTACATGCTTGGTAGGCAGGTTATAAGTCTGTAGTTACTTAAAATTGTTCCTTTCTCGGTATACATTTTATCAAGTTCGGCGTTAACATTTCAGTATGCATGTGTTCCATCGGGGTTGGCGCTATAGAGTTTGTTATTTTTTTTAAGGTGGTCTTCATTGCTCATTCATTAATCCTGATTTCTGTTCCTTCTTCGATTTGATAAAGGTCTTATTTCATATTTTTCAGTCAGTCGGTATTTATTTTGGGGTCTTGTCGCTTTTTCCATATATTGCCCCAGAAGTGTTTTTTTCTGTCGGGTCCGATTGTGTGTGTATTCAATTATGATATATGCCTCTCTTTCTCAGCCCCTTTTCCTTTACTCTATGCCAACCTACTCTCTTCACGCCTTCTCTAAATTATGACATCCGGACATTATCCCATAACCTGTAATCTAGAAACCTGGACGAATTCTAAATTAAGTGACACTTATCTAACTTTGAAATAGGTTAACGTCCGTGACCGCAATAAAAAAAAATCAATAACAATTTATTTAAAATATTATTTTTAATTTGATAATGCGATCTTTTCAGTTTTGAATCTGATGTGTTTTTTCTTCTCCTTTCTTCAATATGAACAACTAAAAATAAATGTTTTGTTGGCCCGATGAGATCGTAGCTTTTAAGAACGTATAATCGAAACATCTGCATGGACGTACAGATTTTATATAGGTTTGTATAAATAAAAATATTAATAGAAATAAATATATTTAATTAATTATCCACGGATACGTGTTTCAACGTCTACTGCTCATCAGAGCGAGATTCGAGATCGACATCTGAGTGAGTAAAGTCCGAAGCCCTTACCACCGTGCCACGACAACTCGCTAGTAGCAGAGGATATATATCGCATACAATGTCGTCATTGTTTTTTTTGTTGTTTTCTTTGTAATATTGACAATTAACGTCTAGGTTTCCAATCTCGCTAGATTTAGCCATATCGATGAGCCGTAGACGACATTACAGGAGTCCGTAGATAATTATATTATATTAATATATACACTCCCTATATGTAAACATCACACTGGTAAAAGGGGATAATGTTTCCGTCCCTTAGCATTTAGGTCAATGCTACTTCGTAAAAAGATATTAGAATGCGTTCAATTGTCAATATCACAAAAACAATGCCAAAAAAACAACTATATACATACACACACACTCACACACACACACACACACACACACACATATATATATATATATATATATATATATATATATATATATATATATATATATATATATATAGGTCTGACTCTGTGACAGGTGTTTGAACCATATGACTGTCCGAAACTATCACCTCTGTACTGATGACAGAGAAAGCTCGAATCACTAGCGTATGTAGGTAAAGATAATTTAATAATATTTATTTAAAATTAATATTATAAGCCCCTTCAATAAGATTAAAGTTGAGCCCTGTTCGGAGAAATAAAAAATGGACTGATACGTTGCTATAATGCATATTCCGATAACGTTTGTAGAATCTTTAAGTCAGTCTTTCTTGATATTCCGCCCTTTGAACAAATAGAACTTAAATTCTCCTTTTGAATGTGGTAATCTCCCGTGGCCTAATGGTAACAGCGCTTGCTTACGGAGTCTAGGTTGACTCCGTGGCAGGGGTTCGAACCGTGTGCCGTGCGAGATTATCAAACGCTAGCGTATGTAGGTAAAAGTAAAAATAATATATATATATATATATATATATATATATATATATATATATATATATATATATAAACTAGTTGGCTCGCTAACGCTTCGCAACATTCAATACTTGAAACATTAAATAAAGATAATTAACATGTTATTCATAAGTTCGTAAACACGAAAAAAATATTTATCATTTATTTAGATAGATAGATAAACAATTATTTATTAATGATTTAGATACATATTTATTAATCTTTTAAATGTGATTGTAATGATAAAAAAGAAAAATCAAAACAATTGGCCTGTTTCACGTGCAACAATCAATGGTTAAAGTCAAGGTTATATAAGATGAAGGACTTCATGTGCTATAATATGGGCCAGGTAGCGAACCTCTATGATAAACAAAACCGAAGTCATCGCCAAAAGTGTAACTTTCACCTTTTCCGTGACCTTGGCGTTTGACTTAGATCCCAAAATAAAATATGTTTAAAGTTAGAACATGGCCGATATCTTGACAAGTTTGGTGACAAATCGCCTTTCTATTTACGAGTATACCTCTGTTGCTACACTCATTCCAGTTGTGAATTCAAAATACAAGACATTACATTACTTGGATAGCTGGTCTGCAAATTATCAGTATCACATTTCCAGACTGTATCAATCGTGATTCTCAAACAACGCTACCAAACATTCATATGAACTTTAAGGATCTTTTCAAAAAAGTTACTGCTTTTTTGTAAGATTGACCGTCACTGTTTATAATTTTGTTCTAAAAAGAAAAAAAATTGAAGCCCCAACTTACATCCTCTCCCCACGTTGGCTGAATGTCATATAATGTCGGTTTAATTTAAAATTGCCACATCCAAAAACAGGTTTTATTTCCTTTAACTGATGACAGAACAGATACTACATTTTATTCTGGCCGGGTAGTACCGGAAAATTGCCAACCTGTAAAATGTGTAAATTTTATGTAACTCTGGAAATGTCGCAATTCCACTTGACATTGGCTTTCGGGGAGATAACTGAATTGTTTAGCAAACTTTCTGATTTACATTCAAATTCTTTATTCTGTTAATCATACAGCGACCAATTCAAACCCTTTTTTCTGGTGATGGGATGGAACGTTTGACTTGAAAGAAATACGGAATACATTAACACCCACGCCATTGCAAGTAGAATAAGGGTTTTTTCAAAACGCCGGGGCTCTTCCTCATCCATTCCCTTGAGTTACCATGAGGGCGATTGCGTGATGGGAGAATGCTGGAGCAACTCTGTGGACAAAACAATCGACCATTTGTTGGGGATTCTTCTTATATGCTAGCGGGCATAGTTTTGTATGGGCTATCCTGCTGAGTATTAAAGGAGATTAGAGGGAGGGGAAGAGAAGTAGAAAAAAGAGATCAGAAGAGGGGATGAGAGAGAGAAAAAGAGATAGAGAGATAGAAAGAGATAGAGAAAGAGAGAGAGAAATATATATATATATATATATATATATATATATATATATATATATATATATATATATATATATAAAGATAGAGAGAGAGTTTATTCGTGACTGAGATAAATATGGGAAAGACAGAAGCAGAGACAGAGACTTGCAATGGAAAAAATGGGTAGAGAAAAATATAGACATAAAGAGGACGACATGTTTTTAAATGACAAAAGGGGTATAGGAATAGAGAGATAAAATAACGGAGTTAAGAGAAAGAGAAAGTAAAAGACGTAGAGGAAAATTGACAAAACAACAGAAAGAGAAAAAGAGATAAAATAAAATAAAAAGAGACAGGGACAAGTAAGGTCTATGGATTAAATAGGGGGTTATGATTATCAGAAAGAAAAATACAGAAATAACTTGGTAGAGAAAAATGGAAAGAGAGAGATAAATAGAGAATATATATATATATATATATATATATATATATATATATATATATATATATATATATATATATGAAAAAGGGAAGTATAATAGTAATCCGACGTAATGGGGAATGAAAAAGGAAAAAAAAACCAGGAGATATTTTTTATATATTCATCAACGTGCTGCCTTAATGGTACCCACTCAAAGCTTTCCATATTCATTTCATTCTTCGCCACCACTAACTTCTCACAGTCTGGACTCTCCTCCAGCACTCACAGATGCCACGGCTACTACTTTCCTTTATCTCTCCATCATGTAGACCCAAAATTTCGATGTACTTGCATGACATTTTTCTTTCAAATTATCATGCTGAGGAAGTCTTACAATAAAGAGGAAACGTTGAGGAATATATAAAAACTATCTCTTGGTTTTTTCCTTTTTCATTTCTCATATATATATATATATATATATATATATATATATATAGAGAGAGAGAGAGAGAGGAAGAGAGAGAGAGAGTCACAGTTAATGGCATATATAGAAAGAGGGCTTCCTTATAGAATGAAGAATACTAAAAGAGAGGACGTGAGTTAATAGATTCAAAGAGAGACTAGTAGTGGTAGATTGAGGGGGAAAAGTACTAAAGAAACGAAGAAAAGAATGAAAGAAAAATAGTAAATTGGATGGAAAGACTAAAGTGGAATAAGTAAGAAAGATCGATAGATAATAAAAAGGAGAGGGAGGGACAGAGAGAGAGGGGGATAAAGAGGGTGAGAAGGTAGAGAGAAAAAAGAAAGAACACATACACAAAAATGAGAAAGAGGGCAGAGAAGATGAAGTCAAAGATGAACAGAGGTGTTTAATAGTAATAGTATTGTTTATACGTAGGTAGAAAATCACGAAAATAAAAGAATAGAGAGGGGAAGAAGAAAAATAAAAAGAAGCTGATGATGACGAGGATGATAAAGATAAAAGAGTATTGA
>OY744521.1:70918790-70933790 GCA_963556195.1 Sepiola atlantica
ACAATGTTAAGTTTAAAAATAGCTAACAACATAATCTTTGTTGCTGTTGATAACTTGTCGTTGAAATTTGTTCCATTCTTTGACAATGAAAATCTCTTGGTTTTGAGATGAAAAATTCGTCCAGCCAAAGCTTACCTAGACATCAGTATCCAACGTTACACGGTGTAAGACATTTGAAAGTGATTAAAAAAAATGAAAATCTGACTGTTCCAAGTCTTGTTCATAAGGAGGATAAGACAAATACTTGAATAACGATTTTGATCATATTAGTAATGTGAGGACTGGCGTTGTCGTGTCACTGATTCGATCTTTTCTGTTGACTAACGTTTAGTTACAGTGGTCAGAATTTACCGTTTATTTTCGCTCAAAGAATTCATAATTAATTATGCTTTCTCAGTTGCACCATGCACAGAATAGGGTCTTTCGAGAATAAACTCTTGTTCAATTCCAGGTGTCGTTTTCTTATTGGTACTGAGCAATTCTTTATGCTATTTCACATTGACGTAAAGCCACCATTTTTCATCGCCAGTGACAATGCGATAAGGAAACACTGTTTATGACCACACGTTTAGCGAAACTGGCTGAAATTGTTGTGTGCTGATTCTTGTTGTGGTTATTTAACGCGTGTGGCACCCATAAACCAAATTTCTGAACCTGAATGAAGGTTATTTAACCCAGTTTTTCTTCATTGAAATTCATCAGTTTCACTAATTGTCTGGTCGACTGACGTGGACTTTGATGAATAAACTAGTTTAATCGCTCGTCATGAAACTCAACTAATCAACCGGAAAATTCCCCATCATCCAGCTAAAGGTTTCCATTCTTTGAAGGGCGCAAACAAATGTCGGGCGGTTCTTTAAATAATTCCGCCATCTCCAAACATGTCACAGACCTAAGAAATTATTAGTTCTATACAATTATAGCGAATGGTAAACAAGGTGTTATCACTATATTTAAGCAATATGTTAAACATGGCGGTTTCATTTACACGAATTCAGAGGTAAAATATGTGTGTATGTAATGTCTGGCTATTCTGAAATCTTTCAAATGTTATTTCAATAACATAATGAAATATTTATTTGACAATATGGCCGCTGTTCAAGCGAAATATATTATGTTAGAGTATTTATATGTACTAAACGATATTTCCTATATAATTGTAGTTGCTTGTCATTATATTATATCATGTTCAGCCATCCATATTATGGGTTGGATTTCTGTTTTCGTGGTGGACATGATGAGCTTGTACCAGGATCAAGCAGTTGAAGTGATCCTGACTTGTTTTATCTCCACCATAAAAGCGTCCGTCTTTGCATGGCATGTAGTTTGAAAATTAGGAAAATATCAAAATCATAGTTTACTAGTGAAGGTCATAGTTACAACCTAACCATAACCTTAACCCTAACCCTAACGACCGGTTATTGTACTGCAATAAGCAAATCCACAGCAATAAGAAAAAAGGTGAACCCACGAATTATATGTAATAAGTTCATTTGGTGACGTTAACTTCTTGATTCTACGCGAAAAGTAAAACGTGTAGAAAGACGCACAGTTTAGTTTATTTGATATTCCATTTCTTAAATAGTACAAAATAGTAATGAAATTAAAATATATATATATATATATATATATAAACGATAGGACTTGTTGTTTTAACACATTCGTCAAATGTTCGGCTTACCAAAGATGTTTATATTTAAAATCATAAAGCAAAACGCTCATGACTTATTCTCCAACACAGTATTATCAATCAGTCAGCTAATCTATCACATTCAATATGAACTAGCGGAATCGCGTGGAAATTCAACGGTTGCATTATTCATTGAAATTAAATTTTTCAAAGTTTCAAATACTAAAGATATATACGACTTTCAAATGATAATTCCATTTTATAGTAAAAGTACAATATTAATTCTAGCTTTATTTTGACACATTTCATTCTACAAATGTTGATTACTAACTCGTTTAGCTAAAACAATTATAATTTAATTAACTTGGAAAAATCAGTTATCGTCTGCTTCTTGTTTACATACATAAAAATAATACTTATACGGCGTCGAGTTTGGATGAGTTACCTCCCCTTTATTTAGCGCATTGGTTATTTCCATGGGAACAGTAGCGGTAACTAACTGAGTGAATGAGAATCAGTATTACTCATACGAAAGGAACCTCGTTGTAATTCCACAGTTGAATTTTTCTACTATCTGTATAATTTATTGTTAATGCTATTTTATTTTAAATAATAAATGTGCGTCAGGGTGAATAATATTTAGAAAGATAATGGCTCTTTTTTCTCCCGAAATAAGAATTACTATTTTAAGCTAAATATTTTTAATAGATAACACGAATATATATTTTGTTTTAATTTAAATTTTATAAACAATAAATATCACATTTATTCGTACAAAAAATAAATAAATTGCCAACAAATAATTTTTAAATAAATGAAACGAACGTTTAAATCTTTTCATGTATGTATTTATTGTAACAATTTATATTTTTTTAATGGTAATCGCTCCAGACAAGGAATGAAGCCAATTGATGTAATGAACTAACAAAAACGAAACATGATTATCGCAAAGTCAGGAGATTTCTATTTATCCTAGTCTTGAAATGACTAAGGCTATAGGGAGGAGAAAATAGTCAGCAGGAAGAGAGTTCCACAAGCTTACGGTTCTTGGAAAGAAGCTACTGGAACAGGAAGCTGTATTACAATTAAGTATCAAACAGCGAATTCATAGAGACCACTAGACCAACGAGTTAAACGAGCTGGAACAAAGGAAGCAGAGAATAGATCAGACAATTTTGAAGAACGCATGCCATAATAGTATTTACAAAAAAGACTGAGACTAGCAACATCACGTCTATGAGAGAGGTGGGTGCAAGGACGGAGAAAGGGTGTGTCTAATCTAATTACAGACACGTTTCTCCACCTTTTCAAGAAGTCTAAAATGGGAACAGATATTTACTAGCCCAAATATGACGGCAGTTTGATAGTAGACTTGTAGAGAATAGCCTCATGTGTGAACAAGAAAGATATGATGTTAAAGAAAGACCAAGAAGTTTCAGAGTCGATTTCTCCTCAAGAGCAGAGCCATCCATGGGAATCTCAAGAAGAAAAGGGACACGCTTACGTTTTTTGTAATATAAATAATTACTCTTTACCGTAAAAATAATTGTTAAATATTATTTTAGTAAATAAAACGAATTCCACTTTTTCAAATTAATTTATTTAGAATTGTAACAATTAGATGTATCGAAATTATATTAAAATATAAAGAATGCAAAGAGTAGGTAATTAACGCTGTTTGAGGCGACAGGATGACATAATTTTATTTATGATAGTTTATTAAATAGGTGAACAATTAATTTTAGAATAACTAAAGTCTAATTTTCGGTATCCCGCAACATCGGATATTTCTCAATCGCTTTAGTGATCGTATGATCTCATTAAAATGTTTTGTTTTTAAATGGGTCGGGTAGATTATGAAGTACGTACAAACGAAGGTATTAAAATACAAATGAATTGTTATTGATCAACGACTGGGATTTGTTTTCACATGGTCGGAGTACAACTCCCACTAACACGGATTATTATGAATGTTTGTACATGGACTCGTGTCTATAGTTTAAATGTCTATTCTAATTTCAAACTGGAAAAATAGAAATATTTATGCCAAAGTGATTATCTAATTCTAGCAATATCTCATACGACAGATCTGTAAGAAATGGTACTATTCAGAACAGAACTATCGAACATCAATCAACTCCTGAAAAATGCCCTTTATGTCAGATACTTTATTTTCCATATTTTCGCAGAATTGTAAACAAAAATATTGTAGCGTAGCTTGTCCACTTAGTCGGCAGGATAAGCTAGCCGTATTTTCGTAGTTGCCCTGACGAGGTTCCAATTTTCTCTACTATGTGTCGCTGTATTCTCAATAACAGATTTCATAAAGATTATTAACAAAGAAGTATCGACAAATGAAATGTGGTTTTAAAATACCTTCGTAGTTTTATTCTTTCTTCATAGAATACATACTTACGCATGAAACACGCGCTACCCTCTCCTCCATTAGCGAAGCAGCAGCTATCCAAACCCACTGCTCCCTTTCTTTCTTTCTTTCTTTGTCTCTCACTCTCACTGCTGGTTCTCACGAAAGAGCCAGATCCCCCACTCATTCGCCACGTAAGACTGGCAGCAATTGTAAGTGGAAAATTCTACTCTACCTAATGTTTAATCTTACGTGGAAATTTACGATACTGATCCTATATTTTACACACCCGCCTCTTATCTTGCTACAATAGGATTATAATTCGACTTTTTAGCACAAATGACAAAAATGAAAAGAAATAGACACATCACAAAGATATTTATCCGATAATAAGTTTCTCCATTTTCTGGAAGATACAAGTGGAACGTCACAACGCTGAATTTCCAACAGAGTCGTGATAATAAGCGACCTGTATGGTGTGTTCTCCGATGAACAATTAACCAATGTTGTGTTTCGGACAGAAACAACCGCTTATCTTTCTTCGTTGACACGCAGTAGTTCGCTCATTGGATAGCGACATCGTCAGCTTCATAGCTGTAATAATTAAATAAATTTCTAAAGGAAAACAAATAACTCCAGTATTTGCTCCTGTGGTTCAGTTTACTTTTTTTAATGTAATTTACAGAAATGTACATCTATACGAACTGCAGTTTCCCGACCCTAACCCTAACCCTAACCAATCCTCGTAGGTAAAGTGAACCTCGTAAAAAAATCTGGTCAGCATTCAATAGTATCTACGAGAGAGATTACAATAACTAGCAGACATATGCAACCATAAATGTTTGCTAGTATATCAATACCCCTCCCCTAAAAAGGAGAAGGTAATCCCTGGGAGGATGCTTCTTTGACCACAGAACAGATATTACTCTACTCCCAAGTAAAGGAGGACGTAATGCCTGGAGGATAGTATCATGAGGAACAAACATATGCTAGATGTCCCCAAAGGAAGGAGCAATGCGTGGAATGATGGTATAATTACAACAGACCAGATGTTAGATTACCACCTGAAATATAGTACGTTAGTCGGAAATAGTATAGTAAACTAAACTGAGCATTAAAAGAAAATACAACAGTACAATTAATAGAAGTAATAGTATAGTTTCGGCTTCAGACAGAAAGATACCAAATCTCCATTAGTAATAGAAGTACAATAATACAATTAATAGAAGTAATAGTATAGTTTCGGCTTCAGACAGAAAGATACCAAATCTCCATTAGTAATAGAAGTACAATAATACAATTAATAGAAGTAATAGTATAGTTTCGGCTTCAGACAGAAAGATACCAAATCTCCATTAGTAATAGAAGTACAATAATACAATTAATAGAAGTAATAGTATAGTTTCGGCTTCAGACAGAAAGATACCAAATCTCCATTAGTAATAGAAGTACAATAATACAATTAATAGAAGTAATAGTATAGTTTCGGCTTCAGACAGAAAGATACCAAATCTCCATTAGTAATAGAAGTACAATAATACAATTAATAGAAGTAATAGTATAGTTTCGGCTTCAGACAGAAAGATACCAAATTTCTATTAGTAATAAATGACACCTGAAACATATCGAAATTATTTCTAAATAAAAATGGTTAATATGTGATTATAAGCAGTACTTGTAAAAAAGCTGCTGCAAATATTATCAACCTTGTCAGGATGTGAAGCAAGTGAACTATTTTTTTTTTTTTACTAATCTTTATTTCTACATTCAAAGAGAACGATAAATCCATTACAGATTTCTTATGTAAAATGCAAAGCGCAGATTTCTCCAATAGAGGGAAACGGATTTTCCTCTCGATAGCTGATCATTGCTGGGGCTTCCTATTCTGACATGGCGTCGTTAGACACAATACAGAATCGCTTGGCGAAGGATATTTATTTCTTGCCATGACAGGGTATCGGCACAGTTTAGGGTTTTAGCACCGGAGCAAAATGGTGTTAGGTATTTCCTGCATGACCCGTTGAAGCCATGGAACGTTTTATTCTTTTGCAAACCACAACCGCCGTCTTGATTCGGAATTTGAATACAAACTTCCTTCCATTTTTCATTTTCCAATATCTATCTATCTATCTATCTATCTATCTATCTATCTATCTATCTATCTATCTATCTATCTATCTATCTATCTATCTCTCCCTCTCTCTCGCGCTCTCTCTCTCTCTCTCTCTCTCTCTATATATATATATATATATATATATATATATATATATATATATATAATAATCCAGGTAAAACATCCAGAGTGTAGTAATCCAAAGAATGTTCAACCGAGTTTATAAGAAGTGCTCAATATCAAATAGAGCTTCAATATATGATTATTGTTATTTACACAGACATGTACAAAATCTGCGACACTGGCATGTCGATGTTACTGATCAACAGCTATTATAAACTGAGATCTCGTCAGGGAATGTTAGAATCCGATCTCAACCTTAGATCATATTTGAAAAGAATAAAATGGAGAAAAAAGAAGAAGAAAGAAAAAAAATTTAGAATTTCAAAATTTAGAAAGTCACGTGGTTGGGACCGTTAAGAATCCAAATGTTAAAATCAAAATCAAAGTAACAAAAAAATAAAAAATATTAATATAAAAGATAATATATAAAAAATGATATATAAAAAGATAATATATAACAAATATAAGATATAAAATAAAATAAAATAAATTAAGATAAAATAAAGTGAAAAGAGGGAGATATAATAAAAAGAGTTGAATAAAAAGTTAGATAGATAGATAGATAGATAGATGGATAGATATATAAAAATAAAGTGAAGTGAAATCGTCTGCGATTCAGACAGAAGTGGGGGAAGGATGTACATACAACAAAACGTGTCAAAAAACATCGAGGTTTTTTTCCAACCTCGGCTAACAGCTATAGAAATAATTAGCAGCACATATGTGTGTGTTGGGGGGGGGGGCAGGGGCCGTTTACATTTTTGGGCGACTCATTTTGTATTAATCCTCAACCGTTTTATTTCCCTTTAAACTTATCTAATTATCATTAATTAATTAATAAATCAAAACAAATTCACAAACAGATTGATTTAGATTACACAATTAGTGGTAATTATAATGATCTATATATTAATACGATAGCGTGTGTGTTCGTGTGTCACGCTTCCGGCAAAAGCTCTGCGCATGCGTGCCGCACATAGATTTTGAGAAACATTTTCAAGTATTTCCCTTTGGTGCAACGGTTAGCGACGTAGTATTTTTGACTTCGGCCCGACTGGTTTATAGTTCGATCCCAACCAACCTCTAAGATTTTTTTCTACATTTCGAGGGGAGGAGGAAGAGAGGTAGGGAGGGGGGACGACCGGGAAGACACATATTAATACAATAGCGTGTGTGATTTTGTGTGTCATGCTTTCATCAAAAGCAACGACCTTCCGAATCTTTGTATGCTACTCATGAATTGGCTTGGCCTTTTGGCTATGATCAAAGTGTAGTATCTGTTCCGATGGATACTGCACTCCATTGACTGGTATTGTCTTGGCCGTCGAAGCTTGATTTACGCCGGTCTGGGTCTGTCCTGTGCACTTCTAGGAGGTCCACCCTCCCAGGCTTCGCCTCCCCTCTTTGGGGAGGAGTAAGTTTATTGCTTACTGCCTGAGGCGCCCCTACCGAGGAATGCCAACGGGGCTGCCCAGGCAATTTTTAATGGCCAGATTTCTCATCTTCTCGAGTGCTGGCTTTTCAAACCCCACTTTCCCGACCCGACCTTGGGTCACATCTTACTTGTGGGAGTAAGATAAAACTGGCCTTGTACCTAACTCCCGGAGAGGAGGAAATAAATATTCATGAATTGGAGCCAAATTAAATTTAATCGAACATTTACAAAGTAAGGTTTAGTCGTCGAAATATTACCTTCACTAGAAATATTGTATATAAAGAAGTTTTGTAAATTGTTTCATGTATTGTTCATTTTTAAAAAATAAATATACAAGTCCAAATCTTATCATATTTTATTCAAACATGTATAGGTTAGGAACAAGATAATTAGTATTAAAAACATCATTTCGTGTAATTTACACGGGTCCTGCTAGTAAATGATTAAAATAATAGTAATAATTATAATAATATCGGTAATAATTTATAGAATGCTAAGTGATGATATTGGTAAATATTAGTAATAATAATAATGGTAATAGGAATAATAATAACAACAACAACAATAATAATAATAATAATAATAATAATAATAATAATAATAATAATAATAATAATAATAATAATAATAGTAGTAGTAATCGGTAATAATTGATAATAATTAATAATTAATAAGTAATAAGTAATAAGTAATAAGTAATAATAATTAATAATAAGTAATAGTCGGGTCAAAAGTAAAATAATCCGGAGATATTAGAAGGTAATAATGATAGTAAATAATAATATAACTAATAATAATATAGAAGAAGATAGCAATAATATTAATCATAATGGTTGTAGATATGATAATAGGGATACTTTAATTAATAATAGTAAAATTAGTAGTTGCAATAATATTAATAATATTAATAATGGTAATAATAATAGCTATAACAATAATAATGATAACAATGTTAACCACAATAATCATAACAATAGTTATAATAATAATAAATAATAATAATAATAATAATAATAATAATAATAATAATAATAATAATAATAAAAATAATAATAATAATAATAATAATAATAATAATAATAATAATAATAGAGGTTGTAATAATAATAATAATAATAATAATAATAATAATAATAATAATAATAATAATAATAATAATAATATTAATAAAAAATAAAAACATAAATAATGGCAATATCACTAATGGTAATACCACCATTTCTACCAAAACTAATAATAACAATAGTAGCAAAAGTTAGATGATGATAGCTATGGTTATAGTAATAGTATTGATAATAATAATAATAATAATAATAATAATAATAATAATAATAATAATAATAATAATAATAATAATAATAATAATAATAATAATAATAATAATAATAAAATAAAATAAAATAAATTAAAATAAAATAAAATAAATTAAAATTGTTTTTGATTTTGATTTTGATTTTAACATTTTGATTCTTAACGGTCATGAGTTTTCAAAGAAAATGCTTCTCCTCAGAGGACCATTACCGTAATGACATTACTGCAGATAATAAAATTAAACTTTGAAAAAATATAAAAATATATATAAATCGATGCAGTAAATGACAGTGAAAAATGTATCCAAGGTGTATGCAATATATATATATATATATTAGATTATATTTTTTATTATTATCCACATAATTATACGTTTCATCCTTGCGGCATTTTTAGTGTGGAGATAACTGTTCAGCCGGTAGCACGATTCGAACCTCTCTCTCCCTCTCTCTCTCTCAATATCTCTCTCTCACTCTCTCTCTCTCTCTCTCTCTCTCTCTATATATATATATATACATACATATATATATATATATATATATATATATATATATATATATATATATATATATATATATATATATATATATATATATATATATGGAAAAGAGAGTAGTGCAGTATTAGTGCAGTTCCAACGAGAGAAAAGTATATATGTAAAGGAGTAAGACTACCAACATTTGTAAAATGTTTTTTTCAACATTTATTTATTATTTTTTTTATTTTATAATTTTATATAACGCATTTCAAGCGGTGGTCCGCTCTCATCAGATATGTAAATCCATTTCAAATGTGATCGGAGTTCGCTCCCGCCGATCGTCGGAAATTAACTTCTTGCACTGAAAATTGCGTAAGCATGAAACGTCGATGTCTGTAAGTAATAAATAATTAATATTTATTTATAAATATTATTAAAAGCCCCCTTTGCTAGGGCCGGGCACTTTCAGTGAGTTTAATAACAAGCGGTACTATTAGCTTCATTTACGAGATCCAACACAGTTTGTTGTTGTAGATCACTATTCGCTACTCGTTGTAAAATGCCTCGACCACATGTGACTATGGTTCATGACTGGGAGGCGGACATGTGAAGACCAACATTACTACTAAATAATAATTACCGAGAAAAGTCTTAGTAATGTCCAGTAATTAACAACTATACATATTATTAGGAAGCAGCTTACAATAAGCAGTCATCATATATGTTTTACAGTCCCCCCTTTTTTACATATATTTGTTAGGTTTTCTCTTCTTGTTAATGTAAGTTAATTTTATTATAATGAAGAAATTAGCATTTCCTTCATCTTCTGTAAAAACAAATTGTATAACAGATATAACAAATTGTTTAAAACTTATAAAAATTGTTTCTTTTAACATTATTTTGTTCATAAAGTATTTGATTTTGAAAAATATTGAATTTACTTTCTGATTGTATTATGTTATTATATTTTCTGTTATGAATTAGTCAATATAAACAAATTGACTCATGATTTTTGGAATATCAAAAATGTGTCTAATTTATGGTGAATAAAGTGATTTTTGTGAATTTAGTTCTTTTATATTTTTTAACCTATTAAATTTGATTTGATGGAAATAAATCAATTATTGTAAGCTGCTTCCTAAACATATGTATAGTTTCTAATTACTGGAGATTACTAAGAAATTTCTTACTAAAACTTTGCTCGGTAATTATTATTTAGTAGTAATTTTGGTCTTCACATGTCCGCCCCCTGTCGTGAACCGCAGTAGCATGTTTGCCAGGCCTTTATTATGGATCGCCTTGGTTTAACCATATGTTTAAACATCGGTTCTTTTGGTTGCTACCTATGCTTCGATGTTTTTATGCATTCCATTGCTGTTGTTTTGAATGTTTATACCATATACTATACTATTTCACACTAATGTACTATCTTTGAATGCTAAATTCAAGAGGAAGGGGTAGTGTAGTATCTGTTCTGTTGTCATGATGTCATGCTCTTAGGCTTTTGCTCCTCCATTTTCTTTCAGGAGTAGGGAAGTATCTGTTTTGTTGTCATTGGACTGTCACAGGCATTGTTACATAGTCCTTGTAAATTAAAGTCTCTTACACTTTTAATAATACGAACACCATACGAAAGTTTCTGAAAAGTCTAGGAGCGTTTACAAACTTTTGTAACACTCAATTTTAAGACACTTTTAAAAGGCACTTTTAAGCCTTTAAACTGTCAGTCCTTTTAAAGTTACTTTTTAAGCATTTTACTTATTAAAACATGTTTCGTTAAAACATAGTTCTGTTTAACATATCAAATTAAGCATGGTGTACTTTTTTCTTTCTGTTTTAAGTCTTTCGAAGTTTAACAGATTAGGACCAAAAAAATGTGCAACACATAAAAGTTACCTTACATTTTTTTCGTCCTCTAGTTGTGATCGCCGTTGGTGCCGTCGATTTCCATAGCGAATTTCTGGCCGTAATCGATGCTGGTGAACTTTGATCTGTGGATACAACTTTATAGACAGGTTGGAGACAAACGCGGAGACAATTTTTCCTCAGATAGAGATTCAAGTCTTTTATTCTGGACTTCGTTGCGGAAGGGTTTTATCCATTCGTTCGCTCGATTCTCATTCATCCTTCTCGCTGTGGGATGCGACTATGCACGGGAATTTCTGCTGTATCTCGAAGAGATCCAGACCATACAACGAACGACTACATCGTCGACTTGACGCTCTCACTTCTAAAGCCCTTCTGTCTCAAACATCTTAGTTTCTCACGGAGGAGGAGTGACGTCACAGATGCACACGTGGGACATTCATGCAAAAAGCATTTCCTTCACCCATGTTTTCTGACCTTTTCTGACCCGAGGTCGTTGAATTTGAAACTTTTGTTATGGTCTTCCAAAAACATGATTGACTCATAACGGTCCCCTTCAGCTCGACCTGCTCTCATTGTCTTCATTTGACCCCAGACATAATTCACACTAGTTGATTGTATCGTATCTACAAATATCGGGCCCCATCCATAATATAACAGCATTACCTCTTCTTTTTGAGGGGATGGAAGGGGGTAGTGTACGTCAATAATAAATTGTCACATCAGTAAACTCAACACTTAAATTATATATACTAGCAAAAATATGCAACTGGAGGGAACACATTATTATTAGTATAATAATAATAATAATAATAATAATAATAATAATAATAATAATAATAATAATAATAATAATAATAATAATAATAATAATAATAATGATAAACATGATAATAAAAATGGTAATAATAATCTAGTAAAAGGAATAAACACCTTGGTAGTATAACTAATAAGAAACTCTGGACCATTCATAGGCTGGGCTAAAGACAAAACTCAATATCTTGACCAGAAGACTAGACAATTAATGACAACGCACTACACCCAGAAGACGATACAGACAGACTCTACGTAAAAAGAAACGAAGGGGGAAGAGGACTGGTAAGTATAGAAGACTCTGTGGAAGACACAAAAAAGAGCTGGAGAAATAGATTACGCAGAACACAGAAAGGCTGATAACCGCAGCAAGAGACACCGTTCCAATGAACAGTTCGGAAAGCACCGACACTAGAAATAAAAAGACAAGAAAATAAAAAGTGGGAAGAAAAACAGCTACATGAACGTTTCATAAGAATTTTCAATATAAGAGACCGACTAATATTCCTAACAGTGCTAAGGAAAAGACATTTGAACAGAGAAACAGAATCTCTACTGACAGCTGCACAGAACAATGCGATTAGAACTAACTACATGAAAGCTAAAATAGATAAAACACAGGAAAAAAGTAAATGCAGACTGTGTTTACAAAGTGACGAAACAGTAAATCACATAATAAATGAATGCAGTAAACTAGCTGCAAAAGAATGCAAGAACGGACACGACTGCGTTGGAAAAGCAGTACACTGGGAACTATGCAAACGACTGCATTTCGAAGACACGAGCAAATCGTAGAAATATAAACCAAGAACAGTACTGGAAAACGAAAATCACAAAATCCTCTGCGACATGTATGTGCAACCGGATAAACACATACAAGCAAGGAGACCGGATGTCGTAATAATCAACAAGAAGGAAAACTCCTGCCAAATCGTAGATTTTGCTGTACCAGCAGACCACAGAATGAAAATCAAGGAGACAGAAAAACGAAGCTAATAAACAGAACTTGCTAGAGAAGTGAAAAGGATATGGAGCATGAAGAAAGTTAATATAATACAAATAATTGTAGGAGCATTAGGAAGATTCCTCCCCAAAATGGAAAAAGACTGGGAGAAATAAGAATTAAAAGGATCACTGAGAGCATACAAAAGACGGCAATGATGAAAACAGCTGCACTCTTAAGGAAAATCTTTGAATGCGGAAACCAACCCACATATGCTACGAACGATAACCAGTCACCTGGAAGTTACAATAGGAAGAAAACAAAACCAAAGGAAGTCACCACCACATGAACCTAAGGATCAGAAACTGCAGGAAATTTCATAAACTGTCCAGCCTCCTCCAAAGTTATGGCACTGAAGGGTCAGGGAGGATGGGAAGACCGATGGGGGAAGAGAACTATCCAGACCTCCAATGGAAGAGTGCGGAGAATACTGGGACCTTGGGGATACTTATTACCACCCAAATCCCAGAGGAGACCAATGGTTGTTACCAGCGAGAAATTAATGATTAGCGGCTGTTGCGATACTCCAAAGTCATTTGCAAAAGTTATCGAAAAGAGGTGGAGAGTACTGGAAATCTAGGGAGACTTGTCGTCGCGCAGACTACAGGGAACACCACCGGTTATTATCAGTGAGCAATCACTGACGATGACTTGTGTGAGAACTCCGAGTGAGTACAAATAATAATAATAATAATAATAATAATAATAATAATAATAATAATAATAATAATAATAATGAAAACAACAATAATAATTGCTATTTTTATGCGAACCGTGAACACTGCATACATGTGTAGGCGTCTATAGGGCTTGACAAAACAAAATCAACGTCTGGTAAAAAGATCTTTTTTTTCAACCATCTGTGGGTGCTTTTTTTGCTAATATCTTTTCCGGTTAGGGTTTCCGTTATATTTTTTAATGGTATGTATATGTACAATTGCATCAAAACAACACTAGAAGCAAAAAGTTAGGGAAAAAACAAACACGTACACAGACGAGGGTAGATCAATGGAAGGAAAAAAACATAAAAATAAATTAAGAAAAAAAAAAAAAACAAACCCAAAAGTATTTGTTTTGTAAGCAAATATTTGTTTTCCTAACCATTAATATCGTTTATTGTCGGTGCACCCAAATACATGCTGAATATTAATTTCATACATCGAATATGATACTGCGAATAAAGGGGGATCCTATTTTAGCTGATAATTACGTGTCAGACTGCAAACGTATTGATCGACCTTCACAGAGACCTACACACACTCACACCCATGTTCAAAGAGTGCGTAACTTATTTGAGGACATATTTATACATACACTAAAACGACTATTACAAACTACATTCCATCTTTTCTGTTCTCGGTCAGTGAAGGAGATATACAAATGAGATTTTCTTTTACTACACGACAGGCCGAGTCAGCCAAAAGTCCAGGACCCTCGCGGGGGGATCAAGGCGTAGAATTTGTACTGTTCTCGGTCGGAGAGAACATATCTTTCTAGACCGAGGAACTTTTTTTTTGTCCTAAATCCAGACTGTTGACTTTTAGAGAGTTTGATTTTCTTCATATTAATAACTGACCTTTTGTCTAACTCTGCCCTCGTGGGGGAGTAATAGGGACTCTTAAGAATAGATAATAGTGTATTTTAACTGAAAAACGTTTTCGGTAAAAATAAATATATTGCTTTGTAAGATTATTCATTAAATAATATGTGAGGTATGAATCGCTTACATGCTAGAATCAGGTGGTGTTTTTTCATATTGGACATTACTCTAACTATAGATACTTTTAGAGATTATTTCGTGCTATGGTACAACAGAACAGATACTACATTGCCCCCACCCCCGAAAGAAAATGGAAAAGGTAA
>OY744521.1:70938790-70946290 GCA_963556195.1 Sepiola atlantica
GTTCACCCTCCCAGGCTTTGTCTTCTCACCTTTTGAAAAGGGGTTAGTTTATTGCTAACGCCTGAGGCGGCCCTACCGGGGAATACCGACGGGCGTTGGCTTTAAATGTCATAAAGACGCCCGACCACCATCTTTCCCCCTTTCACAACGGCGATATGCCTAAAGTGTGGTGCATTCCGAGGGATGTAATTTTCATTTAATATAGGAATGAATGTTTCCGAGGAATGCACCAGCCTAAATAAAGTCTCACCCTTTGAGAAGGGGTTAGTTTATTGCTAATCGCTTGAGGCACCCCTACCGACGGAGCTGCCCAGGCATGTTTTGTAGGCCAGAGTGATCTCCCTTCTCGAGGGCGCTGGCTTTTCAAATCCCACTTTGCCGACCTTGTGTCACATCTTACTGCTGTATGAGAAAGATAAATACCATCATAAGAACGACTGCGAAAAATTTGCATCGTTTTTCCTTTGGACTAGCATCCTCATCAATATTGCTATTTATATTTCTACTACGTTTCGATTGGGATTTTCTTCAGGCGTATTGTTCATTTACCATATTCAGATATGATTGTGTTTACTATATAAAGCAAAGTTGTATTTTCTGTTTACTTTTTCGTTTTAGTTCAGTTCTGAAAGATGAAAAGGATTCCGCCTAGGGTTGATACTTAAGTTACACGTGCATCCGAAGGCTCTTTCAAGAATTAGCGTTTCCCCCTTAAGAACTGCTATCTGTACTACGCTAGAGCTTGGTCTTAAAGGAATTGTGCCTAAGAATTTTAAAAGATTTTGTTTGATTAGACTAGTCGCCTCTACCACAACCGATACAACATTTATTTATTTCAGGGACCGCGTTGTTTCAAGTTATTCCTGATGTCCTGGTGTTTTAAAAGTCTTCGTGTCTGGTTCTATTTCGGCCATAGTCTGTCTAACAGTCACAAACTACACGAGCTAATCTTACAAACCTTACATCATCGGATTCATTGTGGAGCCTATCTGGTTATAGTAAAAAAAAAAAATACTGTAATATTTATAAACGATCAAATTAGTGCAGGGAGCAGAAATGTTTAATGCAAGGAAAATAACTTTCTTTCACTTTTTTTATCTTTCTATAAAGAACGTTCGAAAAGGAAATTTTATTTAGGTCAAATTCGGGTATAGAATTGTCTACTACTTTCTTTTTTCTCTTTTTTATATAAAAAAAGTAACAAAAGAATGACAGAGAAAGAGAGGGCGCAAAATACGTCTATTGTTTCATTTATTCAATATCTTATTTTATATGAATTGCCTTTAATCTGTCCAAATGGCTGAGAAAATTAAACTTGTAATAGGTTTGCACAATTTTTAATCAACATGAAAAATATATTAAATAAAAAAAGTGGTTCGGTATAAATGCCACATGATTTAGGCAGTCACAAACAACCTGATCTTCCGTCTACTTAAATTTAACTTAGCCAGTCTTTTTGTTTTTGCAAATGTTCTCATGAAAAATTATGTTGACAAAGTACTATGAGAGAGCGCGCGCGCGCGAGAGAGAGAGAGAGAGAGAGGGAGAGAGAGAGGGGGGAGATTTTAAAAGAAATAACTTTTAGTTACTTGCATAAGATCTGTTTTTACTGTGGATAAAACAGCTCACCAAAAGATGACCATGCACAACACACTACACTCACAAAACGATATAGATATACTCTACATGGTAAGAAACGAAGAGGGAAGAGGACTGGTAAGTATAGAAGACTGCGTGGAAGACAAGAGCTGGAGAAATACATAACTCAGAACCGCAGAAAGTGACACCGTTCCAACGAGCAACACTGGAAGCACCGAAACTAGAAACAAACAGACAAGAAAAGAAAAGTGGGAAGAAAAACAACTACATGGACGCTTTATAAGACTGACAAGAGAAGAAACCCACGAAAATAGCTAGGCATGGCTAAGAAAAGGACGCTTGAACCGAGAAACGGAATCTTTACTGATGGTTGCACAGAACAATGCGATCAAGACAAACTACTATCAAGCTAAAATTGATAAAACCCAGGAAAACAGTAAATGCAGACTGTGTGGACAAAGAGACGAAACAGCAAATCAGATAATAAGTGAATGCAGCAAACTAGCCCCAACAGAATACAAGATCAGACATGACTGCGTGGGGAAAGCAGTACACTGGGAACTATGCAAACGACTGAATTTCGAATACGCAGACAAATGGTACAAACATAAACCAGAAATAGTACTGGAAAACGAAAAACAAAATTCTTTGGCATATGGATGTACAAAAAGAGATACACTCATACAAGCAAGGAGATCGGATGTTATAATAATCGACAAAAAGGAAAAATCTAGCCAAATAGCAGACTTCTCTGTTCCAGCAGACCACAGAGTAAAGACCAAAGAGACGGAAAAACAAAGCAAATACACGGAACTTGTAAGAGAACTGAAAGAGATATGGAGCATAAAAATAATCAGTAAAATACCAATAATCGTAAGAGTACTAGGAAAAGTCCCAAAAAAACTGGAGAAGAAACTGGGAGAAATTGGAATCAAAGGGATCAATGAGACCATCCAAAAAACGGCAATGATGAAAACAGCTGCATTCTTAAGGAAAACCTTCGAATGCGGAAACCAACCCGCATAAACTATGAATGGTAACCAGTCACATGGAATTTACAACAGGAATAAAACAAAACCACATGAAGAACACCACATCACTAAACACGGAGCAGAAACTGCATGAAACATCACATCATAAGTTGCCCCCTCCAATAAATGACACCGACCTCAGCTGACACCACACCAAAATAAACCAATGAACCGAAATTGCAAGAAATATCATAAGCTGCCCCAAACAAAATGGCGCCGGCCTAGGCTGACACTACATAACATATTTGTAGAGGGTCAAGAAGGATGAGAAAACCAGACCTCCACTGGAAGAGTGCGGAGAGTGCTTGGACATTGGAGGGGCATATTGCCACACAAATGCCAAGGAAGACCAATGGTCCTTACCAGCGCGCAATCAATGGTGAGCGGCTGTTGCGATACCACAAGGTTATTTACGGTGGTTATCGAAAAGAGGTGGAGAGTACTAGAAACGTGGAGAGTCTTGTTGTCACTCAGACTCTAGGGAACACCATCGGTTGTTGTCAGTAAGCAATCACTGATGATGACCTATCTGATAACTCCCAGTGAGTACAAAGAAGAAGAAGAAGAAGAAAAATAAGAAGAAGAAGAAGAAGAAGAAGAAGAAGAAAAATAAGAAGAAGAAGAAGAAGAAGAAGAAAAAGAAAAAGAAGAAAAAAATCTGTCTCTAAATCCGTGTGTTGGGTTATCTAACGACCGAGAATAGCGGGAAATCGTAGTTATAGGCAACTAAAAAACGTAATTTATTAAAGTAATAAATATTTGTCACGCAGCCCATTTTTTTTTCTATTTAAGAAGTAAATACAATTTCCTGATATAAGCGAGCGACTGTAAGACGGATAACCAATTTGCATATTCCTTTTCAAAACGAACTCTCATTAATTCACTGTTCGTTTTTTCTGTTTTCTTATTGGATGATTGGTTTCATTTACTATTACGCACAGTTTTATATATGCATATTTTCTACAGTGTGCATAATTGCGTAGTATTTGGGGTGAAAATATTCTAGCACACACAAATGTGTATATATTTAAATGTATATATATATATATATATATATATATATATATATATATATTTCTATGTACAAGATAATTTTCCAAACTAATAAACGGATCATTATGAATTTTGGAATATAAATTCTTGGCAACACTACGAGGAACGTGGACACATTACTTTATTTGTACATTTTACAGTTAGTAGTTCATATATATATATATATATATATATATATATATATATATATATATATAAAGATAGGTAATATATTTCGTTGTATAGGAAACACTCCTAAAGTAATGAATTATATATTTTTGAATATACTCGGCAACCCGTGAGTAACATAAGTACATTTTACAATTTAAGGGATGCGCTCTCCCGAACTTGCAACAACACAAACATTTTTTGAAATAAGTTAAATACAAAAAATGTAATAGGAAAAAGAATTGCTCAACATGAAATTTTGAGCTATATTAAGTAATACGCTTTTAAAAGGATCAGTGCATGCACATAATATGTATGTGTTTGGTAAAACCATAAACTATTTAACTTAATATTGAAATTATAAATTATGGAATATGTAATCTAAGCAATACGGTAAGTAACCTGGATACATTATTTTTTGTTGTAAACGTTACAATTCAGGGTGTGCCACCAAAACTGTTCCATATCCCCAAAAATAGAAAAAACACAAAAGAAAACAATTTTATTACATTACTTGGTATTTCTAACTATTAAAATAGCCATACGAATTTTTTCTAAGATGTGCCAACTCTACTATATATATATATATATATATATATATATATATATATATTGCTTATATCCGTCCTCGAACGTTCTTTGACTAGTTTATATGTTTATATATGTGCAGTTACATGATTCACGCCTAAACAAATTATCCGATCATTATGAATTTTGAAACACTGCTGCTAGGTGTAAGGCGTCAAAATGCAGGCTATATTTAGTTACATTTTGTTTCAGGCAAACTAGGTACAAAGGTGTAGAAAGCGCGTAGTAGAAAATTCAAATGCCTTCTATTTTTGTGAAATTTTAACATTAGGTATCAGACATCAATTAATAAATTTTCCTCAAATTTCAGTTTCTTTGACGTAATTTAAAGGGCTTTTAAGGAAGCATAATATTGGGTAAAACATCAAATTTGGAAATTCAAATATATCAGATTTGCATTGAACCTGATTCATAGTCATTAGACATCAAGTAAACAATATTCCCTGAATTTCATTTTATTCTTAAGAATAAATAAGCTTAAGCCTTAAATTTGAGAAATTTTCTACAATAAAAAAAAATATTTAATGGATTTTGATAAAAATTACAATAAGGATTCCAGACATAAGATTTAGTATAATAATACCTTGATTTTAATTTTCGTAAGGTAACCAAAAATTGTGCTAAACTCTTCTGTTTGAGAAATTCGGGGTATTCTACTAACATATATATATATATATATATATATATATATATATATATATATATATTTCCAAATATGTTCTCAAATATGATCTACGGTTAAGATCGGATTCTAACTCTGCCTGATGAGATCTGAGTTTATAATAGCTGTTGATCAATAACATCGACATGCCAGTGTCGCATATTTTGTAGTTGTCTGTGTAAATAAAAATAATCATATATAAAAGCTCTATTTGATATTGAGCACTTTTTATAAACCCGGTTGAAATTCTTTCAATTACTACCCTGTATATGTTTTACCTGGATTATATATATATATATATATATATATATATATATATATATATATATATATATATATATATATATATATATATATATATATATATATTACTGTCTATGCGACAACTATTCATTAAAAGAAACTTTGTTGAAAGAATCTTGGAGCCTGATAATGTTTCGTTTTTATCAACTGTTCACGGGATCTACCAATTTTTATCAGTTTTTTGGATGAGAATAAAGAAACTAAATCATGTATGAATTCATTATAATCCACGCTTTCAACTTACGTAAGTAATAATCATGTGATTTATTTTATCTATCTTCTTTCAAGCTTTTAAAAATCTTTTTCTAACCGATCATATATTCGTGTACATTTTAAACATGTCGATGATCTTGAAGAGTCACAGTTATTTGATTATTAAACTCAATTCCATGAAGACATTTGGCTGTTTATTTAGTTCTTGATTTTAGACGTTCCATGTTTCAAACTTCAGTCACTCTGGAGCCACTGGTTCAGAACACAAAAAGTTTTCTAACAACGTTTTATTAGAGCTTTTCGTGTCATGTAGATTCTGTTTCAATTACGTTCAGTTTTTCTCGTTCGATTCAAACCAAGTTAAATGCTTGCATGTATGTTTGTTCGCTAAAGACTTAGCAGCCCACTGATGAATTTCAACCAAACTTCACATGCAGATACGCTATCAGCCATCGATGTCTATTAGTTATCTTACGTCGAACGATGTCTATTATAGTTATCTTACGTCGAAAGGCCATCAAAAGTGAAATAAGTAATTCTGTGGAGTCTGCGTTCACCTTGCACACTTGAATTCAGCAAATACGTTGTTTAATCAATTACAGGTCCTTTAGTAATAGGAAGTTATTTTCCAATCATTCTTTCTATATCTCTCTCCCTCTCATATATATATATATATATATATATATATATATATATATATATATATATATATATATATATATATATATATATATGAAAATAAGTTAGAAAACAGATTACACGATGTGAGAGAGATTTTTTGCAAACAAATAAAAGGAGGGTAAATTTTAAAAGTTGAACCTAAAGATTAATTCGGATTAGCAAATTATCATTTGTTATTGTTGTACAATGTTATAAGCAATATAATGACATACTGTGCTACAATTTATTTAATAAAATACTTTTTTACGGTCTGGAAGTTTATAATATGAATATATGGTTTAATAATAACAAAAAAGAAAAAAATCATCTACCTTCCATTCCAAGTGGATAACCCATATTATTTTAGTAGGAGTTAGTGTTCCTTATTTTTTTTTATTTAGAGTCTAGAGTTTCTGACAATTAAATTTTCACTTTTTTTTTATAAACAAAGCGAGTGCTCATTTGTAATCTCTCTATATATATTTAGGAATGTATATTCTAGGTGACATGGTGAGTAATATGACTACATTATTTTTTACAAATATTAACATTTTGGAGGTGCATGTAGAGAATAAAAATAAATTGTGAACTGGTCATTATGAATTTTAGAATATATATTCTGAGCAATCCGGTGAGTAACATGGACACATTATTTTTTTGTAAACTGTGATATTTAGGTAATGGAAAACTTTACAAAAATATAATGAAAAAGCTCGCACTTTCCCTTCAAATCTTTTAAAATAAGTTAGGTAAACACAATTTAACAGAGAAAATAATGACTCCACATAAAATTTTGACTTATAAGGATTGTTGCACGCGCATGAGCGTCAATAATATATATATGCGTGGTAAATTCCGAAACTATTGAACTTATCATGAATTATGGAATATGTATTCTAAGCAATAGGATGTGTAACGGGAGCACATATTTTGTTGTAAACATTAATATTTAAGCTGTTCCACTGAAACCGTACTATACTCACAAAGAAATAAAAACATTAACATTTAAATCTAATGGTATATTTATTGCTTATAGCCATCTTGAGATGTTTATTCTTAAACAATTATAAAGTTAAGAGTTAAAACGAACACATTAAAAAGTAATTATGCGACTTAACTTTGACCATTACGTAATATATCCTAAACATTTACAATTAATAATCATTTTTTGTTACACATTTTTCACGATCAATGCGAGACAACCATCAAACTATAAATACATCCAATTAGCGCCGGGTCGGGACG
>OY744521.1:70956290-71018790 GCA_963556195.1 Sepiola atlantica
CACACTGCGGTAAAATGTGAAACAAAGTTGAAAGGTGAGAATTCAAAAGCCAGCGTACACGAGTTTGTGCACTCTGGCTGTCAAAAATGCCTGAGTAGCCCTGTCGGCGTTTCCCCGTAAAGGTGCATCCAGCGATTATCATTAAATTCATACCTTCTCAAAGAGAAAAAAGGTAAAGCCTGGGAGTGTGGACATCCTAGAACTGCACAGTAATATACTTCAACCCGACAGATGCAACGTCATCACCTACTCAAGCATGACCTAAACTCTGACGAACTGATTGTCGGGGATATATCCTTGACTTGATATGAACAAAGCCTACTCAGGCTGTACCAGGTAAGTATTGTTTTTTATGAATACAAATTGGGTAACCTAACCGAAGGTGTTTGATGTTGAAAAACCTTAACACTTCATGGCGCAAGAAAAACATCACTGAAGACTCACCTTGATGAATGTGAAAGTATACGGCGAATGTTTCGGTATAAAATAACCAAAACTTGGTTGATAAGACACAAAGAAAAGATAAACCACGTGGCTTCTTTTAAGTGTGTAAGTTTAGAAGTATAAGGATGAGTGGAACTTTTTCTAGCTAACTTTTGGAATCCACGTTCTTACTGTTTTTCGCTTTTTGTAAAAGCGAAATTGTCAAAACTTATTTCCCCTATGTTTCTTTCATTGTCAAATTGTTTAGTGCAACCCTGTGTGGATCCGTGTAAAAGCCGTTAAACTCTACCGACTATAAAATTAGATGATGATCAAATGCCCATGTGGGTGTGGGCGAGTGCGTGCAAAAAAATGGAGACTTTTGTCAGCACGTGTAAGAAGTTATTTCCACGCACTGCCTTCAGGTTCTATGTATACATGTATATATATATATATATGTATATGTTGGTAGACGGGTTTTTCCAGAAGGAAAGTACGCAGATGAAAGTGTTGTCTTAGTCGAAAGTGTATGTCTCTTTATATCTATTGTGTCTTTCGTATGTATATATTTGTGATTATCGCGTATTAGCCTGTTTTTATACTCATACAATGTGTGACTTTTGCTTACAAAGGGGAGATATATACATTCTGTAATTTGTCAGTATTACGTATGGAGATCTCCCGTTTTCGTTTTCCTCTAAATTTCGTTCGTTGTTTAATTACTCGCTATTTTTTTATTTTTAAAAGCAGAATTGATGGCACGGTAGCCAAGTGGTTAACGACGCGAACTGAGTACCTCGATGTTCCGTGTTTGAATCTAGTTCGTTCCGCAGAAACGCTTTCCTGGGGAGAAGGTAAATAAGATACGGAATAAATGCAGACCCCTTCTCCATTGGATATATCATTCCATATATCATTCCAAATATCATTCCAATTTTATCTGAGAATTAAGCTTGTTGATTCTGTGTATGAATATGCATACACGACCCTCTTGTTTCCCTACTTCGTTTTGCATTAATATAGCAAACCTCCCCATACCCACCTTTCTTTTTCTTTTGTTTTTTTCTCCCTTTTCACGAATCAACGGAATGATTTAAAGATGAAGAACAATCAATGTAATGAACACGTATTTATTGGCATTAGATTTGAAGACGACTATGTTGTAATCTGCAGGAAAGCAGTCTCGCGGTGATGTGTTCCACAGACAGAAAGTAATTGCATGGAAATTGCGCTTGGCGCCAGTAACACGTAGGAAAAAGGGAAATTTTGTTTCTGTTGTGATAGTAAGACGAGTTCTTGCTGTGTATGCCTAACAGAACGAACCAGAGATTGGAGCTCAGTCGACCACCTTTCATGGAAATAATGAGAGTAGAGAGAGACTAGTAACGTCTCTTTACTGAAAAAAGGACTGTAGGGAAGAGAAAAGATAATTTCTTATTAGATGTTGAAGTCAATTTTGTATTTTGTCAAGGTACAGAAAGAGTGTACTGAACTGTACCGCGCTAGATGTGGCAGCACTACCCCCTCTTAGGACGTATACAGAGAAGGGGATTTCGTCAAGAGTGAAATAATTCTCATAATCCAATGTTATTCTTTCAGTATCAGCAAAGCTCATCCATTTTCTTCTGGAACTGATATTATGTTTTTTGCATACACCTTTTCTTTTTCTCTCCCCCTATACATATATATATATATATATATATATATATATATATATATATATATATATATATATATATATATATATATATATAGGTGTGTGAAAATATATGTTTTCGCATATACTTTCTATTTTTTATTTATACCAACCTTTTCAATTTGAAAGCTCGATGATTGTCAACATATAGCGACAGATCATATATAAATAAACAACATTTTGCTCCATTCAAAAACCAACACCTAATTCGTCTTACAAATTATTGTTTCAAAACCAAAAACTTTGTTACAATTACAAATAATATAAGATGGCTACACTTTCTATTTACCAATTTCTGAATCTCTCTCGATGGAGTGAATTCGATGTAAGTTGTTTGTTTTTTAGATATTTTTATGTTGCATTGCTATGTATTTTTTCTGATTGAGAACTTTCTGGTTTTCTGCTGTGTCAATGAAAAAAAGATCCGTGATTGACATACAAATAGCGGTTGTTCTTATTTTAACGAAATGGATCTGTAATTGTAAAAACGTTTTCTGTTTTGAAAAAAATGATCTTAGTCTTTTGAATGTAGCAAAAGTTATATATATATATATATGTATGTTTATGTATGTATACATATATATATATACTTGTAATTACATATTTATTATTCCCCGTGGTATGTTTGTGTGTGAAACAATTGTCAAGTTACATTGAATTATTTTGAAAAAAAATGACTAAAGCCTTGATCATTGGAATCCAACATACCATTGTTTACTTATATATATATATATATATATATATATATATATATATATATATATATGTATATATAAGTAAATGGGCGTACCTTAACACATTTAAGACACTTTTATTTATTTATTATGGTTATAAAGCTCTATCCAGACGGATGTCTAGACCTTTGCGTGGGAAAAGATCCGCTGTCTTGATCCAGCTCTGTTCTGAAACTGTGAATTGATTTTTCATTTTGTTATATATATATATATATATATATATATATATATATATATATATATATATATATATATTATAATATAAAATGAATGAAGTAATAAAATAAGGTGTCAATTAAATTTTATTAGAATCCAAAGTTCAAGCAAAGTATCTTAAAGTCCTTAGCTCATGAGTTTTCAAAGATAATTCTTCATTTATATATATATATATATATATATATATATATATATATATATATATATATATATATATATATATATATGTGTGTGTGTGTGTGTGTGTGTGTGTGTGTGTGTGTGTGTTTGTGTGCATAACATGTTAAGCAGAAAACTAAATTAAATTGCTTTAGAAAACTAATTATACATATATAATATATATCTAAAGTTCCGAAAAGAAGAATGGAAACAAAGATCCAATAAAGAAGTAGTATTATTCAGACCTCTTCAAGATAAGACAAGTATTACAAATTCATACTTAAAGAAAAGACACCGAAAACCATTGTGCCATGCATCATAACAACATTCATAATACAACAAGTTCTCACCGAATGCGATAATCTATTTCCTACAAGGGAAAGGCCTGAACTTACTTGAAAATACTAAAGCAGACGCTATAATATCCTTTCAAAAACTATGGGTCGATAAAAACAAAAATCAAAAATGAAAAAAATACACATGTTGTCAAAATTAATATTTGAAAATGACCCCATGAAACGAATTACAGAGGAATTTACACAGTGAATAAATAGTTTTAGATATCAAGAATTTGAAGCATATACCAAGAAAATTATCCGAATAGGGTTGATATACTGTAAAACGAAACAACTCAGCCTAACCATTTAGTTCCAATTCTTCCTTGCCCATTGGCCATGTTCCCCTCTCTATCACGATCTCGTCGAATGCGGTCGTAGAGAAGTCATTCACACGGACAGCAAAGCGCAAAATCAAATATTAAACATGGAAGCGAAACTTCCGGTGGCGAGAATATTATGTTTGGATCAAGTGTCACTTCAACATATTTTAACAGTATATCTTGCCAATTTCGTATTTACACTATTTCGGATTTCAACTTTTTTATTATATTTTTATAGCTTACTCTGTCTTCTCTGATTTCCCCTTCAAAACTATATTTTCGTTTCTGATTCTTTTTCATGACTTCATCTCATCAGGAACGCTTGTGAGCGAAGGGAGTGACGACATTTTTCTTTCTTTTAAATTTCTTGCTACTTACTTTCGACCATCTTTTCGCCGTTGATTAGGTGTGCCTTGTTTGTTGATTGTATGAATTCGGAACAGAAGGACTCTCATATCATCTGTCTGACAGATGATCGACTGTTGGCACCAGCCATCTCTATCCGAAACAAGAAACCGTAGAAACTTATGTCATTTATATTCGCGGGACACTACTCACACATAAACAGAGGAAAGGAGATTATTTAAGGAAAGGAGACTTCTCGATATCTGAGTGATTTTTACTCTATTTTTTTTGAAGCAGCTTTCATTCAGAAGAAAAAACATTTTTTTTTAAATCGTAGGCTCCAAAGAAACCGGAGAAATAACAAATAAAATAAAAATATTGGAAGAAATGAAAGAAAATAAATACACACAGAAAAAAGTAGTAGAAGAAATAAAGGAAAAACAATCGAAACAATTATTTTCTATAATGGAGATTTCGTGTCTGTCTTTGAACCATAACTTGGAATATTAATTAAAAAGAAACGTAGTGTTAAATAATACAGAACGTTATATTTAGCTCTATCGAAATAAATAAATGGTAATGGTTTTCTGCTGAGTCAATAGACGAAAGATCCGGGATTGACATACAAATATCGGTTGTTCTTATTTTGAACAAAACAGATCTGTAATTGTACAAAAGTTTTTTTGTTTTGGAAAAAATGATTAGTAAGATAAATAAAATCTTGGTCTTTTGAATGTAGCAAAAGTTAGTTATATTGAATTATTTTGAAAAATATATGACTAAAGACTTGATAATTGGAATCAAACATACAATTGTTTACAATTTATATATATATATATATATATATATATATATATATATATATATATATATATATATATATTTAAATACATTTTTCGTGGTACAAAATTTAATAACGGCGAGGAATACGGACGCTTGGGACATTTTTGGGAGGGTAGAATGAAATTAAACAAGTATAAAAACGAGAGGAAACGATTAAAAATAAAATAATTAATGTACTTAGCCGGCTTTCGTCCACACTCATCAGAGTATTAACGTGGAAGTAATTAAATACGACTAAAACCTAAAAGAATTATAATGAAAACTAGTGACAGGTTTAGGAAAGAAAAAAAATTATGAAAAAAAAAATATGGGGACGAGGGTCACAAGTTTATCACATTAAGTTCTAAAAGCCACTCCTTTTGTTTACAAAGGGTTTGATTGACTTGATATATATGGCTTCCAGGACTTTGAGGTGGAATATACATATATAAATATATGTATATGTATATTTATTTATTATAGTTATATAGCTTTATCCAGACGGATGTCTAGCCCTTTGTAGTAGAAGAAATAAACGAGAAACAATTGAAACAAATGTTTTCGATAATGAAGATTTCGTGTCTTGGAATATTAATTAAAAATAACATAGTGTTAAATAATACAGAACATTATATTTAACTCTATCGAAATGAATAAATGGCAAAGGTTTTTATTCGTTTCTAACTTCTATTTTACCATCAAAACGAGTTACTGATATTTAAATCAAAAATGCATTTTGGAATACTGTATATCAAGTACAGACGAACGATTCGTAGATAGGTCTTTAAATGCCTAATTTGCATAACTGTTTTTTATACAGCTCACAAAAATTAATATTTGGTGTTCATTATTTGTAATTTTATTGTTCTATTTTCCCCATATATATGCAATAGTATCGTCGATATCAACAGTACTTAATTAAAGTGATTTAATAATAAAAAAAGAATACATTACGGAAGGCTTTTCTTGAAATATGCTTATTAATTATCAATGGTAATATTTAAATGAAACAAATATATACTTGTGAGGTATAATAATTCATTATCAATGGCAATATTTAAATGAAACAAATATATACTGATAAGGTATAATAATTTATTATCAATGGTAATATTAAAATGAATCAAATATATACTGGTGATGTATAATAATTTATTATCAATGGTAATATTTAAATGAAGCAAATATATACTGATAAGGTATAATAGTTTATTATCTGTCTCTAGCGACGCATAATTATATCTTTTATTATTTTAAAAGAGCCTCACCCCTCCCACACACACCACATGCCATTGCTCAGGAGAATTGATTTTTTCTTTCTTTTCATTCTTTTGGTTTTATTTCAAAGATAAATAAATGTGTATGAAAATGTTAGTATTTATTTATTTACATGAATAAATGCGAAAGTTGTTTGTCTTTTGTTTACAAGAGACTTCTGAATGCAATGTTTATTATTAAACATTTTGGTTTCAAATAGCGAACTTTGCGAAGCGATAATGAGCTGGCAAAGCCAGTTAGTGAGACATAAATATAATAACCGGTTCATAGCGGAGGAAAACGATGTTATTAGCGCGTCAGTGATTTCTTTTCTGCTCAATTCTTTTTCCAGATACCCGATGTTTTTAGCAAAATCTATTTGGACGCATCAAACACTTTATTCATTCTATTCTTTACGGCTCAGACTTTCCCTCCCCCTCTATGTTGATTTTTTCAGTGCTCTGCAGGGCGACCGACCCGCAAAACCTCATGCAACCAACTTATTTCTGGTCGTAGGTAATTCTCCATCAATTCTGTCTAAATTGCTGTACTAGCTCTAGATATTTGGTCTTTTTTCCTTTTGTTTGCTAAAGTGGTAGACTTCCCTCAGAACACCGGATGTTCCTAAACAATGCATTGCTTTATTTTTTTTATTTTTTTCAGAATGCAATATCAGATCGAATCTGAGCGTTGTTATTGCTATGTGTCTACGGAACTTCAGCTAGATCTTACAGTCCACTATTAAATGTCAATTATCGACAGAAAATAACTAGCTCGGCAGTAACCATGAATCGGAATATATATTAAAAGTTGAAATTTGACCATTATGTTTTTGGATCTAATATAGATAGTACTGTAATTTATGTGTAAAATTAAAAATGAAAGGAATCCAACGAAAGATTTATCTCCCTTGCACCCGTGGCTATTTAGTACGTTTTTTTTTCGATTCATGAAGCCACGTGTAGTTTTGTGTGGTAGTCTTTCGGAAGTAGCCGTAACTCATTCTTTCTGTCTTTCTTTTTCACCCTTGAAATAAATAAATCCTGTTATTTTTTTAAGTAAATATTTAATTTATTTGGTTCATTTTCCGAAATATAAAGCCGAGTGTGTAAATCTTTGGCTGTTGTTGTATTTCCGTCTCTCTCTCTCTCTCTGTCTCTCTCTCTCTTTCTCTCTTTATTTATCTAGTCATTCATCTATCTATCTCTCTCTCTCTCTCTCTATCTATCTATCTATATATCTATCTATCTATCTATCTATCTATCTCCATTGGTAACACATTGATTAACCGGAAAGTTTCATTTTAAAAATATTTTCAATCAAAATATAATTCGATGCATAAAATGAATTGTCAAATATTAAAAATAATGAAAAGGGCCTGTATATATAAAAAATCTAATAACAATATGAAATGTATTACCGGTTTGTTTTCGATAAAGTTAAAAGACATTTTTTGTAGAAAGTAAATGTCGATGCAGTTAATTAATAGTCAAATATTTCAAAGATAAAACTTGCCATTATTTTCCTGAAATTGAACAGAGCTAATAAGAATATTATATGCGTGTCGGATTTATTTTTGACAAAAGTAAATGAACGAAATACTTTCTTTTTCTAATTAAAAGATAAAATCATGTTCGTTCGTCTACCGATTCTTTAAACCGTATATACCGCCAGACTCAACAGTATTGGTATAAAGTAAGTAGCGAAAAGACAGACTTTAAGTAATTTTACATAATTTAGACAACTTAAATAGGATTTAACAGATGGGGAATCTTTTTGAAATAACTCATAATCTAGGACAAAAACAGAATTTGACCAACTGCTGTAAATATGTATATGAAATAAATGACATCTTTAATTATTTTTTTATGGTATGATGTGGACATGTAGCTTTTCGGAAGCAAGGACTAACCTGTTTTTACTAAGGAAACCATCCCTGGGAATCGACGGAGGCGGCCATTGAAAAATGGTTGGGAATCAATCTGGCCAAAACGTATGATACTGAGAAAAGGAATAAAGGAATAACCTTTACTTAACTAGCAATGAGATGTAGGAGCCATTTATTTTTATCAATCTCAACAAACAGATCGATTTAATTGGAAAAATAATCATTGTTGATTAGCGAATGAAATTAAACGCTGAATATTAGAAAAGATGGTATCGAAATAACATTTCCGGTCGTATATAGTATGTAATTGATTAAATATATTTGAATAGCATATATTTGCTCATGAAAAACCAAGGTTGAAAAATACAGTAATTCACTGGCTAGGCAAACTCAAATAACTATTTGCAAATTTACAAACCCGTTTATGGATTTGTTAAACATATTCTGAAGATTGGATAAACTATGAAACTGCAGTTAAGTGTTAAGATAACCAAATTCATACAACAATTAGAATGTACATATAAATGTGCTTACATATGTAGTTAACAAAGATCAGTAAATATACAATAAGCTATATACATACATATATACATGTTTAGCTACTTATATACACACACAAAACACGCATGCACACATACACACACACACACACACATATATATATATATATATATATATATATATGTGTGTGTGTATGTATCAATATGCATAAATCAACAAGTCCATACGTATTTGTATATGTAAAGAATAAAATGTTAGGAAAAAGAAACGTACATTTACAAAAATACATACGTATATATACATACACGCACACATTTATATATACATAGATATATACAATTACATACTTGCATGCAAATATACACACATACATAAACGAACATATATATGTTTATCTTAGAGTGGGCATAAATATATCAATGAGAATACGCGTATTTGCATATATAAAGAAGTTGATGTTAGAAAATCCGATTGTAAACACTTCAGGAAAAATGTCTTGCCTTAAGAACGGTGAAAACAAGGTGGCCAGAAAATGAAACCACGTTTAAGAATCGGTGAAAGTACGGATTCCAAGTCAATTCCGAAGCTCTCAAATCCCAAGTGACAAATCTCGAAAACAGAAGAAGCACTGTTTCAGCTTAACGATGTCCATAACAGAAGTTCCACCATAAACCACGTCCATTTTCCCCGCTCGCAAGGTTGCCTGAGGAACTTGGTGTCTTAAAAACCCCGAACTAGGCTTCTTTAACACACTCGAAGCTAAACATCTTAAAATGTCGGTAGGTGTCTATAAGATCAACATCATCAGAAGAATTATGGAACAAGACAAGATAAATAAGAATCGGATCTTTTATAAATATTTTTCAGGAAACGCAAGTTTTCATATTATTTTCAGAATGATAAGTTTTATTTTGATAATGTGAAAGTTCTTCATAAAAATCCCAACCACAAATTTTGGGCTACTAGCTGAATTAACCGTTTACGCCGGATTGCTAAATAGTTACTTGTCCAAATTTGATTTCATTTTAGTTGTGTATAAACTATGCTATTACTTAGAATTTTTGGTTAATAATAGGTTATTATTTTTAAGTACAATAAAAAACAATTACAGATTTCTCTTTTTAATCAGTAAATGTTTTATTAGAATAAAAGCAAAAACGGAAGAAATCTGGTCTTCTTTCTCGACCGCGAGATGGTGCGAGAGTTCCAAACCAAATCTTGTGTTAATCAAGTGAGATATCTCTGGTCTGGACACAAGTGAGATAACCCTGGCCTGGACACAAATGAGATACCCCTGGTCTGGACACAAGTGAGATAACCCTGGTCTGGACATAAGTGAGATAACCCTGGTCTGGACACAAGTGATATAACCCTGGTCTGGATACAAGTGAGATAACCCTGGTCTGGACACAAGTGAGATAACCCTGGTCTGGATACAAGTGATATAACCCTGGTCTGGACACAAGAGAGATAACTCTGGTCTGGATACAAGTGAGATAACCCTGGTCTGGACACAGGTGAGATAACTCGGGTCTGGACACAAGTGAGATAACTCGGGTCTGGACACAGGTGAGATAACTCGGGTCTGGACACAAGTGAGATAACTCGGGTCTGGACACAAGTTTCCCTCTCAGATAGATAACTGGTTTCGACACAATTATGAATTTCCTCATGTTTTTGTTAAATGAAAAATTTTAGACACAAAATAAGAAGAAATGTTCTTACACAACAAACTAGGTCAGTCAAAAGTTCAGGATCTTCGGGTAAGGATCTAAGTGCAGTATCTATCCTGTTCTTGGTCGGAAAAGCAAAGGTTTTTCGAGACTAAGTAATAATTATTTTTGTTTCAATCGAGTGTTCTCCTTTTGGACAAGCTAGATTTTACCCACATTACAAACCGACCTTGTGTCTAACTTTGACCTTGTGGAGCAGCAAGTAAATGGGAACTGACACTGAGTGCAACGACAATGTACATTCTATATGTTCTCTATAGTTTGAACTTTAAATCAAATTTACACATTTTTATATGAAAAGTAAAGTATTTTCTAAAAAAGAAGAAGACAATTACCAGTCTTACTCTTGATTGGCTCTAAAGTCAGGTCTCTGTGTTTAGGTTGAAAATCGATCACGACAGAAGGCATGTTAATTCCAATGTTTTTTTTTGTTGTTTTTGTTGCTATTAACAATTCTCGGTGATTGGTGTGGGTTTTAATCCCGCATTACACGAGGAAAATAATAAAGAATTTAAACCAATATAAATTACGAAGTATCAGTAAATAAATAAAATTTATCGATGATTAAGATATTTCATAAATTCCCCAAAATAGAAATTCGTAAAATGCGTTAATCCAATCAGATCGTTTAGCGATGATAATGCCATTTCAAACTTAAGCGTGATATATCAACTCAAGAGTGAGAGACGGATCGACGGACGGAGATCCGTAGAGATGCATGCACACATAAAAACCGTAAGATACCAAAAAACTCTCATTTTATTTACCTACAGCAAGACACCGAGTCTATCAGTAACAATATTAATGTAGATTTAAGTATATTTTTCATACATTTTTCATTATCTGAATATAAAAAATATGTATATACTAAATAAAAAAGAACAAGAAAAGAAAGTTAATTCTTAATTATAGTCAAAAGAGAGAATTATCTCGCTTACGCTTGATTGATTGCAAAGTCAGAGCCCAGAGTTTTGATTAAACATCAATTAATGCCGCAAAAGAGAATTATGTTTATTGTTCTTGTCATAAACAATCCTCATTGTATATTGGTTTATAATGGTAAAGTTTCAACGCATACAGTGGACAGTAAATGCGTGAAACTTTACGGTTACTTAATTTTCAATACTAACGAGCGTAAAAAACGCGAAACATTTATATGTCTATGGATATAAAATATTTAATAATAAAATAATTATACATATATATATATATATATATATATATATATATATATGGGAAATGAAAAAGGAGAAAAAAACAAAAAAAATTTTCTTACATATTCATCAACGTTTCGTCTTTATTGTAAGACTTTATCATTTGAAGAAAAATGTCAAGCAAGTACATCGAAATTTTGGGTTGACATGATGGAGAGTCCAAGCTGCGAGAAGTCACATCTGGGTTGGTGCATCATCTACTACTCTCTCCCTCCTTGACAATGGCCAAAAAAGAGTCGCCAACCTAATAGGTCCCTCACTGTCAACCAAGCTCCAGACCCTGTCCCATCGCCGCAATGTAGCTTCCTTTTGCTTGTTTTACAAATACTTCAATGGAATATGCTCCGATGAAGTGGCTACTCTGGTGCCCCTTCGACGTAAATTCACTAGACCAACTCGACAATCAACAAAATCCCATCCATTCACTGTGGAGGTCCCCAGATGCCAGAGAGCCTTCTACTCAAATAGCTTATTTCCTCGTGCTGCTGGTCTCTGGAACTCCCTCCCTGTCCCATGTTTCCCCGACAGTACTGCCATGCAGAAATTTAAAATTAATGTAAACAGGCATCTCGCTGCACAGATCCCAGTTTAGGTTGACCCCACCCCAACCTTCTCCCCTTTTCTTTCTTCTCAGTAGCCCCTTACGTCTACAGTGGCGGCCTGTCTTGTTTGGGGTGAACTACGTTAAAAAAATTAGATCATATCTAATAACGTTTATGAACCTATCAGAAGGTCTCTGTGAATCGGTTAGGTTTACATCTTTTTCATATATTTTTCTTTGTATTTAAGGGTATCAAATGAATATATTTCTAAGTATTTAACTAGTGAGACTTCATATATTTAATATATTTAAATGTTCAACAATTTTAAAAAGGAGAATATAGTCAGGTATCTAATTATTTATGTTATTTGTGATATGTAGGGATTTCGAGCGTACGAGTATATGTTATATTTGGTTTGCTAGGGGAGATGTGGATGTGATATGTTAATATAATATATCTAGGAGAAGGGGGTGTTATATTGTATAGAAGGAATTAATTTGATAATAATTGGAAAGGTCTTAGAATGGGGGCAATAGGCCTAATATTTTACATGTGATGTGGAGTTATGTACAAATAGGACTATCAGTGAGTTATGCATTTTCGTTATTAGTTCGTTTGGCTAGTTGAAATCTTCTGTGGGGACATTATTTGAAGATCTAAGTTTGATGTTCATACATGTTATACAAGGGTTACAGATTGCCGGTAGGATCCTGAATTTTTCAGTGATGCATTTCCTTGGGGTAGGGTTGTAAAGCTTCTGTTTATAGATAATCCTCCATTTAATTTCATAGGGGGTACTGGACTCCTAGAGCGCACATATAGTGGTTGCTTGGGAGGTGTTATATCTTTTTCCCAGATATTTGAAAGTGCTAGTGTGAGCATAGAACCTTTCTTTAAAAGTTCATTAAGTCATTCCGATGTAAATTTCGTTCTTGGATTTTACACCGGATATGACTTTAGCTTTGTACACTATAGATCTGATTGTGCAACTCCCTCCTAGGGGGGCATATTTCACCTCTTCTGCATTATCAGCGGTAGCTGGGTGAGTTGATGGGAGTTGTGGGGTTAGAGGCTAGAAAGGATCCTACGGAGATACAACAAGAATAACTCGTTTTGACTGTATTTCTATTAAAGAGTTTATGAAGCTTATTAGATAGTGGAAAGTGTGTATCTATTAATTGGAGGAATTATTTTACCTATGTAATATTTGACACTAAGGGAATAGGGGGAGTGAACCAGATGATATTTCTTTTTCTATCGTGTCTGTGCTTTTTGTAGGTTGGATGGGTTAATATAAGATTTATTCTCTATACCCGCTTTCGCGGAGGGCTTTGGTGTTATACGGGGCGGCTTGTTGGAAAATCTCAGATCTGGATGAAAAGTGAGAGATTCTTTTGCTAATGTTTGGTATAAGGTTCTTAAACACAAAATTTGGTTGGAAAGATTGGGTGCTGACATACCTGAGCTGTTTGGTGAGTTTGTGGTATGGTCTAGTGGAATTATTAGTTAGGTCCAGGATTGCATCTTAGAAGTCCACGTTAATGAGATTGGTATCAATTATGATATTGAATTCTTTGAGGAATGTTGCCAGTAATATACCTGGAAATTACACAACATTTTCTTCACCAAAAATTTGTAATCGCGCAAAAACTATTTCAGAAAATCTTCCATTGTCTCCTGAGACAAAAGGTGCTATGAGATTGTAGCGTTTTTTTTTTAATAATTTAATTTAGTAAGGACTTATTTCTTGGATGTACCTTAATCATTTTATTTAATAGAAATATAAAGCAAATATTAGACAGAAAATAGTTGTGTATTTGTCTTTTAATCGGTAATCTGACTACGGTACTTCGCGGTGAAATGAGGCATCAATTATTATCTCTATTTTTCAACAACTTATTTTTCCCAGAGCCATTATGGATTGCATCAGGCATTGTCTTTATGATATGGCCATTGCAACTGTATCATTCTTTCTGTTCTGCACTCTGATGAAGAATGAAGTGTGAATGCTAAGCTATGCACTTTTTCACTACCTAATAACACTTTTTGCTGATTTCTCTTCATATAACTGGAGAACTCTAGTGTAAGATATTCTGGCAGTATAATTGCAAAACCCTTTTTAAATTGTGGTATGGGAATCAAGATTTTTCTTAGAATTAAGTGACCGGGTGAAGTGGGCCACACTACATTTTTACATATTTATTGAATCTAGCAGGAGAGTAATATATAGTTGAAGAGTTCTAATGCAGAACGCGATAAATCCAATTCGTTTAAATTGAGACATAAAACAATAAAAAGACGAATATATTAAATCTAGCTTTTGACTAAAAACCTTTTTTAATTGAAAACAAAACGAAATGATGCCGGTATCATATTATTAAAAACATGAGTTTGGGGTGTTGTCGAGGGTTAAAATCCAACGTTTTTATAATTATAGTTTTGTAATTTTAAAAATGGCGTTTATCGCGTTTTCCATTCGAACTCTTCAGTTTCAGAGGTGCATAATGATTCTATGCTCAACCAAAATTCTGCTTTGGCAGAGTTTTGGTCGTTATTTTTTAATATGATAGGTCTGAATGGGTCTAAACATTGTATTAGTCCATTTTATGCTTGTTTTACATGTGTAACATTACGATATGAGTTTGTTGATAGGTGACATCTGCGACTAGTTTGTGTGACCTGTGTGTGTACCAAGTCATACCTATGTTTAACGGGACTTGTGAATAATGTATACAAGAGTAAAGTAACTTCATTTGATATACATGTGTTGATTAAAGCATTATTAATGCTCTTCTTTACGGTAATATTTAAACACTTAATATAGGTGTTCCACTTCACCCCGGTAATTTATTTTCAAGATACGTCAAGTACCTTATAAAACTTGGTACATTTTAGGGAAGATTACTATGCATTATATTTATTATACTGAATGATGAAAACCCGTTTGCTACGCTGAGCCCATTTGTCCCTTCATACATTTTGGGGAAGTTATCAGATGTCAAAGATAGAACAATTCCCATTTTACCCCAATCTAGAAACCACGTATGTTTGTCGAAAGTTTTCTATGCTCATTTATCAGTTAATCTACTTTACAATGTTTACGCCCGTGTGTTTATGTTATCCTAAAATGTGCAGTACCAAGCGTTTAATATGATTTTACAATATTTACTACGAAGCGTTTAATATAATGTTTATAACCAAGCGTTTAGAAATAGTTTTCAATATTTACTACGAAGCGTTTAATATAATGTTTATAACCACGCGTTTAGAAATAGTTTTCAATATTTACGCTTATATGGCTTGTATTTCAATGGATTGTCGTATTTTCAAATGTTTACGGTCTGCTGTGTAATTTTATTTAAAAAAAATCCGTTTATATATTTTGCTATATTTAAAAATGTTTAAAAATGTTTATGCTGAGGTGTTCATTCGTATTTTATAATATTTGCCCTCATATATTTAGTCGTATTTTCAAATGTTTTTGTCCAGCTGTCTAATCTTATTTTAACTGTCATGGCGAATATCACGAACGAGATTGTTTTATTTTTTGACAAAAACAGATGTTTCGATCTAAATCTTTGATCTTGCTTTCGAAGATTAACTTTACACTTCGTAAAAGTCATCTTCCTTCGATCATATTTTAAAATACCAGAAAAGAAAGACAACTTTGAAATTCAAGTTCCAAATCCAGAACAGTTTCAATTGAATTGCTTCCACACGAAGGCAAAGTTTGTACACAAGGTCGTTTTGTAATGTGACAAAAATCCAACTCTCCTCCAAAAGACATTCTAGACTGGGAAAAAAATTAAAAGTTCTAAGTCTAGAAGTTTTTCTTCTTCACTGACCGAGGACAGAATAGATGAAGTGTAGTATCAGAAGAGGTACTAAACTTTTCTCCCAGCCAAATCGATCGTAGTTATAAAAAGAAGAAAAAAATATAAAAAAATAAAAACACTTCATGTTGCCTTCGGAAGTAATTACAGGGGAAAAAGCTTAAAGACAAAAAAGAAAAATATATTTGAACAATATTCAAGAAGTAAACAAAAAACAAAGCAATCCAATTATTTTTCGAACAATTGAACTTCTTCCTTGTGTACTTGATGTCATTGACGACATTAAGTATAGTACGAAGAAAGGGTGCGATTATACAAACAATAATTAGAATGTTAAACGTCACTTCACAATGTTACAGAAAAAACAATTGAAATAGAAAAATTTACAACAGCGTCCATAATTACTAGAGTGCATGGGATGGTCAAGAAGAGCCCTTAATTAAAAGACAAAATGGAGTGATATTTGAAAATCTTCCAAAATAATATTATTGGATTCAGAAAAAACACAAGTATATGCATCAGTGTTGTGATATACTTGACGATGCCATTCAATGCACGAGAGCCACACAATATAAGGAGAAGGTAATGCCTGGGATGATGGTATAAGGACGAACGAACATAGACTACTCTTAATGGAGGAGGTAATGCTTGTGAGGATAGATTTATGATAACAAAAAAGATAGTACATTAGTCTGAACAAGTATAATGAATTGGATTGAGCATTAAAAGATAGCAAATGTATAGTTTCGGATTCAGATATAGAAATAATAGGTAAAGTTTCGGCTTCAGGTAGACATATACCGACACCGACTCCTAATATATACAATAATATTTTTTTATAAATAAATATTAAATATTTAAATACCTAGAGACATCGATGTTTCATGCTAACGCAATCTTCAGTCTAGGAACTAATTCTCAACGATCAGTAGGCGCGAACCCCGAACACAAATCGCCACTGACTCGTAGCCAATTAGTTAGTAAATAGAGAGGAACTTTAAATGTAAATAGCGGAAATCGGCGGCTACTTACCAGGCAGTTAGAGTGATCTACGATGAACATTCATAATGTTTGAAAAAATGTTAGTCCATTTTATCAATATATTTGAACTTATTAAATGAATACCCTCCCTGCCCCTTTACAATTTCCCAATTTATCTTTTATATATATATGGCTTTTTCTTCCCTCTCCGTCATAAATCATGTAATCCTCCTATAAAATTATAGATTAAATATGCATCAAATTTCCCCCTCTCTCTAAATATGTATTAGATATGTTATCACTCCCTCTCTCTCTCTAATTATATTTGAATTGTCGAGTGTGAATTTCTCTTTTCTCAATTTTTTCAATAAGGTAATCATCAAACTTGGATGCTTGACAATACCACAAGGTTGAAATAAATTATTGCATCGATGATTATGTAATTTTGTGTTACTATATTTTATTTTATTTCATATATATATATATATATATATATATATATATATATATATATATATATATATATATATATATATATACTCGCAGGACCCGTGTCCCAGCGTTGTTCGAGTGATCATTGTGTGTAGATAGAGCGACAGGGTTAATTCGTTTCATGCTGTTTAGGCATAGGTATCCAGAAATTTGCAGTCGTGACGTAGGCAGTTTCGATTTTTCGGAGAAAGCCAAATCAAGTTCCGATGGTTCTACACAATACTAATCGCACTAAAACGACTTTGAAAGCTTAAACTTAAATTTAGTTTATGATTAAATTGGGCCACCCCAATTTTTATTTGTGTGTGTGAATGGGGGGGGGGCGTAGGGTTAATTGTTTTGGTTCTTTTTAAGAATAGGTAACGAAAACTTTGCAGTTGTGACGTTAGCAGTTTTTAATTTCTGGAGAAAGCTGGATTAAGTTTCGATGCTTCTACACAATACTAAACTAAACCAACTTTTCCAACTAAAACTAAAACTTAGTTTCGGGTTAGTTTCGGGTTAGTTTCGGTTTATACTAGAGTTGGTTAGTGTAAAAATAACAAAAATAGTTCCGTTCGTATTGTGTAGATTGATCGGTTAAGTTCGTTAACATTCGTTATCGTCACCTTTACTTAGTTAAACACGCGTTCCATCATGGATGACTTTTTTTGTCAAGTGGTCGCTAATCTCACAATTTAACTCCCCCCTCAATCTAAATTATTGAAAATTTAAAAAAGTAAAATCTCCACCTACCTCATTTCAAAACAAAAAATAATAATTTGGACGAGAAAAAAAATGCCACTACCCCAATTTTCCCGTCGTTTATACGTATCGATTTACTGTTGACTTGGCAAGAAGTAGCTGTTAATTTTACGCTAAATTAACAGCTGTAAGTGATTCCCCTCTTTAAAATCTAAAATATTTAATTTTGAAATTCCTTTTTTTGGGATATTTTTTCAGACTGTTTACATGTAATCGAAAAAAACCCAACAGAATGTGATGTTTTTGAGGGGTTTACTATGCCGTGTGTGTAAATCATATTTGATTCACGTAAATTTCTGACAGTGGATTACTTTTTTTAGAAGTAATACTCTTATAGATATTTTTTCCTATAATTTTTGTTGTTGGTGATGTTACCCTCTCAATGTGTTATTCATTGCCAACAGATAATCTCATTAAATGTTATCCTCGAGTATTAGAGAGTGGGGGAAGAAACAAAAAAGTGTCAATTGTAGCATAAAGAGTATTTGAATATCTGTTGTATTTCATCGTTGTTGTTGATTTTTTGATAATTTACTTTTTGCTACGAGTGTCACCAAATTATTTATTTTGCTAAATGGATTCGTGAAAAAATATTGCATAGACAATGAAACTTACACAAAAGTAACGAAAAATGAAAATGCTAAAACCATTTGTTTTTCGTTTTATTTGCTTGTTATTGTTTTCTCCATTCTCCTCTGTTCGTGAAGGTGAAATCCGTTTAGACTGAGTCAATATTAAGATTGTATTAAGATTTTATGAAGATTGTATTAAGATTGTATTAAGATTGTATTAAGATTGTATTAAGATTTTATTAAGACTTCATTAAGATTGTATTAAGATTGTATTAAGATTTTATTAAGATTTTATTAAGATTGTATTAAGATTTTATTAAGATTTTATTAAGATTTTATTAAGATTGTATTAAGATTTTATTAAGATTTTATTAAGATTGTATTAAGATTTTATTAAGATTTTATTAAGATTTTATTAAGATTTTATTAAGATTTTATGAAGATTGTATTAAAATTTTATTAAGATTTTATTAAGATTTTATTAAGATTGTATTAAGATTTTATTAAGATTTTATTAAGATTTTATGAAGATTGTATTAAGATTGTATTAAGATTTTATTAAGATTTTATTAAGACTTCATTAAGATTGTATTAAGATTGTATCAAGATTTTATTAAGATTTTATTAAGACAGGCAGTATAACAGAAATAAAATGACTGCTGCTAATTGTATTTTTAAAACTTAATGGAACAAAAAACTACTACCTTTATCTTTTTCTATAACCTTTTTTTTCTTTCTGTTTGAAGACGATACATTTTCATTGTCGGTGGGCGGCGTCAAATATTAAATACTCGGATATGCACCTCAAGTGATGAATTTTAGATCTAGGACAGGGGTGGCAGAAAGTAAGAAACCTAACCAGTGACAGACGGATGTAAGCGTGTATAAGAATCATGTAAAAGTCCATTTATTTTAATGAATATTTTATTTTGTTATTTTGAACAGTAATTTTATTTCATCCTTTCAGAAAGGCGACACTAAGTAGTATGTATAATTATTTTTTTATCTAATCCGATATTCTTAACTATTCGGCTACCGTAATAGTTACATTTAAATGTGAGAGAAATAAACCATATATTTTATTTACGAACATAGTAAGTCTCAGAAAGTGTTCGAGCTGTCATGAAGGAATGGAAATTTCGCAATAGTTCTTAGTTAAAAATTTCATATTTCTCTCGACTTATATATATATATATATATATATATATATATATATATATATATATATATATATATATATATATATATATATATATATATATATACTGTATATATATATATATATATATATATTATTTTATTTAAAAGAACTATACATTATAGGTTCTGTTTGGCGTACTGGGGTTTCATCGTTACGGACAGACGGTCAGGAATCCGTCTTTCTATCCGTTCAAAATATTCAGCGCCTTAGAAATCAAGGAAAACAGGAAGGAACGAAAAATAAAAGGGGAAGACGGTGTCTATTTCTAAAGATTTAATCGTATACATACATTAGCCTACCAATATCAGAAAGCGAGTGATGAAGAAATAAAATTAGTATTTAATTAAATTAACATAATTAAAACTAAAGCATAAACACCATCGAATATAAATGAACCATTTAATACAGTTAATAACAGGCAGCTACAGAAGTACACACAATATCAGATTCTACGAAAGAGAAAAATAGCATTATATATATATATATATATATATATATATACATATAATATTAAATTATATTTTTTATATTTTACCTACGTACGACGTCGTTTCGAGGTTACATCTTTCATCAGCGCAACGAAATAACGATATCAGACGGTTACAGGGCACGAACCCGGTCCATAAATACACCTTGGATCTGTAAGCATTAGCTCAGTCCTTTAGGCCACGGGAGAGTGTCACGTGATAACGGATAAATTATTTTATATTTAACACTGATAGCGGCGAGTGTAAACATTAAGGCATTCGATAGAACTCGACGACTGAGTTGGAGTATTGCACTGGGGCTTCAGGAGAATGTCTATTTAAAACCTTTAAGATAATACCCATGACCACATACATATAAAACACATATAAATATATGAACTCTGAAATAAATAATTTTAAATTAAAATAAAACATACCCATATCCCAAATCGATCTAGACAGCCCCTCGTAAACAGAGAACTTTTATGACAAAAGAACTTTCAGAAAAAGAGACCGTCAACATGTCGACGGTTAATGGTTTATTTCTCTGTTTTTGTTTATCATTCCTTCTCGTTTTTCTTCAATTTCTGAGGCGCTGAATAGTTTGCACGAATACAAAGACAGATTCTACCCCAGAAACTCCCTGTCCATAACGATGAAAAAGCGCTACCCCAAGCGGAGATGTGAATCAATAGTTTTTAAATAAAATTATACATATTAGCTCTTGTTGAATCTACCATCGATTACTTTATTGGTTTCTTGTAAAAACAGGTGAACATGCTAAATATGTATATATATATATATATATATATATATATATATATATATATATATATATATATATATATATATATATATATATATATATATATATATATATATGTATGTATATATATATGTATATATTTATATATATATATATATATATATATATATATATATATATATATATATATATATATATATATATGAAGATAAAATATGAGATATATCATAAAATGAAGACAGGATGAAAAGACAAAAGAGAAACAAATTAAATACAGGAATTAATGATTAAAAACAACAGATTTACCGGTTTCGTTCGGATAAATCAACGTCTTCAGAAAAAGTTAATCTTTGAAATTTATTGAATAACGGCAAACATAGGAAAAAGCTTTTCTTTCTCATATATATATATATATATATATATATATATATATATATATATATATATATATATATGTAGGCTTCTTTGTATAAGTAACACAAAGCAATACGGACAAAAGAAGTATATAAATATACAAGCAATAGTATGGATGTATATATATTTATCTACATAAACAAAGAAGCATATATATATATATATATATATATATATATATATATATATATATATATATACTTCTTTGTTTATGTAAGACAAAGCAATAGGGTCTTAAAATAAGTAATGAGTCTGCAATGACAGTTATGTATCGGGGCCGCCTTTTAACTTGATGCCCGCTAGTTACCATTCCAATTTTCAACATGTGCCTGAGAACGTCCTTGTCTGTCCACAAGAGCATAAAACCCGTTTCGTTTGCGGCCATTAAAGAACATAGTGAGGCAAAATTCTTTCCTGGCCATAATGTTCGGATTCGGTGAGATTGAGGAATTAGACTGTCCAATGGAACCTACCGCATTGCGAGGGGTTGGGTGTGGTCGATTGGGTGACGGCGGCGGGAATTAAAAAAAGAAGGTTTTATGGTTCGACAAGAAGAAAGGGCCGATATGTGGCTTGAGAGATGAGGAGAATTAGTTGGAATTGATGGGGAGTTTTAATGGGAGCAAAGAGGAAGACGAAAATAGAAGAAGATATAAAAAAGGAGAAGAAGAAGACAAAGAATAAGATTAGAAAAGGATAAAGAAGACGAAGAAGAAGAAGAAGAAGAAGAAAGGGATGATGAAAAGATAAAACGTATAACACAAGAAGAGTGCGAAATAGGGACATGATAAATAAAAAAAAGAAAAAAGAATCAGAAAATAGCAATACGAATCAGAAGGAAGAAGGAGAATAAGACAACGAAGAAGAAGAAGAGAAGAAGAAGAAGAAGAAGAAGATGAAGAAGAAGACGAGAAAAAAGAAGAATAAAAGAAAGAGCAGGAGAACTGGAGGAGGAGGTGTTAGATTTTGAACACAGAGAATGACATGAGAAAAGATGAGAAAAGAGAGGAGGTAACAAGAGCGAAAATGTGGCAATAAAGAAAGCGAAAGCAAAAATTTGAAAGAGATGCAATGAGAAAAGAAAGAGAGAGATAGAAAGAAGGGGGTGGAAGATAGATATTTGGGAAATTGAGAGAAGAGAGTCTAGAACGATTCTGAGGAAAAAGAAAAGAAACAGAAAATGAACGACATAAAATAAACACGGATAAGAACAAAAAAGAAGATGGCGACTAATATGTAAATTCTAAAAGTAATAATATTAAGAGTTTAGTGGAAAAGCTATACAGTTATAATAGTGAAAAGTTGGGAAGCAAAAGAACAATTCCGAGTAAGAGAAATAAACGTTAAATACTAAGAAAGAACGAATGCAGAAACATTCACATTGAAAGATGGTATAAAAAAGAGAATGAAAGAAGAGTGGAAGGTAAATACGGGATGAAGAAGAAATAAAAAAGAAGAGAAATTGTGAAATGAACGAAAAGACAAAACGATGTGAAAAACAGAGTACGAAAGATGACGTAAACATAAAAATAAACAAATATATCGTAAAAAAGAAAGAAAAATCTAAAATTAAAAAGATAAAAGTGGCGTAAAAAATTGAAAAAAGGTGTCGTAAAATAAGTTAGCTAGAAAGAAAGATAGCGTAGAAGGAAAGGAAATACACACAACGTAAATAGCAAGCAGAAAAAGGAAAAATAGAAAGAAAGGTGTCACAAAAGAAAAACTGAAAGAAAGATGTTATAAAAGAAGAAACCAGGAAAAAACGTCGTAAAAGAAGATTGACGACGTACAAAAAAAAAACAAAGCAGAAAAACAACGAAACACAACAGAAACAAAGATGTGATAAAAGAAAAACAATTAGGGAAATATGAAATAAGAAAAATATCAAAGATGACGTAATAAAGAAAAAAGAAAGAAAGGTGTCGCTAAAGAGAAACAAAAAGAAAATGAAACGCAAAAGAAGGAAAAAGAAATAATCACAGCGTTAACGAAAAAAAGAAAGAAAAATGTCTTAAAAACAAAAAATATGTAATAAAAGTAGCAAAAAGAAGAAAGATTTCGTAAAAGAAAGATGGCTTTACAACAATTGCAAAGGAATATGTCGTAAAAGAAAAGAAGGAATTGAGATGGTGTTAAAGAAAAAACAAAGAAAGAGGGGTAAAAGAAATTGCAAAAGAGTCATGCAGTAAAAGAAGAAAACAAAGAAACAAAGCTGGCATAACATTTATAAAAAAAAACAAAGTAAAATGTGCTAAAAAAAACAAACAGAAGAAGGAAAGGAAGAAATATGGCGTAAAAAAGGAAGATGGTGTAAAAAAGAAAGATGGAGTAAAAAACGGAAGATGGCGTAAAAAAGAAAGATGGCGTAAAAAGGAAGATGGTGTAAAAAAGGAAGATGGTGTAAACAAGAAAAATGGCGTAAAAAACGAAAGATGGCGTAAAAAACGGAAGATAGCGTAAAAAAGCAAGATGGCGTAAAAAAAGAAGATGGCGTAAAAAAAGAAAGATGGCGTAAAAAAGGAAAATGGCGTAAAAAAGGAAGATGGTGTAATAAAAAAGATGGCGTAAAAAACGAAAGATGGCGTAAAAAACGAGAGATGGCATAAAAAAGGAAGATGGTGTAAAAAAGAAAGATGGCGTAAAATAAGAATATGGCGTAAAAAAGAAAGATGGCGTAAAAAAGGAAGTTGGTGTAAAAAAGAAAGATTGCGTAAAAAAGGGAGAATGTGTAAAAAAAAGAAAGATGGCGTAAAAAAAGGAAGATGGAGTAAAACAAGAAAGATGGCGTAAAAAAAGAAAGATGGCGTAAAAAAAGAAAGATGGCGTAAAAAAGAGAGAAACAAAGATAGAATAAATATAAACAAACAAAAAGATTGCATAAAACACACAAAAATCGCGTTGAAAAGTGAAAAACAAATAAAGGCTGATATAAAGCGAAGGAATGACAAAAGGAAAGCGCGAAGATAAGTGCATAAACTAATGAAATGTCAGATGGTTTGGCGCGGAAAATGAGAGATAACTTTTGAAATGTAAGTGAAGAAACCAGAAAGGAAGGAAGAAAAGGCAACGTTAGAAAAGTAAACGTATAAAAAAAAATGTTTAAAAGAAAAGAAGAGGAAAGGTAATTTTGAAAGAAATTGGAAACTTGAAAGGAAAAAAGGAGGAGGAGAGCACCGGGAGTGACCGGGGGAATAAAACATCAAAAGAATGATAACGAGAACAAAAAGGCACACAAAAATGTCACAAAAATCATAGAGGGGCTAAAACAAAAAAAGAACAGGGGGATTGGAGTAAGATAGAGAGGGAAAGTAGGGGGAGCAAGACAGAATTGATTTAAACTGATTAAATTTAACATGTTGATAAGAAAAATGTGGACGATCGGAAGAAGAGAAAGGAAGGGTAACACACACAAAAAAAAAAGTGAATCGAAACACGAGAAGATAAAATTGATGTAGTGTGTAAGCAAGTGAAATAAAAGGAAAAGAAAACCTTTAAAGTAAGGAAGAAATAAATAAAGTCAGACTAGTCGATGAAGATGTGTACGAAACACAACAGGAAAACGCCGGAGAAGAAAAGAATTTTGACATTATTCTTGTCGGTCGACATAAACGGATTATTTATAGGGTTAACTGTTTACGCTGTTCACCGATAGGTAGAGAGGTTGTTTTCGCTATGACGAAATAGTCCTGTGTCACAGTGCGTGTATCCCTTCTTCTGCGCCCTACAAAAGCCAGTTGGCGATCTACGCAAGCAACAAGGCTTCGTTCTTTTTATCAGCATCAATCAGGCGGAGCTCAACGCCGTGTAAAACGGATAAAACTGTGTGTAGGCAATAATAGGGCAAGACGGCCAGTTCTCTCTGTGTTATTTTGCGTCTTGGTTTCATCAGCGCAACTTTCAAGTTTTTTTCTTTCTCATATTCCTTTCTTTCCTTTTTCCTTCATTTGTTTCTTCGTTATTTTCATTTTTTCTTTTTTCGTTATTTCTTCTTCTTTTTTATTATTATTATTATTATTATTATTATTATTATTATTATTATTATTATTATTATTATTATTATTATTATTATTATTATTATTATTAATAGTAGTAGTAGTAGTAGTAGTAGTAGTAGTAGTACTCACTAGGAGTTCTCACACAGATCATCGTCAGTGATTGCTCACCGACAACAACTAGTGGTATTTCCTGGAGTCTGAGTGACAACAAGACTCCCCAGATTTCCAGTATTCTTCACATCTTTTCGATAACGATGCGGTATCGCAACAGCCTCTTACCATTGATTTCTCGCTGGTTAGGACAATTGGTCTTCTCTGGGGTTTGGGTGGCAATAAGCTTCCCCAAGGCCCCAGCATTCTCTGCTCTTTTCCAGTGGAGGTCTGGTTTGTGCTGTCCCTCCTCGGTCTTCTCATCCTCCTCGACCCTCTACAAATATTTTGTCTGGTGTCAGCCTAGGCCGTCACCAGTTAAGAAAAAAAATAAAATAAAAATAAGTAAATAAATAAAAAAAAAATTAAATTAAAAAAAAAAAGTTGACTTTTTAAAATTTTTTAATTTTTTTCCTTTTTTCCTTTCAATTCCTTAATTTTTTCCTTTTTTATTTCCTTATTTAAAAAAAATTTTTTTTTAATTCTTTTAAATTAAAAAAAAATGGGGGGGGGAGAGAGAAGGAGCTTATAGTGTTTCCTGTAATTTCTGTTTCTTTGGTTCATTTTTGTGTAGTGATAGCTGAGGCCGGTGTAATTTATTGGGGGGGGGGGATTATGAAGTGCTGTTTCTTGCAGTTTCTGTTCCTTGGCTTTGTTGTTGTGTTCTTCGTGTGGTTTTGTTTTCTCCGTTGTAAATTCCTTGTGACTGGTTAGTCTTTGTAGCTTATGCGTGTTAGTTTCCGCATTCGAGGATTTTCCGTAAGATTGCAGCTGTTTTGATCATTGCCGTCCTTTGTATGGTTTCGATAGTCCCTTTGATTCCAATTTCTCCCAGTCTTTTCTCCAGTTTTTTTTTATTGTTCCTAGTGCTCCTACGATTATTGGTTTTATACTAACTTTCTTCATGCTCTATATTCCTTCCAGTTCTTTGGCTAGTTCTGTGTATTTACTTCGTTTTTCCGTGTCTTTGATCTTCACTCTGTTCTGCTGTAACGGCGAAGTGTACGATTTTACAATATTTTTCCATTTTTGTCTATTATAATAACATCAGGTCTCTTTGCTTGTATGAGTTTATCTGTTTGTATATCCATATCCCAGAGGATTTTGTGTTTTTCTTTTTCCAGTACTGTTTCTGGTTTATGTTTGTACCATTTGTCTGCATATTCGAAATTCAATTGTTTGCACAGTTCCCTGTGTATTACTTTCCCAACACAATCATGTCTGTTCATGTATTCATTTTGGGCAAGTTTGCTACATTCACTTATTATATGATTTAATGTTTCGTTTCTTTGTTCACACAGTCTGCATTTATTGTTTTCCTGGGTGTTATCTATTTTAGCTTTAATGTAGTTTGTCTTAATCACATTGTTCTGTGCAGCCGTCAGTAAAGATTCCGTTTCTCTGTTCAAGTTTCCTTTTCTTAGTCCAGCTATTTGCGTTGGTTCCTTTTCTTGTGAGTCTTATGAAGCGTCCATGTAGTTGTTTTTTCCCATTTTTTTTTCTTGTCTGTTTGTGTCCAGTTTCGATGCTTCTTGCGTTGTTCGTTGGGACGGTATCTCTTGCTGCGGTGATCAGCCTTTCTGTGTTCTGGTTTATGTATTTCTCTAACTCTTTTTTAGTGTCGTCCACACAGTCTTCTATACTTACCAGTCCTCTTCCCTCTTCGTTTTTCTTCACGTAGAGTCTGTCCGTATCGTTTTTTGGATGTAGTGTATTGTGCATGGTCATTAGTTTTCTAGTCCTCTGGTCAAGGTGCCTGAGTTCTTCTTTAGTCCAGCTTATGAATGGTCCAGAATATCTTATTAGTGATACTGCCCAGGTATTTATTCCTTTGATTAGGTTTCTGCTATATAATTTTGTTTCTAAGAGCTTTCTTGTTCTTCTCAGGTATTCTTTTCCAATCTTCTCTTTCATTTCTGTTGATTTGATTGTGTCTGCTTCCAAAACTCCCAAATATTTATAGCTGTCTTGTTCATCTAGCGCCCTCATCTGCTCTTGGTTGGGTAGTTCCATGCCCTCAGTCGTCTCAAGCTTTCCTTTTTTTTATCTCTAGCAATCCACACTTTTCCATTCCGAATTCCATTTGAATGTCCTGACTGAAGATTCTGGTCGTATTTATCAATTTTTCCAGTTCCTTTTCGCGTTTTGCAAATTATTATTATTATTATTATTATTATTATTATTATTATTATTATTATTATTATTATTATTATTATTATTATTATTATTATCATCATCACCACCACCACCGCCACTACCACCACCACAATCATCATCATCATCATCATCATCATCATCATCATCATCATCATCATCATCATCATCATCATCATCATCATCATCATCATCATCATCATACTCAGTAGTAGTAGTTGTAGTAGTATTTGTATTATTATTAGTAGTAGTAGTATTAGTATTATCATTATTATTATTATAATTATTATTACTAGCAAATATATGCTCCCTTCGGTCGCATATTTTTGCTAGGCTGCCGTGTCAGAAATGAACGCTCACCCGTAAACCGATGGAGCCCCAGTCATATTTCTAGGGTGGGTAGCCATTGATTTTCTTTTTTTCTAACACAGAATATTTTTAGTTAAAAAAAGAAAAAAAACAAAAAAAAAACATTTTTTACCTCCCCATTTTTTTTACCCTCCCTCAAGAATACTAATATTTTCAGTTAAAAAAAAAAATGTCCCCCCCATCCCCGCCAAAAAAAGTTTTTTTACTCTTCCCCATGAATAGTAATATTTTCAGTTAGAAAGAGAAAAAAAAACTTGGGGGGGGGGGGGATCTTTTTACCCCCCCCCAATTTTTTTTTACCCTCCCCCATGAATACTACTATTTTCAGTTAGAAAAACAAAAACAAAAACATTTTACCCCCACCTAATTTTTTTTACCCTGCCCCATGAATACTACTATTTTCAGTTAAAAAAAGAAAAGAAAAAAAAAATTTTCCCCCCTCCAAAGAAAATTTTTTTTTAACCTTCCCTATGAATAGTAATATTTTCAGTTAGAAAAAGTAAAATAAAAACAAAAAAAATATTCCCCCCCCCCCAAAGAAAATTTTTTTTATACTCCCCCCATTCATAGTTTTAAAATATTTTTTTAAATTAGGAGGCGCCTCGGTCATATCAAAGAACTCATGTTTAAATGTGCTATTGAAGGCGCCTACGTCATATCAAAGAACCAGTTTTGTTATTCTTCCAAAATGGTACCCATTTAGTAATGGTCGAGATATTTGTTGCTTAACTTCAATTTACAATAAAACACCAAGTCTTATCAATGTAATGAATATGAAGAATGAAAACTGTGAAAAAATCCTCTCACGATGACGTCACTTCCGGAAAGAACCAGAAGGATGAGTCAGCAATTTAGTTTTCCGAAATGGTCACCCATTTACTAATGGCTGGGATATGCCTTGTTGAATTTTAATTTACAGTAAAATACCTCATTTTGACAATGTAATGAAAATGAAGAATTATAATGTGAAAAGAAATCCTCTCAAAATCACGTCACTTTCGAAAGGATGACTTTGCTATTTTAACAGTACTCGTCATTGACAGTATGGTTTAGAAAACACGCCGGTTATGAAGAAAATGGCTTTAATTAATTGTATGAATAATCTTTATTAATATCACCTTATCGGAAAATATTGTAAATAAATATGTAAATTTGATAATAGCAGTTATAAGTGTATATTTGTAAATATGAATTTAATTAAAGGTTAAAAGGAATGACTTATGGAAATGACAAACCCGTCTAGTGTCCGAACGACTTTTAATAACGGTATATAAGGAATTTGAAAAAGTATTATTTTAAGTAAGATTCTTGACACGTTTTCCGTTCTAATCGCAGCCTCGTCTTGAAATTTCGTTCTTCTATAAATTAATTGATTAATAGTTTCCTAATTCTAAAGGTATACAAATATTATGAACGCTGGCGAAATAGTCATACTGGAGTTTCGGCTTCAGACAGACATGTACTTAAACTCCATTATTAATAGATTATTATCATAATCATCAATTTTTTTTCCGTACTTTTACTCCTTCCTCTCCGTTGTTTGCATATATCGTTTTTTTTTCTTTTATTTCCTTTATTTCTTACTTTCCGCCTATTTTTCTGCTTTTCTTTCTATCTTTTTCCGTTCTATTCTTACTGACTTTTACTCTTTCCATTTTCGTTTCATTTTCTTTCCTTATTTTCAAGCATTTTTCTCTGCTCTTTTCTTTTCCGTCCTTTTTTCTTTATTTCTCTCTTTGTTATTTCTTACTATTACTCTTAACTGAAATGGCTATTAGAGTTATTTTTCGTAAGTTTGATGCAATACCCAGAGTTATTGTCTTTAGAAATGGAAGTACGCACCCTTTTGTTTATTTATCTACGCATTACGATGATATACAGTGTTACAGAATACAATCAGGATGTTATTGAATTTTCCCGTTTTCCCAACTTCGGGAGGAATTTCATCATATCCAGCTGCTTTATCATGTGGTTGTCTGTAGAATAAAGTTACCAATTTTAATGTTCAGTTGTCCATCGATGACCGTTTCTTGTAAAAATGTTCAATCCATATGTTTAACATAACATAGTTCACCCAAAACAAGGCAGACCGCCACTGTAGACGTAAGGGGCTACTGAGAAAAAAGGATGAATGTTTGGGGGGGGGGGGCAACCTAAATTAAGAGCTGCGCAGCAAGATGTCTGTTTATATTAGTTTTAAATTTCTGCATGTCAGTACTGTCGGGGAAACAGGGGACAGGGAGGGAGTTCCAGAGACCAGCAGCACGAGGAAATAAGCTATTTGAGTAGAAAGCTCTCTGGCATCTGGGGACCTCCACAGTGAATGGATGGTATTTTGTTGATTGTCGAGTTGGTCTAGTGAATTTACGTTGTGGGGGTACCAGAGTAGCCAATTCATCGGAGCATAATCCATTGAAGTACTTGTAAAACAGGCAAAAGGAAGCAACATTGCGGCGATGGGAGAGGGGCTGGAGCTAGGTGGATTTTATTGTAACATAACTATTTTAATAGTAGTTTTATTTTAATAAAACTTTAAGATTATTGTAATAATTTCATACCGGTTTCTAGTAAGTTTTTATATAAAACAAAGAAACCACACTATCAAGACCGTTTTCTCGTTGTGAAATACGCGTTTATTTTAAGCCCACATGTCGACCATTTGAAGTGGAGGGACAATAACAAAGTTTCGAATTCCAACCGAATTCCAGCCAGAACCGCAAAGTTATGAAATATCTCAAGAAGGTATTACTCTTAAATCTTAGCTAAATATTAGTTGGCATGCTGTTGTATAGTCTGATTTAATAGGATTTGGAGTAATTTGTCCTCGTGGTATGCCGGGGAAAACGTTAACGAGGAACTGGTATTCGTGGTTCAACCAATTCTGTAAAACATCACGTTCTTTTTTGTTTATAGCAAAGAGAAGGAAATACCGTACCAGAAAAAAAAAAACGTTCTAATGATAAAGGATGTTTTGCGGGGCACGGGGATCGACTTACATCTTCATTTATTTTTTAAACTCATCTCGACATGCATGGTTTCGCTAGATTGTGGCATCTATTTTAGTAAGTCTATTTATATACATAGGTATCAAAATGTTATTTATTTTCAAACCAATTACACACATATACTACAAATCAAACTAATTGAATCATTACTCCGTGACTGTAAAAACATAGTGGATTTCGATCCCGGTTTGAAGCAGTTGCCTCTCTAGCATCACACTCCATCTGTTAATGACTGTATATATATATATATATATATATATATATATATATATATATATATATATATATATATATATATATATAGAGAGAGAGAGAGAGAGAGAGAGAGAGAGAGAGAATGGTAGTTTGCATGAAACATTGCTGGGAATAGTAGTAATATTTTAAGAAAGCTGCAGGCAATGCATAGTACCGGATAAGTTGTAAGCTGGAAGGAACAAAAAAATAAATCGAAGTTGGGGGACTAACTACTTATAAATAGTAAGCACCCTTCCTCCCCTTCGATTTATTATTCTTGTTCCTTCCAGCTTACAACCTATCCGGCACTCTGCATTGCACTCAGTCTTCTTAACATATTCCTATATATATATATATATATATATATATATATATATATGATTAAATATATATATATATGAATTTGATATATATACATATAATTAAATAATCATTTTTTTATTTATCTATAGACAAGATTGTTTCGTTTTTAATACTCATCTGTATAGATTCACATAAATCGCCTACCTTTATACACACACACAAACAAACACACACACACACACACATATATATATATATATATATATATATATATATGTGTGTGTGTGTATTTAGGCAGCATGTTTTCATTTAGACATACGTTATTGTATATCACAGAATGTTTTTGTTTAAATAATCGTTTTCTTATCTTCTCGGTTTTTCGGATAATCCTTCTTATATTCATGTCGGATTGTAGACTTCCTAGGTGTTTTGTTCCATTCTTCTTCGCGAGTACTTCCGACTGACTCTCAATCCTTCATGACATCAAAGGTCCATTTATCCTCCTGCCTATCCTCATACTATTATTCTGTCTTTAGGGATATGGCAGAGACCTACAAGAGGACGGATCAACTTGCAGCAAAGGCAATAGGTCAGAGACTGTGTCAATCCTTTTAACCTGGGCAACTTGCTGCATCTGTATCAATTGCAAAATAGCATGTACCGTCATAACAGATTTTGCTTCGACCATATATCACTTCTGGAATTTTTTTGTATTTTTCCCAAGACAGGAATGGCAACAATAAAAAAAATATATATACCATTAAATATTCCTGGCCATATTATTAACAGGTAATCCAGGGAACTAAAAACTTTACTCATCTGTGTTCTGTATGGATTTTAGATTTCTACTTGCTTCTCATTCCCGAGAAAGAATATATTTAATTTTCGTCATCCCAAAATGTCTCAATCTTAAATTCCTTTGTCCTGACATTGATAATTCTTTATCCATGTTATCCACTAAAATATAAATTCCCACCTTCATACAATTACAAATTTTCAATTTTCAATTCAAGTTCAAACCTTTCAGGCCATAGAATTCAAGGTTCACACACTTTTTAAAACCACTATGTAATGTTTACGAAATAATAGTTTAGTTAATTCTGATTTCAGTATCTCCAAAACCTTGCTCGTTATGGTTAAGAAATGTTGTGTGACAGGTTGTCGTGGCAATAATAACCAGCGAAATAAGGTTCCTGTTTATCGTCTTCCCCAAGATCAAAATGAGCGAGAACGATGGCTAAAGACAATCCCTTAGAGACAACACTGCTGACAAACCAAACACTGTTGTTTGTGAAAGGCATTTTCCTTTTGGGTATAAAACAGTGGTTATTAGAGGAACAGATGGGGCAGTATTTGATTATTTGTCATCAAGTTTATTAAGAAGTCCTCAATCAAAACCAACAACAACAAATATATCTTCAGTTTCTGTGCGAAATGTACAAAATGATGAATTAGCACAATTCCTAGAGAAAGATAAAAATAGCAGTTTTCAAAATTTGTTAGACAATATTGATCAACACGATTTTGTATCAGAAGTTACATTCTATAAAGTTAACAATCAGCTGTTGATCCAGTCTGTTGAATTTTTTACCGGAGGCATTCCAATATTAATGATGAAAAATTTTGAAAATCTAAAATTTGAATGCTACCATGCTGGTATCTATACAACTATTTGTTCTCTTTAAAAACATCGACCCTTAATGTTTCAGCATTGGTCACAGCTTAATGAAGCGATTCGTTTTCTCGGTTAAGTAGAAATTGCTAAAAAAATATTTCAAAAGAACAAATTAATATTATATCTCCACCAAGTATTGGAACAAAACATTATGACTCTAATTTTCTTATCAGAGCATTTTAATATTTTGTAACGTCTAGGTCATTATATAATCGACTTCGGGATGATTTTAAATTACCCATTGTGAGGACATTATTAGTTTTGACATCAAAAGTTTGAAAATTAGATGATTTTTATTTTCTGGGTGACATATTTTTCTAAAATTTCTGAAAATCAGAAAAAGTGTATTCTTTTAGTTGATGAAGTGTATGTAAATGCTTCTTTACCATATTATGGAGGAAATATATTTTGTTTTGCTGAAAACACTGAAGGATTAGCAAAAATAGTATTAGGGGATTATGGTAAAATGTTTACATGGTGGACCAAATTTTTTCCTAAAAATAATCCCAGTTGCCAAGTTAGAGTCAATATTTTTAAACGTTTCAAATATTGTTGATCTAATTAAACAATTAAATGGTTAAGTAATTGCAATTGTATGTGACAATAAAAGGATTAATCAATTTTTTTCAAAAAAATTGACATTGTTTATGATAAGACTTGGCTGACAAAAATGTCTTGTGTTTACTTTTTGACTATGCCCACCTTTATAAAAATATTCGGAATAATTGGATTACTGAAGATTCTTCCGAATTACTATTTAATTCTGAAAGCAAGAAGATGTTAGCAAAATTAGAAGTTGTACGAACATGAAAAAACTCAGTTTGTTAAATTATCAAAACTAACTGATGTGGCAGTTTACCCAAAACCTGTTGAGCGACAAAAGGTTTCTCATTGTTTAAAGTTTTTTGTGATCAAACTGAAGCAGCAATTAAATCGCATCCATTATTAAATGAAGAGAATACTGCAGAAACAGTCCATTTATGAAAAGGTTTTGACATTTTAAAGAATTGTCAGTGTCAAAAGAAATTTATAGTAACATTAAAAAAAATGATCAACTGAAAAAGTGACAACAGATTTAAATGATTAAAACCTTATATTTCTTTGTAATTTTGGAATAATGGCACAAAAAATGGGAAGCAAGCAATGAAACAGAATATAATTAACAAGGGTAACTAGTTTAGCCATTGGACATACACACAATGGTTTAACTGATGTTTGTAAATATTGCTATGCTTTGTTATGCTTGGTGAATTTACCACAGACTATATAGAAAATGAATTTGGAAAATTAAGACAAAGTTCTGATGGTGCATATTTTATAACTGTTCAAAATATTATTAACAAATTTCATATTGAAAAAAACTAAACTGCTATTTAAATCAGATGTTGATGTCAAAGAATACAACTTTGATTCAGGACATTATTTTTCAAAATGTGAATATTTGCTATATTAAATGACATGCCAAATATTGGATAACTTATGCGATTTTGAAATTTAGATCTCTAAAGATATTAAAATGTCTCTTTTGTATATAGTCGGTTATGATACAAAAAAAGACTGTCCAACTGATGAAGAAATATTTAATAATACAAGTTTTTACTTTAAAAAATATGGACATTTTTTAAAGAAATAGATCATGCTAATTTAAAAATTCTACTGGGTACCACAGTCCAGTGGGTGTTTTTCTGTTTTATAATGTTTGGTGTTGTTAAATTGAACATTTGCAGATATTCTTTGACAAACATCTTGATGTCAGTTTCTGATATGCATCATTTCAATATGAAAAGAGAGCATGGGTTTATATTGTCCAATATATTTAAAAAATATTGGTTGTTTCATTCACCTAAGACAATTCAAGAACCAGCAGTAAAAGTTTTAATATTATTTTAAAATATTATTTAAAAAATTATTATAAAATTCTCATGATAACATAATCAATATTGATAATGAATACTTTTCCAAGCAGTTATCTGATATGTTCTCTCCTTTTTACATATATTTTATGTTTTATGTTCTTGTAAATGTAAGTTGATTTTATTATTAAGACTGTGTATAATATGTATTATCGTATCATGAAGTAATACGCATTTCATTCATCTTCTGTAAAAACAGATTGTATATGTAACAAACAACAAATTTTGAAAAAATTATCAAAATGGTTTCTTTTTATTCATAAAGTATTTGATTTTCTAAAATGTCGAATTTGCTTTCTGATTCTATTTTGTCTGACATTATATTTTTGTAATCAATTAGTCGATATAAACAAATTGAATCATGACTTTTGAAATATCAAAACTGTGTCTAATTCATGATGAATAGATGGATTTTTTGTGAATTTAGTTTTTATATTTTGTATTTTTACATTTGATTTGATCGAAATAAATCAATTATTCTAAGCTGTTTCCTATTAATGTGTATAGTTGCTAATTACTGGACATTACTAAGAAATGTCTTACTGAAACTTTTCTCAGTGATTATTATTTAGTGGTAATTTTGTTTATCACATATTCGCACTCAATCGTAGAGCGCAGTCGCACATTTGTCAGGCCTGTATTATGGATCGCCTTGGAAGAGGCACACATGCTTCAAACCGTAAACAGTTCAATCTGCGCACAAATGGTCTCAACAGTAAATTTGGAGAGATATTCCGTTAATACTAATTAGTCCACGCATGCGCAGACAGCGGTAATTTCTGCTGCAAATCTCGTCGCTTGATCTCGTCTGAATTTTTTCTCCAACGTTTGAACATGTATTTCTATATTTTGTTGACACTTCTATTTATCGTCGTTGTATTATTATACGAGAAAATATATGCCTTCCCAGTCGCATATTTTTGCGAGACTAACAGGATGGAATCACGGTGAACGAACATATACTACACTGACCTCCAAAGGAGGAGGTAATGATCGAGAAGATGGTATCATGACGAATGAACACTACCGCCCTTACCAAAAAGGATGCGTTAATGCCTGATGATATCATGACAACAGAACAGATAGAACACTACCCTCTCCCCCAAAAAGGAGAAGGTTATCTTGGGAGGATGATATCATGAGGAGCGAACATATACTATACTGTCCCCCAAAAGAGGAGGTAATACCTGGGAGGTATCATGATCATTCACTACACATTAATATTCTCCCTCCGGTCGCATAAGTTAGCTTGTATATATGACGAAAGAACATATATTACACAACCCAAAAGAAGGAGGTAAACCAAGGACGATTCACTCTTCCAATAAAAGAGGGCGGTAATGCCTGGGATGATGGCCCCATGATGAACGAACACATACTACACTACCACCCAAAGGAGGAAGTAATGCCTGGAACGATTGTATCATGACAACAGAAAATATACTATACTACTTCAATATAGAGGAGGTAGTACCTGGGAGTATCTCCCATGAAAGGAGAAGGTAATGCCTGCGAGTATGTTATCATGGCAGCAGAAAAATACTTCCCTACCCTGCTACCCCACCAAAAGGCGGTCTAGTAACAACAGTACCCATACTACACTACCTACCCCATTAAAGGGCAATACAATAATTGATAAAATCAGTTTTTCTTTTTATTTATTAGAAATGTCTAGTCATGAAAACATTATTTTTTATGTTTTTTGGACATTTTGGCTAAGATCCGAGTGTAGTATATGTTCCGATGGATGCTACATTTTGTAGACCCGTACCGTATTGGCCCTCGGACCTTGATTGCGCCGGTCTAAAGTTCTGTTTTGTACAGTTATAGCAGGTCCGCCTTCCCGGTTTTACATTCTCTTTGAACAGGGGATAGTTTATTGCGAATCGTTTGAGGTATCTCTACCGGGGAATGCCGACGGTGCCGCTCAGCCATTTTTGTAGTCCAGAGCGCGCTAATCCTAGTGTGCTAGCTAACCACACCTTATATTGTGTCTAGCCTCCTGGAAAGGAGATACATTCAAATACTTTGACTTGGTGTCTAACCTCATGGAGGTAAATAATTTTGCCTTTTGGCTAAGATCTAAGTGTGGTATCTGATCTCAGCATCCCAGCACCAGTAGACGTTTTACTATCGACGAAACTATTGTGTATATATAAGAAAATATGGCAATGCAAATTACAAATGTGCATTAGAGAATATTAATTTATTATAAACTGTTTAAAATATAAATATGAAAATTCGGAATCCCTTGTGAGAGTTTGTAAATTACTATATATATATATATATACGTTATTTCAGAAATGTATGTGGATCATTGATTGATACGCACCACAAACTGGTATCGTCTTGACCGTCGGGGCTTGATTTACGCCGGTCTATGGGTCTGTCCTGTGCAGTTCTAGGAGGTCTACCCTCACAGGCTTTGCCTCCCCTCTTTGGGGAGGAGTAAGTTTATTGCTTACTACCTGAGGCGCCCCTACCGGGGAATGCCGACGGGGCTGCCCAGGCAATTTTTAATGGCCAGAGTTCTCACCTTCTCGGGCGCTGGCTTTTCAAACCCCACTTTCCCGACCCGAGCTTGGGTCACATCTTACTTGTGGGAGTAAGATAAACCTGGCCTTGTGCCTAACCTCCTGGGGAGGTAAATAAAAATGTAGTATCATTGATTGATACACGCCATAAACTGGTATCGTCTTGGCCTTCGGGGCTTGATTTACGCCGGTCTATGAGTCTGTCCTTTGCAGTTCTAGGAGGTCACCCCCTCCCAGGCTTCGCCTCCCCTCTTTGGGGAGGAGTAAGTTTATTGCTTACTGCCTGAGGCGCCCCTACCGGGGAATGCCGACGGGGCTGCCCAGGCCATTTTTAATGGCCAGAGTGCTCACCTTCTCGGGCGCTGGCTTTTCAAACCCCACTTTCCCGACCCGAGCTTGGGTCCCATCTTACTTGTGGGAGTAAGATGAACCTGGCCTTGTGCCTAACCTCTTGGGGAGGTAAATAAAAATGTAGTATCATTGATTGATACACGCCATAAACTGGTATCGTCTTGGCCTTCGGGGCTTGATTTACGCCGGTCTATGGGTCTGTCCTGTGCAGTTCTATGAGGTCCACTCTCCCAGGCTTTGCCTCCCCTCTTTGGGGAGGAGTAAGTTTATTGCTTACTGCCTGAGGCGCCCCCTACCGGGGAATGCCGACGGGGCTGCCCAGGCAATTTTTAAATGGCCAGAGTGCTCACCTCTCGGGCGCTGGCTTTTCAAACCCCACTTTCCCGACCCGAGCTTGGGTCACATCTTACTTGTGGGAGTAAGATAAACCTGGCCTTGTGCCTAACCTCCTGGGGAGGTAAATAAAATGTAGTATCATTGATTGATACACGCCATAAACTGGTATCGTCTTGGCCTTCGGGGCTTGATTTACGCCGGTCTATGGGTCTGTCCTGTGCAGTTCTAGGAGGTCCACCCTCCCAGGCTTCGCCTTCCCTCTTTGGGGAGGAGTAAGTTTATTGCTTACTGCCTGAGGCGCCCCTACCGGGAAATGCCGACGGGGCTGCCCAGGCAATTTTTAATGGCCAGAGTGCTCACCTCTCGGGCGCTGGCTTTTCAAACCCCACTTTCCCGACCCGAGCTTGGGTCACATCTTACTTGTGAGAGTAAGATAAACCTGGCCTTGTGCCTAACCTCCTGGGGATGTAAATAAAATGTAGTATCATTGATTTATACACACCATAAACTGGTATCGTCTTGGCTTTCGGGGCTTGATTTTCGCCTGTCTATGGGTCTGTCCTGTGCAGTTCTAGGAGGTCCACCCTCCCAGGCTTCGCCTCCCCTCTTTGGGGAGGAGTACGTTTATTGCTTACTGCCTGAGGCGCCTCTACCGGGGAATGCCGACGGGGCTGCCCAGGCAATTTTTAAACCCCACTTTCCCGACCCGAGCTTGGGTCACATCTTACTAGTGGGAGTAAGATAAAAACTGGCCTTGTGCCTAACTCCTGGAGAGGAGTAAATCAGGTTCAGTTCTAGGTGGTCCACCCTCCCAGGCTTTGCCTCTCCTCTTTGGAGAGGAGTAAGTTTATTGCTTACTGCCTGAGGCGCCCCTACCGGGGAATGCCTACGGGGCTGCCCAGGCAATTTTTAATGACCAGAGTGCTCACCTTCTCGGGCGCTGGCTTTTCAAACCCCACTTTCCGACCCGAGCTTGGGTCACATCTTACTTGTGGGAGTAAGATAAACCTGGCCTTGTGCCTAACCTCCTGGGGAGGTAAATAAAATGTTGTATCATTGATTGATACACACCATAAACTGGTATTGTCTTGGCCTTCGGGGCTTGATTTACGCCGGTCTATGGGTCTGTCCTGTGCAGTATTAGGAGGTCCACCCTCCCAGGCTTCGCCTCCCCTCTTTGGGGAGGAGTAAGTTTATTGCTTACTGCCTGAGGCGCCCCTACCGGGGAATGCCGACGGGGCTGCTCAGGCCATTTTTAATGGCCAGAGTGCTCACTTTCTCGGGCGCTGGCTTTTCAAACCCCACTTTCCCGACCCGAGCTTGGGTCACATCTTACTTGTGGGAGTAAGATAAAACTGGCTTTGTGCCTAACCTCCTGGGGAGGTAAATAAAAAGTTGTATCACAGGATTAAATAAGCATGAGTCGTTTTGATGTTAATATAGTCAGTATAGGCTTAAATAATTACTATCTATTCATTTAGATGAGGGTAAATAATAAATATTAATAAATAATTATATAAATGGTGAGTGACGAACTTTTAACTTTCGAACTTACCATGAATTTTTATTTAACTTTCAAAATCCCATCTCGCCTTTACGTGACTTTATTAATATTTATAATTAATCGATTATTTATTGAGATCATAAATCTCATAGCGTAAAAACAAAATGTCATAGCGTAAAAAAGAATGAATTATCGAGAAATTTGAAAGGAATTTGAAAGCATTTAAACTGTCTAATAGAAAGTTATTTCTGGCTTTAAAATTCTTAACAAATCCTCATGGATTAAAATCGTGACAGTTTTGGAAGCTATTTACATCCAATAAGTGCATCAATATAAAGATTAAAACAAAATTACTATAACAAAATTAATTGCTTCACGATTATTCAATTCATTTAATTCAATTTTTGTATTTGCATATTTATTTATATATTTATGCATTTATATTTATTTATAAACTTAATGACATAAACGTAATAATAATTTTTTAAATTAATTTGTTTTAAAGTTATTATAACAAATTGTTTCGGGTTATTTCATAAGAAAAAACAACAGAAACATATTACTATTCGCCGACCTTAGTAAGCTTAGGTACATCTTTTAGATTAATACCGGACTCTAAGTGTTGATGTCATATTCCTCCGGCAGGGCTGTGTTCGAAGTTTCAGTATTACCGAGTTAATTTAAAATTGATTCTCTTTTTAAAAGAACTTAGTATTTTGTTTTGCTAACTATAATATTAGAAGAAAAAACACACTCTTAAATCACATAGACATATATATGTAAAATATATGAAAAGAATCGATATTAAAGGAAATATTTATGAATATATTTCACTTTGTTACTACATCCTAAATTGCAATGTAATATTAAATAAAAAAATCGAATTGAATGACAGTGTTTTAAAGAGAATTTAGGACGCTGAAACCGTACGCATGTTATTTGTGTTTACCGTTTATGTATAAACACGAAGAATTACGTTTATTTTTTATTGTATACGAACTTTTGAAATACACGATTTTATTGTAAAAAATAAAATCTTCTTTTATTTTTATATAAGTAAAAATTATTTCTTAAAAGAATAAATTAAAAAAAATAATTTTAATTAATCGACTAATTTAAATTGACAATTGCAACTTAGTTGAGATTTTTCTATTTCTATATTTCATCATAAAATATTACTGTGCGCACTTTTTTGGTTCAACATAAAAAATTAATAACTTCTATTTAAATTACTTCCCTTTAAAATTAAAGAAAACGTTTTAGTAATTTATCATTTTTATTATTAAATTGATTAAACGTATTACTGTTAATATTGACGAAACAAATGTATATATATGTGGAAAATATAGTACGCTAAAATTAGAAATAAATAACACAAAACATTAATTTATTATAAATTGTTTAAATAATAGTTATGGAAATTAGGCATACAAGTATTTGTTTTTGGAACTTTTACTTTCTAGTCTATACACAATATTTCAAAGGACTATGTTGTATTATTGATTTAAATAAGATAAACCCCTTTATAGTAATATAGGTGTGTTAAATAAAAACATTTTGCATGCATTCAATTTATTTTCCGAATCTTTAGTTTATTTTACTACCAGCTCTTTCAGGAAACATCCGAAGCCATCGCTACCGTTGCTTATTTTTTAAGTTTCAGCGTATTTCCTATACAACAGCGGAATTAATTAGTTCCTTTTTCCTATTGTATTCATAATATTGCATTTCTGGTTCTTTGGTAGAGAATCCATTTTTAGGAATTCTAATTGTTTCTATTTCTTTAAGGATTAGTGTTAGGAGATAAAAAAAGAGGAGATGTGCTATTAAGAATTCAATATAGTTTCAAAAGTTACGGGAGCCCATCGTCTAAAAAATGACCACCTGCTAAGTTGACTGCCTATCGCATATAAGGAAGTGTCGACGGAACCGACCAGGAGATTTTTGGACGAAATTGACTTTTGACTTTTTATAATTATATTCTTTGATTTACTTTCTGAATTTCCAGTTCGTTTCTGTACACGCCCTTTCACAAAAATCCTGAGCTGTCGCTACCATTGCTTTTTTTTTCGTAAAGTCTCAAGACTTTTCCTATAAAACACTTCAATTAATGATTCTTTTTGGATCTTGTATTCCTAAGACGTTTTACAATTGCGTTCCTGGTTCATTAGAAAATCCAATTCTAATTGTACCTACGATCTTGTTTAACCTCTACTATCTCTTGATCTAAATATATCAATCTATCTAAAACTATATGTTTCTCTATATAAATCGTAGCATATTTTACATTATCTGTTAAATACAAAAATGGAAAAATTAGTTACTATGAATGTAACAGCAGCATATAACGTAATAACATTAGTTATACAAGCGAAAGCGAAAATAGAAGTTTATATACAGAAAATAAAGTATTAGCAATAATCATGTATGCTATAGCAAAACTAGTTTAATAGAAAAAATCGGTTGAGTGCAAAAATAGGTTAATAGCAATAAATAGGTTAATAGCAAAAAATACTTTAATAGAAAAAATAGGTTAATAGCAAAAGTAGGTTAATAGCAAAAATATTTTAATAGCAAAAATAGGTTAATATAAAAAATAGGTTAATAACAAAAATAGGTTAAGAGCTAAAATAGGTTAATGTTGGATAATGGCTATGAGGATGGACGCATCTATTGGAGATCGGGTTTGACTTGCGCGGTTTGTGGCGGAGTCATCCCGTGCAAAGCTGGGCGATGTGTTTTCCACGGTTTGCGGAGACAGTGACGTAATCTTGGGTTCAAGAGGTTGGGTCACACCTGGCGGGATCACGATGTTTCGTGACGTCAGAGTTGAGATTTAAACAGTTCTCGATTGACAGCCGACGGGAGAACAACGGACGATCATGTAGCTATTATAAAGAAGGGATTCCGAATCCCAATATAAGAGCAACGTTAGGGACAAACAATATCCCCTCGCAAGTGATTACGTGATTAACTTAGAAAATCAACTAGCGTAGCCTCTCTCTCTCTTCTCATGGTTGGCTAATAAGCTAGTGAATAAACGGCTCTGAATTTAAAAACAGTAAAAGCTTTGTTAAATTTATTGTAGTAGAAAGATTGATTTCAGTTACAGAAGGAAACCGCCGGCCGAAAATTTAACCGCGACACAAAAACGCAGAGAATGATGACGGCGACGGCAGCGGTGATAGCGGTTGCAGACAACAGAGTATTGACAGAAAAAAGAAAGGGAAGTATCATCCCGCGACACACGGCGAGGCGACAACAAATGGCCGTTAGCAGAAGCGCGCACGATTAGCACAAATAGTTCCTTGCAATTGAAAACGCGGACGGTGGCGACACATCAACCCGTTTCGGATAAACAGCGAGAGTTCTGCGACGACGAAGAGATTCTGACACAACGTATCAAGAACTTATTAAGAACTTATTATAAACTTCTTTTGTTTGAAAATGTAACATTAATAGCAAATTAGGTTAAGAGCAAAAATAAATTAATAGTAAAAATAGGTTAAGATAAAAAATAGGTTAATATAAAAAATAGGTTAATAACAAAAATAAGTTAAGAGCTAACATAGGTTAATAGCAAAAATATGTTAATAGCAAAAATAGGTTAATAGCAAAAATAGGTTCAGAGCAAACATAGGTTAATAGCAAAAATAGGTAAATATAAAAAATAGGTTAATATCAAAAATAGGTTAATAGCAAAAATAGGTTCAGAGCAAAAATAGGTTCATAGCAAAAATAGGTAAATATAAAAAATACGTTAATAGCAAAAATAGGTTAATAGCAAAAATAGGTTAATAGCAAAAATAGGGTAATAGCAAAAATAGGTTTAGAGCAAACATAGGTTAATAGCAAAATACGTTAATATAAAAAAAATACGTTAATAGCAAATATAGGTTAAGAGCTAAAATAGGTTAATAGCAAAAATAGGTTAATAGCAAAAATATGTTAACATCAAAAATAGCAAAAATAGGTTAATAGCAACAAATGTTAATACTCTATAAACATTTCTGGTAAATTTCAGTAAGTATACCCAGAAGATGTATTGTCTCGCAAAAGCTAAATGTAAAGTTTAACCTCACACACACATACATATTACCTACTTGACACCATCTTCGAATGCAGTCGGTTATATTTACAAGGGTGTTTTACTATAACTGAACATGAGGATACTTCACCGTACAAGTAAACTCTGACCAAATATTAAAAATAACATAGTATTCGAAGCCTAAATGAAATCATCTTGGCACGGCTATGCACTGGCTCATACGAGGAATGGTGCACCTTCTCCTAGTGATGTTACTGCAATTTAATGTTACCTTTGATGTTACCTTAATTAACATTTAATTTTGATTTTATTCATCATTTAAAGGAAGGGCTGGTTTCTGCACACATTATTTGCGTACTCTTTTAATTAAAAACTGATCCTCTTGAAAATGATACTAGAAAAATATTTTATTTACAAAAAACAAACATTTTCTATCAAATAATACCTTCCTTCTAGTGTTTATGCATTGCCATTATTATTTAAAATTCTTTTTCCCTTAATTTGTTTTAACAAAAAATAAAATTAAATACGTTGCTTCAATAGTTATGAAATAATACGAACGTTTAAATGTTCATAGTTATTTATACATTTAATAAGTAAAGAACCCAATCAGTTATATTTATAGATAGTTGAAAGAATCGAGTAACAATACTTATGTTGTGTTCAGCGGTGGGAGCATGCGTTTCTTGCGTTCGTCAATCTTGCCGGGCAACGCCTAATAGTAAATCAATAAACCCCCAAAGTAAAACGTTATTTCGTGATGTGTAGTTAGATAAATAGTTATTATCAGCTAGATAGACTTTTAGATATTCAGGAAATCAAAACTCGAAGACCGACAGTAGAAAACACAACAGACACAGATCTTCAACGGAAGTGGAAGAAGGGAAAATTTATTTATTTCTGATGCTTTCGCATGAGGTGTAAAATCGTCCACCCCCCAGAAAAATAGCCATGTCTATTAATTTCGTGTCGCTGTTTTTATTTTATTTTGTTAATGAAGACACTCATAATGTAATAGATACCAAAGAGTTCAAATCAAATCGGATATACTGGACTCATTTATACTGTACTACTGTCTAGAAAGGCATGAACTGTACGCTTCCTGACTATAGTTTACATAATAGCTTATATATACGTATTTGTTTACAATTAATTGTGTCTAATATGCATTTTTATGGAATTAAATAACTCCAAAAGTAACCAACCTTATTTCGTTAATGGGAAAGCAAGTAAGGGTTTCGTTGGCCCCAACTAATGAGTCACCGCTTATCAAGGCCAAGGAGCCATTCGAAGATAAGGGTAAAAAGGATTGTTGGTTTGACGATGCTAGTCGGCACAAAAAGACTAGAAACAGTGTGTGGAATGGACAGAAGATTACTGAAGAGGACTTGCTTTTCCAAAGGAACGGTTCGACAAATATTTGTTAAAATTATAATTGAAAACGACGATGAAACAGACTCATGGTATCTCGTTCAACAGATCGGAAAGAAACTTTGTTCATGTAAGTTCCATTTTTTCCATTGTCTATTTCAACCCCCGCTTCAGCTCGATCTTCATGAAATCTCAACGAGGTCTCTCTTTTATCCTACAACAGAAACACCGCAAAAAATAAATCTACAGAAGGTCCCCGTCTTGAAGCAGCTAGGCAACGGACTGTTTCTCATGTTGGTGATGCGGTCTGTTTTGCAACAATCACGCAATGTCTTTGGTTATTGTATTAATGATTATTGTATTTGATTTTTGACATCCTTATTGGTCAATGAATAATTGCTACATGTAACATAACACTTAGCATCTACGTTACTATAATGTTAAGTTGGATTTTGGTGACGTATGGAACTAGACATTCGCGTATCTTTATAGACATCTTACAATTTTTATTCTTCAAAGTAGGACATTGATCATGGCAACCAAATTATAACCGGCTATCCCAAGTTTTACACGGGTCATTCTTCAGCTTTTATTGACCGTGCATCTGATTGTTAATTACTACAAGTCGTATCATATTTCTTACACTTCCCAATGTAAATTCAACATTTATTTTTAATTCAACATTTATTTTTAATCCAAACTTTTTACGATTACATTAGAAAAAAAGGGGAATAGCGAAATAAAGAAAGAGAGAGTATATCAATTCTTTCACAAGAATCTCTTTTCAAACATCATTTAACTAGAATTTATCTAACAATTGTCACACTACTGACGTATACGCCACAGCAACCGGGCTCGTAGCGCATGCGATTTACATTTTGAACTAATTATCGTGTTTATTATACAATTGCCACAAAATTCAATTCTCACGACATCCACCCTATTCTAACACTTCGTAATAAAATCCTCGTGCGCGAAAGACAACGAATATAACCAGATGACATCGACTAACAATGGATGAATTGAAATAGGATAATGCTGCGGAAGCACAACTAGAAATATAGAAATATTACACAAAGTAAAATTGCCAGATAAGATATGAAAATAAAAAATAGCATATTTTGACAGTACCCCAACCATACCACAAGACGTTGTGCATCAGTATTGGTTGGTGCCACGGAGAATGGATGTGATGGTTTAGGGTGAAGCGAAAGACTGAGGAGGGAGTGCAACTTCCAGACGCCCAGTGTAGCAGACTATTGGGATCTTGAGGTAGCTTATTGTAACTCAAATTCCAGGGAAAACCAACGATCGATGATAGCGACAAATCAATAGTAAATGGCTGTTGCGATAGCGCAACAGGTATGGAAAAAAAAAGAAGAGTGCTAGAAATTTGGTAATGCTTTTTTATCACTCAGACTACAGGGAACACCACTCGTGTGAGACCTCCTAATGAGCAAATAATAATAATAATAATAATAATAATAATAATAGATCACAGGGCACCAAAGATCAGCTTCTGATCGATAAAATGATCCTGAGAAACTGCAAACGAAGAACTAATAACCTTGACATGGTGGATTATCAGAAAAATTATCAGAAAGCATTTGACATGGTCCCTCATTCATGGATACACAAATGCGTAGGGTTTTTTGGAATAGCCCCAACATTCAAACAGCTTTAAAGAATAGCATGAAGAATTGGGACACCAATTTAACTTCAGGAGTTGCATTAAGTAAAGTGAAAATCAGGAGAGGGATTTTCCAGGGTGCTAGTCTTTCCCATTTCCTTTTTGTCATCAGTTTAATCCCGATGACACTTCTCTTACGTAATATGAAGGCAGGATATGGACTTGGGAAAGGATTTCCTACAGTCAACAACTTACTATTCATGGATGACCTTAAGGTTTCTGGAAATAATAAAACCCAAATTGATACTCTAATGAACACGGTTAAATTATTTAGTGACGACATACAGATGGAATTTCGCATCGCTAAATGTGCCATTCTTGTTATAAAAACTGGCGGTAAATAAGATTAAAAACAAGGCAATGAAAACCCAGGTCACAGCTGAGTACAACAGACGAGTAAGGTGTATCTTTAAATTACACCTCCACAATCGAAATACAATATGTGCTATCAATGACAGAGCAGTAGCTATCATTCGATATACTACCGGTATACTTGACTGGAATGTAGATGAACTAAAATGTTTGAAAACTAAAACACTGAAAATGCTTACAATTTATGGAGCTTTTGCAAGGAAAAAAGATGCCGATCGATTGTATCTACCTAGAAAGGAAGTTGGTCGAGGTCTACTTAGTTTTGAAGATGTTGTGAATATAGAATATAGAAGAAGGTTGTCTATATAAATATATTTCTGAAAGTAATGAGATTCTTCTTCGTGAAGTGAAAAGAAAGAAAATACTAAGAACTGGGGTGAAAAAGAATGAAAGGTTACCAGAGAGAGTGTTAAAATTATTTGGAAAGTGACTACACAGTGTATTGTTTAAGAATACTGCATTTAGAGATAACGACAGCTGGAATTGGTTGGTTAGGAGTGCTCTAAAAAGATCTATTGAGAGCACCTTAATGGCAGCCAAGGAACAAGCCACTCGCACTAGGTCCATCAATCATTACATTGACAAAACTGCAGAATCACTGGTATGCCGATTGTGTAGTGAAAGGGAAGACACCTTAGCGGATATTTTATCTGAATGCACAATGCTACCACAACATTAGTATAAAAAATAGAAACACGACAGAGTCGTTCAGGTATTACACTGAAATATATGCAAACTTTAGGACTCAAATGAGAAGTGGTATGAGCATAAGCCAGAATTGGTACAGGAGAACGTCAATGTCAAACTTCTTTGGGACATGCGCATACATACTGATAAGGATCTTCAACATTCCAAACCCGACTTAATCTTTCTAAATAAAAACAAGAGAACTTGCTTAATCATTGATATAACCTACCTCTTCGATACCAGAGTGCAGTAGAAAGAACAAAAAATAAATAAATATCAAGATCTAAAATGGGAATTTGTTAGACTATGGAAATGTAAAAGCGATTCCCGTTGCAATTGGAACGCTTGGAACGAAAAGCCACCATAACTGTCTTAAACAGATTGACAAAACAATTCTTCTTCCAATTCTGCAAAAGGCTTGCCTGTTGGGAACAGCGAAAGTGTTAAGGTATAGCTTGACTTTATGTTCAAAAACGAAAACCCCACCTAAAGACATCCACACGTTGAGACTACTACTACTACTACTACTACTACTACTACTAATAATAATAATAATAATAATTAAGCGATGTAAAATCGTGAAAACAGCCTTAAAGAGAAACGATTAATCTTGTTTTTGTTTGTGCTGCCTCGCTAACAGCTGGTTTGAGATTGTAGATATTCAGCTTAGCGCGAACAGATTGTTTTGTTGTTGGAGGTAAACATAGCCAAACAAAACATCCAAAGTTTATGGCCGACCACGGATGAAAATCTGTGGCTCCATGTTCTACGGTGAAACGGGATGAAGAGGCCAGTTTAGATAAAGGGCGTATCAGATGTGTAGAGGAGTGAACGATAAGGTAAATAATGGAATTAGACGTAAGTAAAAAAAATATAAAGATGGGAATAGCGATCTAAGAGGAGAAAGAGAGAGAAAGAGGGTATTGAAAAAGAAAGGATTAGAAAGAAAGTTATATAGCGAATGTGAGAGAAAGAAATTGGTGGGGAGGTAAATAGTTAAAGGGAGATAATTAGATTTGAAGGATGGAAACGATGAATAAAAAAAATTTGAAAAATAATACTATGTATGAATAAAAGTTATACGATATATATATATATATATATATATATATATATATATATGTGTGTGTGTGTGTGTGTGTGTGTGTGTGTGAAAAGATGACAGACGGAAAACAAGTCAAAGTGCAGGAGAAAAAACAAAAACAAGAGATTTTTTGACCGGTTTCGTTCCTGGGGAACGTCTTCAGAAAACAAAAATATATATACACATACCGTATATATATGCATTTTAGCCTGAAGATTCCCCCGGCGATAAAACGCGGGAGTCTCTGTGTAGCTTAATTGCCATGAATATATTTTCATATATTACTAAATACATATATATATATATATATATATATATATATATATATATATATATATATATACGCGATATATCATCAGATGTAATGTAAGAGAATGTATGACAAAGAAAAAGGAAAAACAATTAAACACACGAGGAAATGAAATCAAACTTGAGGATTACCGGTTTCGTTCAGAGAAATACTTTTTTCTGAAGACGTTCGTTAATCCGAACGAAACCAGGCACCCTCTCGTTTAATTTTTAATTTACAGAATCGTCAGTGTGGAGATAACTGTTCAAGTCGCTTGCACGATTCAAACTCCGGAAAACGAGTCATTTTTAGCCCATTCCAAACGCTCCAATCGATGAAGCGAGCTCAAACGTGTGTATATATATATATATATATATATATATATATATATATATATATATATATATATATATATATATATATTAGGGTGGGTCGATTTTACACTTTTTTTTAATATTAAAGAAAGGCACGTACCGAATGTTGTATATAGACCTATTAAATACTCATGCAAAAAATTAGATGAAAAACTTCAGCGGTTTTTTGAGCGTTTGGTATCAAAGATCGTAGACAAGAATATACTGAAAATTCCTCGTTTTTGCAAGATTTGCTTGAATATTGGTGTGAAAACCAAATAATTTTAGCATTTAAAATCAGGGAATGTCCTTTTATATTATAAAAATGATATGAATTAAAGAAATCTTCAAATTGAAAATTTGCCCCCCCCCCTCATTTTCAGTATCTGAATTTAATTCATAACGTTAAAAGGTAGTTTACAAAAGTAAACTACCTTTTAACGTTATGAATTAAACAGTAATATTTGAATACCTAAAAAAATGATTTTTTTCTGTTATAAGTGAAAATATAACAAGCAAAGAAATAAGGAAAAACCTAACTCTATTTTAATGGAGCTTAATATAGAGAGTCAAATTGCTCCATATAAGACCCCTTAGACAAAAATGCTGGTCTCAATTTCTGACTCAAAACTTTGGCTGTAATGTGTTGATGCCTTGCTTCAAAACCATATACAGTTTGTGAAGCTTCTGTTATTAACTTAACTGCCCGTTCCACACCCTGAGAATGTGAGGGCAAATCTGGCAAGTCAAGCTTGGTTCCATTCATCAACGATTCTCGAAGTTCAGATTCAGTAAAATCTTCCGTCATTGGTGGTTCAAAAATGCCGCATAATTTTAAATCTATTAATTGTGTCCAATGTGTGGCATTAAAATTAATAGGTAGTATTCTTTTTAATCTTTTTCTGGTTGACTCCTCACTCCTGAAAGAACAAATTAATTAATTGATTTATTAAAAAATTCCAATCTGTACTGCTTTAATAATTATGGTGAAATTAGATAAAATCTTTAAAAATCATTCTATAAATTGGAATAAATAATTGAGTCAGAGATATATGAATAAATATTACTTACCTAATGGCCAAAATTATTTTTAAAGCTTCTTCTCTTACTTTAATCTCCTCAGATTTAACCATGGAATATAGAAAGTTTTCAGGCAGTAAACAAAATGTATTACCTTGTATATTTCTAAATGTGATATCTTGGATTTCCTGAGGCTGCTCCTTAATCCTCTGGATCATATTAAAAATGTGCATTTACTGATTGTAGAATTTACTATTTCTTTTAATTTCAAACCAAGAAGTGGCATACACATTTACAATAAAATTTACTACATAGTGTAGTTTTGTTGAGTGCCTTTGTGGGTATGCACCACGAGTCCATAAACACATGAGCCTGATGGCCAAAGTTAACCATCTTGCTTGGTTTAAAGGACCAATTTTCCAGGAGGTATATCTAGAGTCAACCTTACCTCTAGAAATACCTACTGTGTATTCATAAAGGAGTCTTTGGTCAGAACTAAGGTCATGTATTTCATCAATTTTAAAAATTGACTCTAGAGGATTGCTAATAGTGGAAAATGATATTTGGGGTAAATCATGGCAATCATTTGAGCATAATTTCCCCAGAGGGCTATTGAATGTTGTAGGGCCCTTTGCGCAACCATCTATGTTTTTAAAAAGGGCTCTGAAAGGTAGTTCATTATGATGCAAAGAGCAACCAATTGTGTGAAGATTTTTAAAAAGTTTTTTTTCTAAAATTGCAACCATTCCACCTTCGCAACCTGTGTTGGTATTAGTGTTGTCAACAAGTATAGCCTTGATACTGTTCTCACTGTGGAATTCATGCAACACATCCACCACTTGATCTGCATGAACAGCACCTGTTGCACCACTATTAGGAAGAACTCTATGTGTCAGATATTTACTTTCACATGGTGTTTCTTTTGTAAAAGTTAAATGGTGTTCTGGTCCCTTAGTTTTTTTCATAATTCTCTGTCTATTTTCATCCACAATTTCCTTATACATCAATGTGTCCTTATCCATTCTCCCATCAACTCCAATACATATATTTTAGGTGGGGTAAAAACCCCTGACTGAAATAGTTTTATTTATCTACCTCCAACAAGGTAAGATGTGACACAAGGTCAGGAAAGTGGGATTAGATAAGCCTGCGCTATAGAGGTGAGCACTCTGGCCATTAAAAAATTGACTGGGAAGCCCCGTCGGCATTCCCCTGTAGGGGCGCCTCAGACAGTTAGCAATAAACTTACTCCTCCCCAAAGAGGGAAGGCAATTCCTGGGAGGGTGCACCTCCTAGAATTGCACAGGACGGACAAGCCCCAATAGACGGGCGTAAATCCAGACCCAAAGGCCCGGATGATACCGGTTTATTTGGTGAGGTAAAAACCCCTGGCTGAACTAGATTTTATTTATCTACCCCCAACAAGGTAAGATTGACACAAGGTCAGGAAAGTGGGATGAGAAAGCCAGTGCTCGAGAGGTGAGCACTCTGGTCATTTAAAAATTGCCTGGGCAGCTTCGTCGGCATTCCCCGGTAGGGCCGCCTCAGACAGTAAGCAATAAACTTACTCCTCCCCAAAGAGGGAAGGCAAAACCTGGGAGGTGCACCTCATAGAACTGCACAGGACGGACAAGCCCCAATAGACGGGCGTGAATCCAGACCCAAAGGCCCGGACGATACCGGTTTATTTGGTGGGGTAAAACCCCCTGGCTGAACTAGTTTTTATTTATCTAACTCCCACAAGGTAAGGTGTGACAAAAGGTCGGGAAAGTGGGATTAGATAAGCCAGCGCTCGACAATTCAATATATATTTGTGATAATTAAATGTGTAAACAGTGTTTACAAAACACAGAATCAACACTGGAACTCAAATTCGCCCGATGAATTTTCAACCGGTGAATACCATAAAAAATATCCAATAAATAAAACGCCTATGTAAACAAATAATTATTTATATATAACATTAAATATTATAGTGTTTTATTCCTTTTTAATTTGAATATGTACATTTAATTTCTTAAGAAAAATAAAAATAAACTTTAAAATATTTATTATTAAGTAATGTATTACTTTTTTTTGTTAAAACCCGGGTTTAATTTAAGGCGACACATCTGCCGGTGAAATCTAGGCTGTGAGAAAAAATCTCGATTTATTTGATCTTAAAGTTGCAATGCTCAAATAAATACAAAGTTTTGAAGAAAAATATTTCTTGTGGTAACTTTTGACATTATTTGACAACTTTCTTCGAGTGCGATAATTTACAGTTTCAAAATCGACCTCCCCTAATATATATATATATATATATATATATATATATATATATATATATATATATATATATATATATATATATATTCTTATAATAATAATGGCGATAAGAAGGACAAGTAATTAAATAAAAAATATAAATGATTATTTTCCGCGATAAACAGGTAAAGGAGTAAAAAAACATCGAAAAACGGAAATATAACGAAAATGAAAAATATTCAAATACAGGTATTTAAAGAAAAAAATAATCAACAACAATGACGATGTAGAAGCGGAAACCGACTCTATCACATCCCATAATGCAATACGAGCACTCATCCACACGTGGAATCGAAGAGATAAGTACACGTATATTTTTAATTCTTCTTTTTTTTGTTTCTAATTGCATCTTACTTAACAAAAAAAACAGTGATTGTAATATGTGCGTATCACTTTTAGAAGAAATTTGATGTCGAAAACTTTTTGATAAAAATGGGCCCTTAATTAACAAAATTAAGTTTTAATTAATGAAGAATTCGTAGAAGCGGAAACCGACTCTATCACATCCCATAATGCAATACGAGCACTCATCCACACGTGGAATCGAAGAGATAAGTACACGTATATTTTTAATTCTTCTTTTTTTGTTTCTAATTGCATCTTACTTAACAAAAAAAACAATGATTGTAATATGTGCGTATCACTTTTAGAAGAAATTTGATGTCGAAAACTTTTTGATAAAAATGGGCCCTTAATTAACAAAATTAAGTTTTAATTAATGAAGAATTCGTAGAAGCGGAAACCGACTCTATCACATCCCATAATGCAATACGAGCACTCATCCACACGTGGAATCGAAGAGATAAGTACACGTATATTTTTAATTCTTCTTTTTTTTGTTTCTATGTGCATCTTACTTAACAAAAAAAACAGTGATTGTAATATGTGCGTATCACTTTTAGAAGAAATTTGATGTCGAAAACCTTTTGATAAAAATGGGCCCTTAATTAACAAAATTAAGTTTTAATTAATGAAGAATTCGTAAAAGCGGAAATCGAACCCCTCCATCCTCTAGCACTACAATCAAGAATACAAGCAGAAAAGTGAAGGGGAACCTATCGTCTTCCTGCATCTGCTATTATGGAGCGACCAAGAAAACTTATACTATGTCCTTGTATAACATATATATATATATATATATATATATATATATATATATATATATATATATATATATATATATATATATGTATATATATATATGTATATATATATGAATATATATATATACAAAATTATTATTATTTTTGTTTGTTTGTTTGTTTGTATGTTTGTTTGTTTGTTTGTTGTTTTTTTTGTGGTAGTGCACAATATCACTCATTAAAATGAATGAGACAATCACTATCCCTGTGACAGGACCACAGTCAGAATAAGCCTGCGCCTGGTGTAGCCACACACACCAAAATATGAATAATGCACAATAATATCAATACAAGCCGTGGGACTCAGGAGAAAGACCTCATGATGGGCAGGTGCTCCCTCGTTAGCCAACATGGGGGACCCTGTCCGCATCCTGCGAATGTTGGCCCTTCTCATTTCAGAAACAAGACAACGGACAAGAACCAGGTAAGTAACCTCTCTGATTCCAGGTATGACAAGGACACAGACCAAAGACAGGAAGACCAGAACGAAAACAGCAAACTGAAAAGATATAGAAAGAAATCGACCACGAAAGAGAACAGACTGGTGATGGAGTGCTATTATAAAAGCCGCTACCCTACAGAAAGAGGCTACCGAAAACGAATGAAACATCTCTGGGACATTGCTAGTGACTACCATACAACGGAACAAAGGATAGCAGATCAAGCAAGACAGATCCTCAAGCGATGATGGTTCTCGGAGATGGAACTGACGGAAATCAGACAGAAGGTGAATTGCGAAACGGAGCAAGAAACACCACTGAAGGAGAAGCCACAGGAAGAGGACGGGCAAAACATACACACTGAAACTGAAGAGAGTGAAGGCTACAGGACCACAGAACCAGATGAGATAAAAGACTGCGGAACCACAGAACCTGCTGAGATAGAACTCAACGAAAAAGAAGCAAGTGATGTGGAGAACATTAGACGATACATGTTAGAAAACAAAACAAAACTCCCATCTCTCAGGAATGAAGTAGCGAAGAAGTTAAAAGCAGAAACAGAAAGAGTAAACAGACTCCTCACACACATCCCAACAGAAACTATTACGGACCTAAACAACCTGATATATGCAGGGGCAAAATCGGTAAGTATGAAACTAAGAAACGAAGAGAATGGACAAAAGAGTGGACCGACAAAACCTGGATGGGAAATCAGACTGGAAACCCAGATCACCAAACTTCGGAAAGAAGCTAAAACCGTGAACAGAAGTAAGGAGGACATGAAACGATTAAGAAGCAAAACTCAGAAACGCAAGGAAAAACTAAATGGGAAACATGAAGAAATAAAACAAAAGATAACAGCAATAGAAGGAAGACTGAGACGATACAGGTACAAATCAGAACAAAGCAAACAGAACAGGACCTTTGAAAACAATGAAAGCCAGTTTTACAAAAACGTAAATGGAGAAAAAACAACAACAGAGCAACCGAACCCAACAGAAACAAAACAATTCTGGAGCAAGATATGGGAAGAATCAAAAAAGCACAACAAGAATGCCCAGTGGTTGAAAAACATGAAAGATGAACTGCAGGAAATCGAAGAAGGAACCGAAACAGAAATCAACAAAGAAACGATCAAGAAAACCCTAAGAAAAATGGCAAACTGGAGAGCACCAGGCCATTATGGAATACATGCATACTGGTTTTAAAAATTTACGACCCTGCATGAAAGACTAGCGCAGAAACTGAGTAGATGTATCCGCAAAACAGACGTACCAGAATGGATGACGGAAGGAAGAACAACATTAATACAAAAAGACCCCAAAAAGGGAACGACCCCCAGCAACTACAGACCGAAAACATGTCTACCAATAATGTGGAAAATTCTCACAGCACAACTGAGAGAACAAATCTACCAATCCCTGGACAAACGTGGACTGCTCCCCGAGGAACAAAAAGGATGCCGGAAAGGACAAAGAGGGGCACATGATCTACTATACATTGATCAAAAGACCCTGAAGGAGGTGAAGAGCAGACAAAAGAACATAACCATGCCATGGATTGACTACAAGAAAGCCTACGACAGAATCCCCCAAACGTGGATAATTGAATGCTTAAAAATATACAAGATACCAGACAGGATTATTAATCTCATCCAGAAAGCGATAGCAACATGGAGACTGAAACTGACAGCCGGAGTACAACACCTGTCTGAGATAAAAATACAGAGAGGCATTTTTCAAGGAGACTCTCTATCACCACTATTGTTTATAATAGCCATGATGCCACTCAACTAAATACTCAGAAAGTGTGATGCCGGATACAGGTTTACGGATACAGAACAAAGAATAAACCACCTGATGTACATGGATGAACTTAAACTGTTTGCAAAAAACAAAAAAGAAATGGAAAAGCTGATAAATACAACCAGGATATTCAGTCAGGATATCCAAATGGACTTTGGAATAGAAAAATGTGCACTACTAGAGATTAAAAGAGGAAAACTGGAGACGACAGAAGGTATAGACCTCCGCAACCAATAAGAGATGAGGGCGCTAGGAGAACAATAGAGTTATAAATACCTGGGAGTTCTGGAAGCAGACACAATCAAATATACGGAAATGAAAGAGAAGATTGGAAAAGAATATCTACGAAGAACAAGGAAACTCTTAGAAACTAAACTATATAGCAGAAACCTAGTAAAAGGGATAAACACATGGGCTGTATCACTAATAAGATACTCTGGACCATTCATAGGCTGGACCAAAGAAGAACTCAGGCACCTTGACCGGAGGACTAGAAAACTAATGACTATGCACAATGCATTGCACCCAAAAGACGATACGGACAGACTCTACATGAAAAGAAATGAAGGAGGTAGAGGACTGGTAAGTATAGAAGACTGTGTGGAAGACACCAAAAAAGAGCTGGAGAAATATGTAACCCAGAACACGGAAAGACTGATCACCACAGCAAGAGACACCAGCCCAACAAACAACTCCGGAAGCACTGAAACCAGAAACAAAAAGACAAGAAAGGAAAAGTGGGAAGAAAAACAACTACATGGACGCTTTATAAGACTCACAAGCGATGAAACCAATGAAAATAGCTGGCCATGGCTAAGAAAAGGACACTTGAACAGAGAAACGGAATCTCTGCTGACGGCCGCACAGAACAATGCGATTAGGACAAACTTTATTAAAGCAAAGATAGATAAAACCCAGGAAAACAACAAATGCCAATTATGTGGACAAAGAGACGAAACGATAAATCATATAATAAGTGAATGCAGCAAGCTAGCTCAAAAGGAATGCAAGAACAGACATGACAGCGTGGAGAAAGAAGTACACCGGGAAATGTGCAAACAACTGAATTTCGAATATGCAAAAAAAACGGTATAGACACAAACCAGAAACTGTACTAGAAAACGAAAAACACAAAATCATATGGGATATGAATGTACAAACAGACAAACCCATAACAGCAAGGAGACCGGATATGATAATAATCAATAAGAAAGAAAAGTCCTGCAAAATCGTAGACTTTGCCGTTCCAGCGGACCACAGAGTGAAGATCAAAGAGACGGAAAAAAGAAACAAATATACTGAACTTGCCAGAGAACTGAAAGGAATATGGAACATGAAGAAAGTCAGTATAACACCAATAATCATAGGAGCACTAGGAACAGTCCTCAAAAACATGGAGAAAAGACTAGGAGAAATAGGTATCAAAGGGATAACTGAGTCCATACAAAGGACAGTAATGATCAAAACAGCTACAATCCTGAGAAATGTCCTCGAATGCGGAAACCAACCCACATAAGCCACGAATGGAGAACAAACACATGGAAGCACAAGACAACAGAACCGGAGAAATACAACTGCACGAGAGAGGCGCAAGCATAGGCTGACACCACGAAAATCATGGACAGAGGGTCGAGGAGGGAAAGCGCAAACCAGACCTCCACTGGAAGAGCGCGGACAGCTCTGGGACCTTGGGGAGGCTTGTTGCCACTCGGGCCCCAGAGGGGACCAATGGCCCTTATCAGCGGGAAATCGATGGTAGGTGGCTGTTGCGATACCACAAGGTCATCAGCGGTGATGAGCGAAAAGAAGTGGAGCATACCGGAGGTCTGAGGAGACTTGTTGTCACTCAGACTCCAGGGAATACCACAGGTTGTTGGCAGTGGGCGATCACTGACGATGACCAGTGTGATAACTCCTAGTGAGTAAATAATAATAATAATAATAATAATAATAATAATAATAATAAGAAGAAGAAGAAGAAGAAGAAGAAGAAATAATAATAATAATAATAATAATAAGAAGAAGAAATAATAATAATAATAATAATAATAATAATAATAATAATAATAATAATAATAATACGAAGAACAAAGAGAAGAAAAAGAACAAAACATAGGATATGGGTGAGAAAAAGAATAAAAAAGGAGAAAAGGAAAGAAACAGTAAAAAATATCGTATTAGCAGTACTACTACTACTACAACTAGTTGTAGTAATAGTAACAATAGTCGCAAGTAGTATTATTAGTAGTAGTAGTAGTTGTAGAAAGAGAATGAGACGTAGATAACAACAGTAAGGAAAAAAACTTGAAGAAAAGTAAAAAAAGACGAAGAAGAAATTAGGATTAATGATGAGATAATTAACCAACTGTGATAATGACTTCAAATGATTTTCTATGTAAGAAACTTTAATATAAAAAATAAATAAATAGTAGAATGCAGCCCGATTAAAACGAAAACATTAGGAAATTTTCTCTCTTTCTCTCTGTTTATATATATATATATATATATATATATATATATATATATATATATATATATATATATATATATACATATATATGTGTGTGTGTGTGTGTGTGTGCGTATAGGTGTGTAACGACGTCGTTGGTTGTGGCGAGGTGATGATGAAACACAAAGAAGAAAGAGATAAAAAAAAAAACACCATACCAGGCAGATGGGAATTGGCATTCGGCAATGGTGTGCGTTTGATTCTAAACAAGTCTGTTCTTTCATAGCACTGATTTCCAGAACGACGTTCATCGGAGGCTCATTGTCCAATTTCTGAGTTGAATTCCAGCGAACAACGCATCTCCACATTTGGGACGATAAACCACAAAAGACAAAAAGAAAAAAAAGGGGACAAATAAAAGGATCTCCTATGGTGACTGTCTTCGCTAACAACAGCTAAACATCTCAATTCATTCAACCAATTCAGTATTTGAAAATTGGAAATCTCCGAAACCAATTCACAGAAACGGACTGTTATCGCCCCTCGCCGTGACGCCGTGACACCGTCTTCATTCGTTCTTCCTGCTTTGGGTGTTGTTTTTCTGTTCTTTTTTCATCGATTTAATATTTCCCCGTCCCTTTCGTTTCTTTCATCGACAAACTAAACGTCCCCCAATCAATTACTAATTCTTCAGAAAATAAATTCCGATCAGATCCACGTTCACTCTTGGATTTGTTTGCACAGTTTCACTGTGCGAATTCCATGTTTGACGCTTTTGAGAACTCTGAAACACTTAAGATGGAGTTCCAATGCAGGTATTCTCTCCGTTTTCGAAAAGATCGCGTTACGCCACTTAACTTTTACAAAATAACTACATTAGTAAAACTTTCTGGCGTAAAGAAAAAGGCGGCATTACCACACACCCACATACACAGAGGAACGCGAATGCGTCTGCAGACGCACCCATCTATTTAGATAAAAGCAATGTGTTCGTGTTAATTTGTTCGACAGAAGAGTCTAAGACGATGGTGAATATGATATTACAGGAACTATGATATCGGCGATGACCATAGATTGACACCATTCCCTATGAGTGTCCACCATGTTAATAGAACCAAACACTTCGACCACTACGATCGAACATAACACAGGATACATTCGCGTTGATTAAAAAGAAAAAAAGACTTTTATACAATAACATTTATGTAATATTCTAATTAAAGTAAAATCAGCTAATACTCCATTCAATACACACCCATGTATATATATATATATATATATATATATATATATATATATATATATATATATATATATATATAGTGTCATCCACATACAAACTGTATCACAGCTCTTCAGTGCCTAAAGCCGGGATTAAAACTCAATAGTCGGCGCCTTTACCCCTGCGCTACCATACGATACTGACATAATGTAAGTGACATCTCAATGTAAACATTGTCAAGTGCCGGGAGCTCGAATTAATTTTGCCCAATAAGCTATGCCTAAAAGCTAATGGCAGTTGGCGATATACTTACAAAATAAGCTCTACCCAAGAAATAGAGCTTTATATAGTCATCAACATACCGAAGAGCTGTATCGCAGCTCTTCAGTGCGGCTAAACCAGCTAGTGCCTGAAGCTGGGATTGAAACTCAACCGTCGAGTTGACAGTCGGCGCGTCTACGACACTGACTGAATGTAAGTGATATCTCAATGTACACATTGTCAAGTGCCGCGATCTCGAATTAGTTTTACCCAATGAGCTATGTCTTAAAGCTAATGGCAGTTAGCGATATATATAGATATATATATATATATATATATATATATATATATATATATATATATATATATATATATATATATATATATAGCAATAGATAAAGTGAAAGAATAAAATTAGGTACGAATGAAATTTTATTACAATTCAAAATTACGGCAAAGTTCTTTAAAGTCCTTAACTCATGAGTTTTCAAAGAAAATCTTCTCCTCAGATGACCATTACCGCAATGATATTACTGCAGGTAATAAAATAAAACTTTGAAAAATATATTAAAAAATATATATAGAAAAATACATAAATGTATATACAACTATACAACTATATCAAATATATCGGCCCAAAACATACTATTTAGTGAAACTATACAATTCATCCAAGTCAACAAGTCTAAAATAGCTCCAGGCAAGACATCCAAGGTGTTGATTAAAGAATAATCACAATGGTGAATGGTAGTCCAAGAGCGAAAAAAGCGAAAAAAATGTTACCCAGGCTGGAAGTTCATTTACTGTCGATGTTAATAATAGTGAAAATTGTATTCATATATATATATATATATATATATATATATATATATATATATATATATATATATATATATATATATATATATATACATACAATAAAAGAAAAATACGCGTAACATTGTAGGTGATAGAAAGTCGTGCACAACATGTGTCAGGTCATTCGGGTCTAGGGGTAACACGATAGACTACGAATAGGTTCATAAAGGGTTCGATCCCTGCCCGGCTAAGCCATGCTTATAGCCAGAAACACGAGCCCATGTTTTTCGTTTTGTGCATGCAAAAATTAATTTATCAATTAATAAATTAAAAAATCTCTCTCTCTCTCTTTATATATATATATATATATATATATATATATATATATATATATATATATATATATAATTAACTTGTTACAAATATCCAAGGGGTATAAATCCGAAGGAATTTGAAACCGGATTTATGAGAGTGCTCAATGAAAATTCAGAGCAAAATATATTTTTTGTTGGTGATTTGATCATTCCATTAATTGTGACAAAATATATGCTGTTTCATTAGCGCCCATAATGACCGCCAACTGTTCAAGCGACAATGGAATCCAAATGTCTAAGATTTTAAATTGAACCCCAACCGGAAATTGAAGATGCATAAGAGAAAGGGGGGACGGAGATGGGGCTCAGCCTATAGCGAGGACATGAAAGGGGAGGGGGGAGACCCCAACAAGTGATATTTCAGAAAGTTGAGTGGGATGATCTCCAGTGTCTGTGCCATCGTGACCTCAATTCCAACCAGGGCGGGGGAGTTAGGGCAGGGGGGTTCAATTTAATAATGAGAATAGAATTATAATTATAAAGTTATAACTGTCATTTCTTTTGTAATAGGTGATTATCGTGTAGATAAAAATGTTTGATAATTTTAATTTAGGGTATTAATTGCTACTTTTGCATTCTATTTTAATATAATTATTCATGGCTTGCT
>OY744521.1:71021290-71038790 GCA_963556195.1 Sepiola atlantica
TTTTTCTTCTTCCCTGTATTACCGCTGCCACTAGTGTTATGTTGTTTTCTTTTGTTGCTAGGTGGTGCAATGTCATCCTTTATATTTCGTCACACGTGGTGGCTTCTGTTTGGGGTAATTTCTATCGCGATTGACACACAACACAAAATGATTGATACGTTGTAACTGTTTCATTTGGATTAAAATATATAACTTTTAAAAACAGGTTTGGACCTGGTTAGCGGTCAAGTGTGGCAAGACTGGAGTCTGTAAAATGTCCTATCTGTACATAATATTGCAGTAAAGGATCGTCATCGCCTCTGGCACAAAGCGATTTCAGGTAACAAGTCGGTTAATAGCGGAAGAGAAGAAAGCATGAATAAATTGCGACAGAAAGTTGAAAATGGAAGAGAGAGAAAGAAAATGAGAGAGAAAGAGAAAGAAGGGAAAAAGAAAAAGAGATAACTCATAGAAAGACAGTCGTTTGTAATGTTTTCTTTGTGACGAACACTTGGCCGCGAATAAGTCCAAACTCTGTTTATAAAAAGCTTTTCTGTTACTGAATTGATAAGTTGCCTCTGACGCTGTACTAACAAGTATGAAAGGGTTTAGTTCCCTAATGTTGTTTTTATTTTCAATTGGTTAATTTTTTAGTCTTTCTAAACCCTCTCTATTTATTGCACACACATTAATCACCTACTGGAGAGTTTGAATTATCTACTGGAGAGTTTGAATAAACTTTCGATTGTTCTCGGTCTCTCTGTAAAAGGGGCTGTCAGGAAAATCTGACATGAGGATACTTTACCCTACAAGTAAACCCTGACCAAATATTTAAAATCGTATTCGAAACCCAAATAAGATCTCCTCGATTGGGTTATACACTTGCTCATACGAGGAAGAGTACCCATTCTCCTAATGATGTTACCTCAAGTAACAATAATTAGCTTGATACTCCACCAGACTAGCTGAATTCTTATCCTGGAATCCGGCTAGACCAAGAGATCAAAAGAAAGATAACTATAACATTATCAACTGGTCAATTGGAATGAGGAAAATTAATGTTCTTAACTTCTTTACTAACTCAACGCTTGGGAGCTAAAGGAGTACTTTATTGGAACACGCGAATACTTATGTATCTCATATAGAGATCAAGTGTAAGCCCTAGGAAGGAGGCCCTCAATTTCTGAGAACTTCGACTGAAGTAAAATAAAACAAAAAGTGAATATTTATATATTTATACTTTTTTAATGGTATTGGGAGAGCTTCCCAGCAGAGTGCTCAATTATTAAAATAAAATAAAAATTAACTAAATAATTAATTAGAGCATAATATTTATTTATATGTAATGCATACAGCAAGTTAGAACAATATCCGTACCATCGGTTTCAGATCTGAGAAATTCAGACATTCGTCAGCGGAGTCGTTCGGCTTTCCGAACAACTCAGCTGACGAAGGTCTGAATTTCTCAGATCTGAAACCGATGGAACGGATGTTGTTCTAACTTACTGTATTATATATATATATATATATATATATAGAGAGAGAGAGATAGAGAGAGAGAGAAAGAGAGAGAGAGAGAGAGAAAGAGAGAGAGACAAATGTATATGTATGAATGAATACGGGTTTTTATGTTTTAAAACGACGATATAAGTGTTGGTTTTTACTTTCTTTACAATATCGTTCAAAACTCGTAAAAAATTAATAAACAACAACAAACAAAGCAGACAAAACACACTAAGGGACAACATTGTGTTTAAATTAAATCTATTCATGCATCCTGGTCCCAATCTTGTAGCCACGTTTGTATAAATAGAACTCGTTACTCATAGGAATTATACATTTTTACGTATTTAGAGCTTCATATATATATATATATATATATATATATATATATATATATATATATATATATATATATATATATATATATATATATATATATCAAATGATTAAATTCTGTCTTTTACTTATGTATGTTTATTTGCGTATTTCTTTAAATGTAAATAATATAAATATAAGGAGATTTCGAATTAATGCTACTTATCTAACGGCAAGTTGATTTGTGACAAACTGCATCGATAATTAGACAAAAAAGTAAATTCAATAATATACTTAACAAATAAAAAAAGTAGCATTAAAAAGATAAAACGAAAAAGGAAATAAAATATTCTCGGGGAATTCTGATCATCCAAAATATATCCGCGGCGATGATCCATAAATTTTGGATTTTTCTGATATGAAAATCTATGCTAAAGTTTCTGGCAGAAAGAAAAGATCCTCAGACAGGTGCTGGCAGGCAGAGAAATACATTTTTCGAGCAAGGTTTTCACGATTTTATTTTATGTTTTCTTGGTGTTCCGGATATTTAATTGTCCTTTAACAGAGAGAACTATAGCGACATACCGGTTTGCATTTTCAGGGTTGCGAGTGCTTTGAAATGTTTGCCTTAAATAGAACTATTAACCACAGCTTCATTTTCTCTCTCTAAAGGAGAGTAGAAAATGGACCTTGAGTTTACTTTCGACAGCCTCGTAACACTCGCTTCCCTCAGTTTGTCTTTTAGTCTTTACATTCCATGAGCGATGTTTCTGACAAAGGAGGAAGAATTGCTGTTTTGGGGGTCAGAATCTATCCATATAACACTTAACGTTGGCTAGTTTTTTGACCGTGAAGTAGTATTTTTAGCTCTTTACATCGTGGCTTCATGTCTTGTCTGGTGCGATTTCTATGAAAATAAAATCTTTCCGAATAATTTAATATTCCGATTCGTGAAATGAACCAGAATCGCATCTGTAGGGAGCTTTAATTCTCTGTATTAATCACATTTAGTTAATTTATAGACGGTACATTTGCATAAACATGTATACACTTTAGTTGCTCGTCTGAGCTTCAATCATCGGTTTTCCCCGTAAAACATTTACAACAAGAACTCAACTCTTTACCGCGACTGCAAAGAACATTCTTTTCTTTCCCATATAGACATAAAATCAAACAGATTTTTTATGAACAGAGTTTATTTCTAAAAAAAATCTCCCATCCGTGGAACACATTGCCGCTGGACTGCTTTCCTACAGACTATAACATGGTCGTCTTTAAGTCCAATTACCATAAATACTTGTCGAGCCGTCCTCTTAAGTAATAAAATGGTATCCTTTCCGTCTATCGTTTTAAACCTTCTCATAGTATGGGTTTTGACTTCTTATAACCAGACTAAGGCAATTCCGGTTTATGACAGGTGCGGTTCGAGCGTGCGCAACTTTTGCTTCACTATAGATACTTCGCACAGGAACCCTTACAGGGGGTATACGTTGTCTTTCGAGACTGTAAGGTCCACAGTGGCCTTTAAAGATAGTGTTTTTTAGTAAAAATAGCAATTATGTTTAAGCACTAATTAACCTCTAAAAATAATCTTGAGTTGATATTTTCCTTTAAAGAAAATCTGTACTTCAATATTATGTTTCAATATTATGTTCAGCGCTTTCGTACAATGTATCCGTAATGACAAACTGCCGCCATCACCTATTAATTAACACCGTCTACTTCCACCGCATCTTATCATCACATAAGCACTATTATTCTCTTCTTCGGTTCTTTTGTTAGCCTAATTGTCCCCATTCGCATAAGTGAAACATCTTGATAATTCTCTTCACACTCAATCTCTTAAGCGTGTCTAATATAATTGTCATTTATTGAGAGTGCAGCCGAGCAGAGAGCACTAACTCCTATCGACTTTTCGGCATGTCTAATTCATTTGTTAACGCTCCAAACAGAAAACGGTGCTGTTATTAGAGCAAAAACATTAATGTCTTCTCATGATATATTTGATTTTGGAATAATAGTCATGAAGTGCCAAACATGTTCTGGCTTTGTTTAATGCACTTAAGACTTTCCGACATTCAACAGACTTTAGCATTGTTATTCGCTGACATGAAGTCGATAAAGAACGAAACAGTCTTACAAATACGATATTGAACAATAGAATAACTTCGCTTCAATTGTGGCCAACATTTTAGGTCATAAACCGGACTCTATAACGTCTGACCGTATGGAACTTGACAACCTGAAATTTATCCAGATCCCGATTTAAATATGAGGAAATTGTTAGTGTTTGTTTTTCTCTGTTTTATGACGTCTTTTAGTAAGTTTGTTTAAAGGATGGTGATTACTGGAAGAAAGAAAAAAAGGGGTTAATGAGAAGAAGGCAACAGAGAACGACAAAGAAGAAAAATAAAAATAAATAGAAACGAATAAGACGAAGAGGAATGAAAAGAAATAGTAGGAGAAACAAAATAGTTACAGAAGATACACAACAATGATAGAAACAAGAAGAGAGAGAGAGATAAATAGAGAGAGAGATAGAGAGAGAGAGAGAGAGAGAGAGTGATAAACAGTGCGGTATTGCTTTTACCAGTGAGTAGTTGATATATGAGGATAATATAAGCAGCGGAAAGTAAATAAATACATTATATAATTATGGCTTCTGGAAGTGTGTTTCCGCAATTGTTTAGATTCTTGACTGCTTATCGCATTTGAATGTGACCGGCTGTTTGGGTTTCAAATCTCGGTGTAGATACACCGTCTAGCCATACTGATTAGTCGTAGACGAAGACACAGTTTTCTGAGCATTGATCTTTTATATATTTATGTTTAAAGTGCTTCCAATATCCAACAAGCGGTAAAAAAAATGCTAGAATTAGAGAAAATATAACCAATATTATTACCCATCACATGAAAATGCTAAATAGACCTAGGCGAAGTTATAATAGGAATAATGTGAATAGGGGAAAAAATGGATCCTTGCATCAGTGACACGTAAAAGTAGATGCCAATAAACCCAGTATTTCTAACTGTAACGATGGTAATAATAAGCGACCTACTTGCATTTGGTTTATCCGACCGCAAACAAAAATGTCCAAACGAATATTCCTAAAATGTTCTTTAAAATTATAAAGGACAACTTTCGATCCCCACACAAATATAGCAACTTTTAAATAAGAACACAATCAGAATCTCTTTCTCTACAGTACCTAATTTAGAAAAATGGATATGTTCCAAATACAGTAAAAATAAATATAGCCCAGAAAATTATACACTGTTTTTCTATCCAGAATGCAACTGTCTTGATAGATATTCATGCCCACTGGGTAGTTCATGCAAGCATGAAAGCATACTTTACAAAATGGGTATAAATTAAGAAAGTTCATTTTATAAAGCATCTTTTTAAAAGTTAATATAAATATAGAGGCAAAAATGCCTTCAAAAACCATGTATTAGATGCGAGTAATTAAATAAAAATAAAAATAAAAATATTTCGAAACATTTAACAAAATATTTCAAAATACCTTCCGTTTTTTTTTTCTTCATCTTGATTTTTTTTAGCTAATATTTCGCTTGACAAAAACAAGCTTCGACAGAGCCAAGACAAATAAAGGTATAACCTTTTTTTTTCATAATTTACTTCCTGGTGTTGGTGAAGTGTCTCGTCCGGTATTGTGGGCTATTGGTGAAAATGTCTGTTTTAAATAGAATAGAACTTGATTGCGCATGGTCGCTGCTAGGTATAAATTAGGAAAGTTCATTTTATAAAGCATCTTTTTAAAAGTTAATATAAATATAGAGGCAAGATGTTTTTGTCAAGCGAAATATTAGCTAAAAAAAATCATGATGAAGAAAAAAAAACGGAAAGTTATTTTGAAATATTTTGTTAAATGTATCGAAATATTTTTCTTTTTCTTTTGATTTAATTACTCGCATCTAATACATGGTTTTTGAAGGCATTTTTGCCTCTATATTTATATTAACTTTTAAAAAGATGCTTTATAAAATGAACTTTCCTAATTTATTTATATATATATATATATGGGTAGATATTTGTCCCTGCATTTACATGTGTGCATATATTTTTTGTTATATATATATATATATATATATATATATATATATATATATATATATATGTTACAATAATATTTATTAAATAAATAACAAATTATTTTCACCTACAGACACCGGCGTTTCAAACCTTTACTATCATAAGAAGTTATAATTTTAGACGATCGGAAGGCACGAACCTGGTTACGGAATTAGCCTAGACTCCGCAAGCTAATGCTCTAACACCACGGCAACAGAAAATTATCACGTAAAGAAAGGAAATTAAGTTCTATTTGGGCATTAAGAAAGCAACAGACAGCAGAAAATCGAGAGAATTCAACGAACGTTTTCGGAACCTTGCCTATAGCTAAGTGACAGTCTATTTTTCAACTCCCCGGATAGGGCTCAACTTTAATTTCTTAAATGGGCTTTATAAGGATATTTTTAAAATAAATATTCAATTATTTACCGACAGACGCCAGCGTTTCAAGCTTTTGCTATCATCAATGTAGGAAGTTATAATATATATATATATATATATATATATATATATATATATATATCGTTTTTAAATTCCCGAAACAGTTTTTCATGGTAAACAACTGATCATCCCTTAAATAATGTTAGAAGCAAACTAATATAATAACTGTAAAAGTTAAATTGACTTACATGAGTGATTTTCTATTGAACGACTTGGGACTTAAGTTTTTTTCCTTTTTTTTAAAATATAGTTTTAATAGTTGAGAAACTTCCAAGACTATATATATATATATATATATATATATATATATATATATATATATATATATGTATATATATATATGTGTGTGTGTGTGTGTGTGTGCGTCCGTATTGCAATTTAGAAATACATAAAACAATAGCATATATATATATATATATATATATATATATATATATATAATTATTTTAACAATCAGACAACACCACAGCCCACAACCCATCAGATAAACAAACCGGAAATCCTAAAATCCAGTTTCGCACTCATTTGGGCTCATCAGTAGAACACATCCGAACTCAGGATTCGAAATTCTAGTCATTTGCATGCGAAGCGATTACTCTGCTACTACTACTAGCTTCGCATGCAAGTGACTCGGATTTCGAATCCTGAGTTCGGATGTGTTCTACTGATGAGCCGAAATGAGGGCGAAACTCGAGTCTAGGACTTACGGTTTGTTTCTTTCTAGAATTGTGGGCTGCGGCGTTTTTTGATTGTGAAATAATTTTACATACCATCTCACATTCATATATATATATATATATATATATATATATATATATATATATATATATAGGTAATAAATAATTAATATTTATTCATAAATATTATTATAAGGCCCCTTTATTAAAGGCTGGGCACTCTGAGTGAGTTTAACAACAAGCAGTACTAATAGCCTCGTGCGAGATCCAACACAGTTTGTTGTTGTAAGATCACTTTTAACTGCTCGTTAAAAATACCCGCCGACTCGGTATTTACATAGTTAAATTCCTCCTTAATTATTAGTTAGTCTGCTATGGCCTCTTGACTACGAATCAGTGGCGATTTTTGATCGGCGTTCGAGCCCGCCGACCGTTGAGAATTAACTTCCTGCAATGAAGATTGCGTTAGCATGAAACATCGATGTCTGTAGGTCATAAATAATTAATATATATATATATATATATATATAATGAGAGAGCGAGGGAGAGTGAGCGCTTTTGGTGTAATAATTGGTTATACTAGACCATGAAGCTTTTGTAGAGAAATTATTATGAGGAAAACTTCGGAATAAAACTAATCTAATCATGCACCGCTTATTACAACGTTTCTTTTGTTCGTCTTTCTTTTACCAGACTTGAACATTGTCGGCCTAGAGGTGCGCAATCAATTCTTCATTATAAATTCGTGCTCGTGCAAGAGATACCATATTAAACGACATCCATTGATCGTCAAAACAGAAGGAGGTCACTCTATCAAAAGTCGAGGTGAAGGTAAAAAGTGTTACACTATTAGTTAAACTTATAAGTTTTAACTTACAAACAAAAATTTCTAACCCTATCTCGTGCAAATTAAATAAAAATTACCGTAAAAAAACTGACTGGTAAAACATTATAATCAACGTGTAATGCTTTTGAAATCATTTCAAAAGTTATTTCAATATTCCACCCTGGACAGTTCATCCTATGAATATTCATTTGTTTTATTTTTTGTTTACATTTTGTCAAGTGTATACATGTTAGCTAACCTGAGTACTATTTTTTAACGCAATGAACAATGGCGAGTAGGCCAAAAGCTTCAAAAGAAAGTTAAACAAAAAATGAATTACAAAGCAATTCATCTTAAATCAAGTGCGATAAATCCGTTTTATTTTGGCAATTCTGATTTACCTTACTTAAGAATATCTTCTGTCAGCAACATTTTAAAAGTATATTTAAATCTCCGAAAATATGTTCAAAGTCGAAATAACTGCGTTTTATCTTTATATAGAACTTGGTTGTCAAAGACACAGCATTTATGTGTATGTGTATATGGAGGTATGCGTGTATACGTTTTAGACTTCTTAGAGTTTCATAGTGTTGGAGTTTAAGACATCCATGGTCTTGTTTAATCAGGAGGAGAAGAACATCTGCTTCGGGATCTGATCGTCACTCGGTCTTTTTTGCAGACACCTACGTTGCCTGTCCATTCCACAGCGGTGTATTCTCACAAGATGGCGCTCTATACGCGATCAGTTCTTAATGCCACCAAAGTACTAAAGTACACACACACACACACACACACACACACACACACACACACACACACACAGACACACACACACACACAAATAGAATGAAGGATGTCCATTTTGCTGTAAATTGTTCAAAATGATCGCTTGATGATTCATTCTATTACTGCCACTTCCGGAAAGGAAACAATGGCATCAAGATGTGTGAAAGCTGTCAACTGAATCATGCTCTCGTCTTCTAGCCTTTATTTTATTTAGAAACTAGAGTGGAGATCGGGGAGGGGGTGCTCTAAATTTGATCACCAACAGCTGCCAACCCGCCTTTTCCTGTTTTGTCTTCACTTAGGCCCTGGCACCCATTCCATCAAACTTCCTTGTCACACACCTCACCCATCAAACAATATATATATATATATATATATATATATATATATATATATATATATATATATATATATATATATATATATATATGTTGTATGTGGATGTATTTCTATGTGTTGTACCGGGTAAGCAAAGACATGAAACAATTAGGCGGCTCTTGTTTTGTTCTTGCTTTGTGACCGTCTCAAGCATCTTGAATGGTACTAATAGAAACATGATTTTTAAAGTACTCCACTTAGTTTACAATGAAGTCGGAATTTTAAATGGCGCAACTTTCTTTTTATTCAATATATATATATATATATATATATGTATATATGTATATGTATATATATATGTATATATGTATATGTATATATATATGTGTGTGTGTATGTATTATTTCAATTGACACTATACATTACTTTTCACTGAAACGTGAAACTGAACCCGCAGCGCTAAAGATACCGAATGAAACCAATGTAAAGAATCTGTTTCAAATGGTATCATCTGCTCTGCAGACTAAATTTCCAGTATTTCTGTGAAACCGAAGGTATCGATCGAAAATTAAACTATTTTCCAAACGGATAAAACACATATGCATGTGGATATTAATAACAACTATTGCTTATAATATTATTAAATAGCTCTCTATACGGCTGAGCCTTTTAAGAGAATTGTAATAAGCTGCCAAATGAAAGCATAAATGCAAGTTCCATCCATTGGATTTATCGAACAGTGCATGACAGCTTACTATATGTCCGCTTTTGAAAACCTAAATAGATTTTATTTCTTATTCTTTTCACATAGCTGTTAGGTGTGCTGCATGTGCTACTTGGTTCAGACTTCAGTTAAAAGGTTACTTGTGTCTCGGGTGCGAACCGTGAGACCGGCAGAACAGTTATTTCCAAACTGGACATTTCCTAAAATAATAAAACGTATATGCTTGTGAATAATAATTACAAATATCTATGATAATATATTTAATAGCTCCATTTACGGTTGGGACCTTTAAGAGAATTATAATAAGCAGCTAAATTAAAGCTTGAATACGCGTTTCGTCCATTGGATTTGTTGAACACTGTGTGACAATTTACTATAAGTTAACTTTTAAAACCATGAACAGACTTTATTTATCGTCTGTCCGTATATCTGCTAGGTTGGCTGCATTAGTTAAAGCGTTTAGACTTAAGTTAAAAGGTTGCTCATGTTTAGGGTTTAAACCGTGTGACCGGTTAGAACAGTTATCTCCACATTGACGATTCCCTAAAAGGATTAAACATAAATATACTAGAAGAATATCTGTCCCTGTATGGGTAAAATTAATTTTCGACCAGAACAGTTTAGCACCAATTGTGTGTCCCCTTACGAAGGTTGAAATCCAGATATAATGATACTAAACCTGATGTCTAAAAAACATTATTTTAATTTTGATCAAAATAAATTTTATTTTATTTTTATTCAGGAAAATGTCTCAAATTTAAAGTTTAATCTTAAGGGGTCTTAAGAGAAAATTGAAATTCAGGGAATCTTGCTTAATTGGGGTCCAAGTACTATGGATAACATTCACAGTAAATTTGATATATTTGAATTTTCAAATAAGAGGTTGTAAGCAAATTATCGGCCCTAGAAACCATTTAAATACTCCGAAGAAACTGGTAATTGGGGAATATTTATTAACTGACTTCTAATACATATCGCAATATTCACAAAAATCGGAAATATTAGTAATTCTCGGAAGCGCTTTCACCCACTTTCTACTTCCTTTGAATTAAACTAAATCATACTAAATATAGTCCACAAAATTCATAATGATCGGTTTATTAATTTACGAGTGAATCCTGTAATTCAATTATATAAACATATCAAATACCTCACTTTATAAAAAATATAGAGAGAGTCATCCACAGACAACTCATCATTATGGCTACACTAGTTAGTATATTTACGCCACGATTCGAATCTTGAACGGCCGGTCATATTAAAAAGCGTCGAGCAATCAAGCGCGTATTCATTACGCTAACGAACAAGTTACTGAAGCAGATAGAAGTATAACGCGGTATATATATATATATATATATGTATATATATATATATATATATATATATATATATATATATATATATATATATATATTACATTATATATATATATACATATATATTATTATTCTTCACAAGCATATATACATATATACACTTTCTTTGTTTACATATATTATTTTATCCTAGTAACCGAGAGAACTCTCTTCTATACAGAAGGTGTTATTTTCTTAACCTATAAATAGGGATATATATATATATATATATATATATATATATATATATATATATATATATACTTCTTTTGTAATATGGTAGAAAAATCCCAGCAGAATTCTCGATTAATTGAGAATTAAAATTAAAATTAAGAGTTTAATATTTATTGATTTTTGTACGCACATAGAGACACCTTCAGATACGAAACAAGAAAAATACGGCACTTACGACCCGGATATGGCAACTCAAAGATGAAAAAGACACTCTTCACGATCAAATGGAAAGTAATTGAGAGAAGATTGCCCTTCTCTCCATCCATAAATAGATGTCCTCTGTGTGATGCAGAAAAATACCATCATTAACCCAAATACAGTCTGTTTGAATATCAGAGATGAAATCTTTAAAGGATATCCGCTGGAGACCAGGACTACTTATAAATTTGACTTACCAATACACATAAAAATCTAGCAACACCCCCTCTGCCTAATACATAACCTTACAATTTCCCCACAAAATACCGACTTCCACTCCAGAAAATCCTCGCAACTATCACCCCTCATAAATATAAATAAAAATAGGAATAAATACTTTAATCGGCCCATATCAACACCACTACTCTAGACCAATAATTTACACCACATAAATATGAAATAATAAATTTTCCAATAATAATTTCCCAGTCATTAAGAGGGTAACACCACATTTCACATTTGTATTACTCCCATAAGTTCCCACTATATCTTAGTTAAAATGCTAACCTCCCATATCTCCCAAACAGATTCAATCTTGCCGATCCAATCCTTACTCTTATCTCTAAACGAGTCTTAATCAGTATACCAATATTATTACTCACATAAGCCTTAGTTAATAATGTTAAATCCCGAATACAAATCATTCAAGAACCCTGCAGAGTTACTGCTCTCTGACAGGACCGGACACGGGTTAAATCTTTTTTAAAATTCCTTTTGGATTGATTAAAACTCCTTTAATCCAGGCCTTGAACATGAATTTAATGTGTATGTTTTAACCTTTTTATCTTTTAATAACTATAATCCTTAAACCCATTTTCTCTCCATATTTCTCTAGAAGTGTTCCATTTGTTGTCTAATACTAAGCAGGATCTCTCTATCCCACTTCATTCTTTATGATACTGCGCTTCTTAGCTAGATGCAATTCCTTTTACGTATATATTACTCTCTCTTTCTCTCTCTCTCCTTATCTCTTACTTTTCATAAAACTTTTTTCAGTCCGCCAATGTTGATGATAGTAAATATGCATAGAAGTAAACACACATTGGTAAACATCGACGTGCGCACAACCGTTATATATAGTAGGCCATCCAATAAAATGGATGCCCATGAATTTAACTGCAATTTTGCAAGTCACTATTTACGGCTGATAATTTATTTTCCAAGTTTCCAAAGAAAAAAGTCTACTAAGTATTCAACTGATACTCCAGGCATTTCTTTTTATTTAAGTGATGCTTTATCTTCAAGGGCGAAATTTCCATTTCTGAATTTTGAAAAAAACATCTTCTGCACATTCTTCATTAGCTTACTATTTTGAGTTTACTAGCCTGTAAAGTGATCTTTTCAAACCCAAGGAGATGTATGTAATCCTTGTATACAATGTAAACACATGTTATGTACAGCGAATGATGACTTGTAGCTTGTCGTCTTACGTTTTAAAACTATATGATTTATTCTCACGTGTTTACCTATACAGGGTGTCTCAAAAAAATGTACTCACTCTTAGAATGACGCGACGTTTGCGAATCCCTTGGTGCGCGTTATCAGCTTTGTTTGAACAATAATAGTCATCAGTTTGAACATTTGCGAACATGATTCTTCAATTACATCTGTCTCATGTATCCGATGCTATTTCATTTCACTCTATGTTCATAAATAAATTTTTCTCGTCATTCTACGAGTGAGTACATTTTTTTGAGACACCCTGTATATATATATATATATATATATATATATATATATATATATATATATATATATATATATATATATATATATATATATCTATATATATATAATTTCATGTATCAAAATAAAATCTTATAAAGAGATATGATATATCATGTATCGATTTTTAGTATTTACTTATACAGTGTTCAATACGTAAGTTAGAACAATGTATTTGTGGCAATTAAGCTACACAGAGGCTTTCGCGTTTCATCCGGGTAAAGAATCGTCAGGCTAAAAATGCATGGAATTCATGTTACCGGGTGTTTTTATATATACACGTGGTGTTAAGTCTAACTAGTAAACCAATCAGAGTCATATTATTGTCTCCTCCTAATTAATGTTTTCATCAACCAATGGCAGGGCTTCTCTCAAATAAAGGTTTTGCTAACTTTTACTTCTTTTTTTCCTATTGTTTTGTATAGGAGTAACACACAATTTTACGATTGTGTCAAATTAATAGATGACCTTATTTTAACACGTGCGTGCAAGGGATAGTTTTTCTATTTTAGGTGTATTATGTTGGGTTTTTGTTTATGAATATATGTGAGGTATAATTTCGAATATTATATTTCGGAGAGGGGAATGCATCTAATCTATTTCGTACACACACACACACACATATATATATATATATATATAAGAAGCAAAGTTCATTTACATTCCAAAAGGCAACATTTTAAAAATTTTCCTTACAAAGCATTTTTCAAAACAGATGCATTTCAGTGCAAATTATTTTACAGAACGTTTCGTTTAAAGTGAACCAAACAACATTATTACGTCAATATTAAATCTGTTCATCTTAAGCTCATCAGAAAAAGTATATAAAAAGTTCTTGACTTGAAAAAATCACAACACGTATTGTGACATGACAGACAAAAACGCTAAAAAAGAAAACTTAGAAATCACGTGCGACATTCATATATATATATATATATATATATATATATATATATATATATATATATATATATATATATATATATATATATATTATATATATATAGTCTCGGAAGTTTCTCAACCATTAAAACTAGAAACATAAGACAACAAAAAAAAAACCTGAAGTCGTTCAGTGGAAAATCACTCATGTAAGTCAATTTAGTTTTTACAGTTATTATATTAGTTTGCTTCCAACATTATCATCGGTTGTTTACCATAGAAAACCTGTTTCAGGAATTTAAAAAGAATACAGTATTTAATTTCATGGCTTCCCAGCAGAGTTGATCAGACCCAACTTTCCTTAAAAGGCAAAAACATGAACGTTCCGTATACTAAATCTAAGTTTTGTTCCGTATAAATGTTTTGCTAACTTATATTAGTTATTAAAAATATAAATAAATAAATAGATAAATTTAAAAAAATATATATACATATATATATATATATATATATATATATATATGTATATATATATATATATATATATATATATATATATATATATATATATAAAAATAAATAAAAAATAAAAATTCCTTCTTACCTGTGTTGTTCGTTTGTTTAATAAAATTTACATATATATATATATATATATATATATATATATATATATGAATATTTTAAACGAAGTAACAAGGAGGGATACATCCAATACGAACGAAGAAGATAACGAAAGAAAAATAAGAAAATCACCCTTAATAAAAAAGAGCAAATAAAACAAAATCAAAGGAAAAGAAAAAAGAGGATGAGATGAAAATAGCGCAAAAGAAAAGAAGAATAAAAGAATAAAAAATAACAGATTGTATAAATTTAACCATATGGAAGTCGGCAATCTGAAATGCACACAAATCCCGATTTTGCCATGATACAAAAATGGTAAAGAGTTAGATTTTTCATGTTATTGTTGTGGTGGCTTTTAGCAAATATAAGGGGGAGGTCAGTACAGCAAGGTACAAGGATGATGTAATGAAAGAAGAAGAAAAATAAATAAGAAAAGGTAAAAGAGAAGAAAATGAATAAGGAAAAGAAGAAAAAGAAAAGAAAGAACAAAGAAGGTAACGGAGAAAAAGAAGAAGAAGAAGAAGAAGAAACAGGAGAAGAAGAAGAAAAAGAAGAAACAGGAGAAGAAGAAGAAGAAGAAGAGGGAGAAGAAGAAGAAACAGGAGAAGAAGAAGAAACAGGAGAAGAAGTAGAAGAAGAAGAAGAAGAGGAAGAAGAAGAAGATGAAAAAGAAGAAGAAGAGGAAGAAGAAGAAGAAGAGGAAGAAGAAGAAAAAACAGGAGAAGAAGAAGAAGAAGAAGAAGAAGAAGAGGAAGAAGAAGAAGAAGAAGAAGAAGAAGAAGAAATATGAGGATTGATGTTTGAAGAAGTAAAATAGATACAGAACGGACACAGCAATGATAGAAATCATGAAAATAGTGAGATACAAATTAATCAAGCCAGAGAGAAAGAGAGAGGTAGAGAGAGCGGGGGGAGTTACAGATAGAGAGTAAATAAAAATAAAGAAAGAATAAAAAATATAGAATGAGAAAGATTAAATTTAAAATGAGAAGGATGAAAATGAAGTAAGAATTAATGGATCAACGAAAAACAGAAATAATAATTAAAAAGAGAATTTGACAAAATTAACAAGGACACGGATTACACCACGATAAGCATTGATTCTTGAATATAGGACTTTTATAAGTACGGATGGCCCAAATAATCTATAATGTTTCACTTGAAAATTAACCAAGTCTAATGATACTATACCAACGGTGTATATAAAATATCAATTACAATATATGATGCTAAGACATAAATCCGTACATTTGTTACGTAGACAAACTGGATAAACAGTGGATAAACAGTAGGAAAACAGTAGAAAAGCGATGGAAAATAGTAAAACAAACAGTTGAAAAACGGTGAGTGTCGAAAAGAAGCCAGTAGCAGAAGAATAAACTAAAAATACCAGTTCGGATGGGAACACGTGAAAAGATCTACGATATGACAGCGAACGTATACGTATATGCCATTATATAATGCGTTGTAAAAACGTAGATTATAAGAATTTTCGTAGGTAAAAATGTCTTTTATGTATTAACTAGCGGGACTACCCGGCGTTGCTCGGGGTCATAAAAACATATAATTAAAGAGAAATCGCGGGTGTAACATCTTTATATTAAAACTTCTTTATCTTTATCTTTCTACCTTTCTCTTCCCTGGTCGCCCCATTTCACCGCTACTTTCTAATTTAGCCTTTTGTGAAAGCTGCTTTTTTGCCCACCATTTCTCTTACGTTGTCCAGGGCAATAGTATGACATATTTCTATAAAAAGTACCACCTCTATCTGCGCTTTCTATATAGGTACTTATCTCCGCTCTGGTATTCATACTATATACGTATGTATCGCCACCGTGGTGCGCAGACTATATACGTACCTATCGTCGCCCAAGTGCACATACTATATACGTACCTATTGCCACCCCGGTGCATATAATATATAAGTACCTATTGCCGCCCCGGTATGCATGCTATATACGTACCTATCGCTACCCCGGTGTGAATGCTACATACATACCTATCGCTGTCCCGGTGCAATGCTACATATGTACCTATTGCAGCCCCGGTGCAGATGCGAAATACGTACCTATCACCGGCCCACTGCGAATACTATACCGCAGAAGCCTTGTGGTCCTATACCGCAGAAGCACCCCTCCCCGGTTTCTATACCGCAGAAACCCCCCCAAGTGCCATACCGCAGAAGCGCCACTCGGGTGCTATACCGCAGAAACCTCAGGTTCCTATACCGCAGAAGCATCCCCCCCCACGGGTGCCATACTGCATAAGCCCCCCACCTCCCCGGTTGCTATACCGCAGAAGCCTCATGGTCCTATACCACAGAAGCACCCCCCGGTTGCTATACCGCAGAAGCCCCCCCCCGGTTGCTATACCGCAGAAGCCCCCCTGGTTGCTATACTGCAGAAGCCTCGTGGTCCTATACCGCAGAAGCATCCCCCCCGTGTGTCATACCATAGAAGCACCCCCTATACCGCAGAAGCACCTCCCGGGGGCCATACTGCAGAAGCCCCCACCCCCGGTTGCTATACCGCAGAAGCCTCGTGGTCCTATGCCACAGAAGCAACCCCCGGTTGCTAAATTGCAGAAGCCTTGTGGTCCTATACCACAGAAGCAACCCCCGGTTGCTATACCGCAGAAGCCTCATGGTCCTATACCACAGAAGCAACCCCCCCCGGTTGCTATACCGCAGAAGCCTCGTGGTCCTATACCGCAGAAGCGCCACTCCCCGGTTGCTATACCGTAGGAGCCTCGTTGTCCTATACCGCAGAAGCACCCCACTGTTGGTTGCTATAACGCAGAAGCACTCCACTGTTGGTTGCTATA
>OY744521.1:71043790-71071290 GCA_963556195.1 Sepiola atlantica
AAAAACAGCTTCAGAGAAACGAACGTTGATTCACCCATTTTAGTAGAATGATAAGTAATATAAGATACTTTTCTTACTTTGGGGCACATTGAGGGCTTTATTACAGGCAATCAATAAGCCTTGAAGTTTCACGCGTGAGGAACTTAACAGCATGCTGATTTTATGCTAATTTTACAATCTTCATATTCAGAAGTTATAGAGGAACGTACAATTTCTCGTAAGAATATACTGCCAAGTCTGCTGCAAAGTAGGTGTCCTCCATCTACCGAGCTAGAAAACTTCTCTCGCCTGCTAGTATCCTATATCTCTATAAAGCCATTATTCGCCTATGCATGGAGTATTGTTACCAGATCTGGGCTGGTGCACCAACCACTAGTCTCTCCCTCTTGTCATGGTGCATAAAAGAGTCTCTAACCTAATAAGTCCCGGACTGTTTATTAAGCTCTAGCCCATGTCCCATCACCCCAATGCCGTATCCTTGTGCTCGTGACGCACTTACTACAGTTGTACATTGTCAATGTAAATACCCCGACAAACTTGACAGTACCAATATACAGAAATTTAAATGAAATGTTAACAAACATCTTTTTGCAAAACTCATTATTTAGGATGCCCCCTATAAATATGGCTCATAATCACAGTAGCTCCTAATGCCTCAATAGCACTAGGCCTTGTTTGGGTCGAATAAAAGTTAAGTAATACTAAATTTAAAATATGAAATAAATCACGACGTAAATTCACCAGACCAACCCGACAATCTGCCAAATCCCATCCATACACTGTAGATGTCCCCAGATGCCGAAGTGCTTTCTACTCCAAAAGCTTTTTTCCTCGTGCTCCTGGACTCTGGAACTCCCTCCCTGCTTCCTGTTTAACTGACGGTAATGACATGCAGAAATTTAAAACTAATGTAAACAGACATCTCGCTGCGCACCTACACATTTAGGTTGATCCCCCCAAACTTTCACTCTTTTTCTCAGTAGCCCCTTACGTCTAAAGTGGCGGCCTGCCTTGTTTGGGGTGAACTATGTTAAATAAAAAACGTTGTTCATGAATAGATAAGTGTAGCGGAGACATTCACCCTTTTACCTTAAATATATATATATATATATATATATATATATATATATATATATATATATATATATATATATATATATATTACTAACCCCAGGGATCAGCGTTCTAACTGAGGGTTTTCGTGAATATTTCGGATGCTGATTTTAAAGGTAACTAGGTCTCAGTTGAAACATAGGCTCCCTTTGGTGTTGTACAGTGTTTATCTGAGCCTATCACGTATACAACTATGAAAATAAGGAAAAAAGGAAAGAAGTCGGAGAAAGATAAGAAGAATTCCCGCGAGATTTATCGTTGTGATGGCGGACACAAGTATCGAATTATTAATGACGTCATTGCTGACTGAGTGTGTAGAAGACCATTATCTGAATTATATAATCTACTGGCGTATCAAGTAAAGAAAAGTATTTTTATCCAACTCACAATATCGTATGGCTGTCAGTACATAAAATAATATACTACGGCCTTTGAATGTTATCGTAAACTCCATTGAGTAAATCTGATTACGTCCATTGAATAGGCATTCAGTGGCTCCTACAATACACTGTGTTAAACCATTTTTCAAAGTAAGACTAAAATAAGGTCTCATATACAGTAAACACTACTTAATACTGTATACATTTGCCCTTTTTTTTCAAAGTCGAAGTATATCACCGTAAAATGTCAAATTAAAATATGTGCTTTTTTTTTGTAATGCCATGAGCTAAAAGTTTATAAAAAGTTAAAATACAAATTTCTGCATATGTGTGTTTTGATTTGTTTAAGGTTAGACAGAGCGGCGCTTACAGCGTTATTTTCGATGCAATCGCTCGTAAAAAGTTTTTAACTTCATATGTCCTGCACTGTATACCAAGCTCCATCCCCTGGTCCATCGCCGCAATGTTGCATCCCTGTGCTTGTTTTGCAACCCGACTAACAGCAAAACCCCACCCTTTCACTGTGGAGATTCATAGATGCCGGGAAACCTTTTACTGTAATAGCTACTTCCTCGGCCCACTCGTCTTTGGAATTTCGTTCCTGTTCTCTGTTTCCCCGACCGTACATACGTGCAGAAATTACAATGTGAACAAACGTCTGTCTGCACAATTTCCTACTTAGAATGTCCCTATAAATCTGGCCCCTAATCACAGTAGGCCCTACAGTTTGGGGGAAACAACAGTTAAACAATTTCTTTTGTTCAGTATCATATCATAATATCAATATACACCAAAAAGACAAGAAATCTTACTCTGTCGTAATAAAGAAATCAAAACTCGTTAATACTTATTTGCCCCTCTGGTTCTTATTCAGGTAGAGTAAGCAAAATCATATCACATAGAATACGCTTTAAAATTAAGGATAACACACATAACGCTCTCCGGTCTTCTTCTAGACAGGAGATCGACTTCTTAACAGACTTGCAACATAAGCATGATCTTAGATTTGAAACATTTGATATCAATTCATATTATTAAACCATATGTACACTTCTCGTTCATAAGGCCCAACGAATTGCCGGAAAGTCATTTATCTTATCTCTACAGAAATTCAATTTATTATCTTAGCAAGAAGATCCGTTATACAATTTGATGGGAAATTATGGACTAGTATCCAAAAGATCTTTGATATTCTGATGAGTCAATATATTAGGCGTAGGTATCTGACCTCGTCGGATTGTAATTACTGACAGAGATTCATTTAACTTTGCGAGTTTTGAAGGGAGCCTTTATAGGGATTACTCGCTTCTGGCCACGGACCGATCATACGAGAAGGCTAAAAAAAAAAAAAATAACAAAAAAAATAAATTTTATTTTAAGGAATATACATTAAAACAAACAAACTTTTTATGTATGATTCATGACTTTATGTATGTATAATACATACTCCCCATTAAAACTAATTCCTTCCCACGTTACATGCATAAACACTCCAATTACTCTTACTCTATTTTAAAATCTATTTTCCTATATCTGGTAGAATTTCGTGACTATCCCACAATAAAATTATTGGCAACCAAACGTAGAATTGTTCGATAACGCTCTTGGCAATTCAGGCTACAATGATAAGATTAAAGTAAAGATAGATGATAAAAAAAATTAAGCCAAATATTTTAATCTATCATTTGGTCTTGAACAAAAAATAAAATAACAATTCGTTCCAATAATAGCGATAATGAAAAAATCCCGAGAAATAACAATTATCCAACCGCTACTATCAAATATACACTTCTTAAAGAATAGTCAGAATTGGAAAAATATAAAAGTGGATTAATATTTGAAACATTAATGAATAATCCGCGATATCTGCAAAATAAAAAAAGTCCGCAAAAATCGAACCGAGTAAAAACAATCTGGTATATTAGTTTTATCCTGTTTGAGTTTTTATATATGACAGAAATACAACAGCGTAATATTTTTCCTTTCACACCGGTTGCAATGTGAGAAAAAACTAATCGCAAACATTTGGCAGCCATTACTGGGCTGAAAGATTCAAGATAATCTAAATATTTCCATTTGATAATTATTTTTGATATATTTATCCCTTCCCAGATGCTTTTATACAATAACTGAATAAATGGATTAAATTGGTGTAATGCGATGCATCATATTCAAGATCCCCGTTACCTATTCGAGAAAATGAATTAAATTTCATAGTAACTAATACAAAATTGAAAGAAAAAGAGTTTTAAAAATTATTATTACTATAATTATTTCAATAATATATTACTTTTGATCCATAAATATTAGCGCTAGATTTGTTTGTCTACCTCTAAAATAAACAGTATTCAGAGTTGTCTCTCTTACATTATAAAAATCAGTTCTTCCAATGTCTGTATATCTGGCTAGTTTTCCATATTTTTTATCTCTCTTTACCGTACAAATTTTATCATCTAACCACTAGGAATATTCTAACTTTAAAAGGAATTATAAATAAAGATTTTGCATTTCATTATACCCTGGACGTATTATAAACATTATTAGTATATATTATTGTTTTAAAACTTTAAATGCTTTAAACAATAACTAAAAAAAGACTTATGACAGATAAGAACTAATTCCTTTATGTGTTTTTTGAGTTATTTGATGCCCCAAATTTAAACACCAATAAACCTCCAGAGAAACGTACGTAAACGTTCGTCTAACGCTTTTCATTCTGAAATGTGATTTAAATGGTATCATACATGATATTATATATTATTGTGGTAATTTATTCATGCACACATAACATTTTCCAGTTATAAATAGTAGCAGGTACTGCTCTTAGGGGAAACCAATAGTTCAGCAGACAGCCCTGACAGTCGAACCGAACAGTCTCATTAGTAACCCTCTAATTTGTATATGTTTTGTCTACTGTTCTTTGTTCAATTCATCTTTCGTGCTTTTATTTTTTGGTCGTTACAATGCCACAACAACTTGGCGACGAGTACTCCGAAGTATCGTTCAGTATCTCAAAAAGACCTTAAGTTTTAAGATAACATGAGTTGGAATAAATACATTAAAGACATTGCCAGGACTGCTGCAAAGAAAGTGGGGTCCATCTATCGTACCAGTAAACTTCTCATACCTGACATCATCCTATACCTCTACAAAGCCACAATCCGCCCATGCATAGAGTATTGTTGCCACATCTGGGCTGGTGCATCATCCACTAGTCTCTTCCTCCTAGACAAGGTCTAAAAAGAGTCGCCAACTTTATAGGTCCCTCACTATCCACAAAGCTCCAGCCCCTGTCCCATCGCCGCAATGTTGCTTCTTTGTGCCTGTTTTACAAGTACTTCAATGAATTGTGCTCTGATGAGCTTGCTGCTCTGGTACCCCCACGACGTAAATTCACTAGACCAACCCAACAATTTGCCAAATCCCATCCATTCACTATGGAGGTCCCCAGATGCCGAAGGGCTTTCTACTCCAAATCTTCTTTCCTCGTGCTGCTGGACTCTGGAACTCCCTCCCTGCTCCCTGTTTTCTTGACAGTACTGACATGCAGACATTTAAAACTAATGTAAACAGACATCTCGCTGCGCAGCTCCCAATTTAGGTTGACCTCCTAAAATTTCCCTCTTTTTCTCAGTAGCCCCTTACGTCTACGGTGGCGGCCTACCTTGTTTGGGGTAACTATGTTAAAAAAAAGACTAACTGAAAATTGTCTATATTGCTTAAACATTGGACGTACAAGATTCTGTTTTCGTCACACTTTGTTCTCCCCAACAGTACTCAGCAAACAAGAAAACGAAACTGAACGAAAAAACAACGTAACTAACTTACACTGAACTTCAATTACGAGAATTAATTTCTCGGACAAACATTATTTTAAGAATAATATTTTTTGTGACAGTTCTATAGTTTAAAAAAATCAGTACTGATACTTTAAGTGTGTAAGTAATTAAAGTTAAAAAAAAGTTTTCACCACAATTAAATCCTATTCAGGTTTAATTTAAAAAGACACAGACGAACATGGACGAGTTCAAATCCGCCATACTCGATATTCTTAAGTTCCAAGCGAAACAGCATTAGTCCAGTGAAATAAGCCTCAATTTTGGCAAACGGTCAAACTAATTGCAACACAAGGTTTCATCAAATTATTGGGATATTTCATAGAATTATTTCATTAGATATACTTCTACATCATTATGTTTCAATTAAATAAAAATGAATATATTATAAATTCACCCCCTACACACACACTGAGAGGTCATGGTTTAATCATCATTTATTAGTTTGTTAGTTTATTTGTTCGTATTTTAGGAACTATATGCAAAATACAATCAACAGATTTCAATGCCTTTTTTACCTAAGTTGTATCTTGCCCCAGGATAGTCCCATAATAAATTCTGAATCAGATCAAGCCCAGTATCTGAATGCAAGACATTTTGGAATTCGGAAAATCCCTATTTTTCAACATTTTCAATGTTTAAAAAAAGCACATCTCAGTCAATTTCTTGTCTATTCTTTTGAAAGTTAAAACATGGCTAGCAGATAGAAAACATATAACCAGATCAAATTTAAATTGGATCTAAAACAGATTCAAAATTTGGCAGCATTTTTCATTTTAACATAAAAAATACAATTTAACAATTTCATTTAAATCTCTGTCAATCTGGTATTTCTCAATCCGTCTATGTAAACTTTCCTATGTTTATATAGTGTCTCATTTTCAAAAACATTACTAAGTTTTACCTGCATAGTCGGGTAACACTATAAACCTTGGCGGAGGGTTGTGCTTTTGTTATTCAATTATTTTGCAATCATCAAACTCAATGTTATCTATAGGCAGTGACAAATTAGTGCAAGCTGTACCATAACACTCTCCAACTGTGTGTTGAACAATTAAGTCCATACTTTTTACATGTACACCGTGCCGTATTGCAATATTCTCTCAGTTGCATCGGGTCAAGTTAGGAAGAGTTTCTGATGCTGGTCGCATATCAGTCATTCCTGGTATTATGACACCATTCATGACCTGCCATCCACAATTTATGGGATTTAGAAAACGAGTTACTAACCATATCTGTACTTATTAGTATCATTTTGCAGCAGTTGTTGTTGGAGGCGAGATATTCAATACACTATGATTATATTTTATTATCTTTTGAGAAAAAAACGGTGATAGCGCAATTTGTTGACTTTCCCTTCTGTAGTTTTTCATATGAACTAATGCTTACATTTGGTACCTCACACTGAAAGAAGACTTCACCGCAATGCTGTAAGTCTTTTTCATTTTAATAGAAACTGATTTGACTGCATTAAATAAGCATGAACGTGTGTCCATTCCAAGTAAGGCATCAAGAAATGATAAATGTAAGCATATGCTGGTGCCAAGGTCAAATTTCGAACAGTGTATATTTTAACAGCAGTTTCAATCATTAGACAGTAGCACCATTGGCGTGGATACACCGACACCCTGATCGTTCATAACATTCAGAAAATATCTGGATAAGTCTATGTTTATTACATTTATTTGCCAGGAAAATGCCCTTTTTCGTTGATGGAACCATAGTTAATTCACAATGCACAGATTCGGTATTTACTCTTTTTCTCAAATAAATTATATCTTTTGACTGTAATCATCAAATATGATAACGCATTTGTCATATTTGCACAGTTTGTCTTTAATATACACATACTATATTTATCTAAATGTAAAACAATGATTAGAAATGATCCGATTTAGTAATGCCCCTCCATCCAAAACAGAGTGTCTACCAGTGTGAAGTTTGCATTCTTGGCATCGAAGCTGTCTTCATAGGCACTTCTTAGAATTGCTTTGCTTGCAGAATTGGGAGAAGCAATGGAATCACACATAAATATTGTTTAACGACACAGTTCATATTAAAAGAGGTCCTGTATATTAAAGTTTTCTTTTGTTGCAACTAATGTTAGGGGTTGAAACTGTTCTTGTGGATGAATACGCACTACTTTTTCGTCTATAATCACATCTGTTTTTAATTCAAGGGTATGGTCCTGCTTTCTTTTCTCTTGAATTAATTGTTAAATACCTCATTGCCTTCCATGGATTGAAGAATCTCAGAGCCAGCATTTTCTATTTACTGAATCCTATACAACAATACGTGAGATAATGATGTGCAGAAACATCAGATTTACTTCATGAGTTTTTGGCTTTCAAGAAGCTGATATGCTTTTTTGCATCTTCTGCCAGTTAATTGTTTGTGCTGTTTACTAGTTTTTTTGCAAACAGTTTTTAGCTGACATTATTCAACTTTTTGATAAATTAGTACCTCTTACTTGAATTATATTAGATGACTCTGTTACTGTGTGAGTCTTTTCTTCACTTTGAGTTTCAGTGTCATGTATAGAAGTATGTGACACGGTGAGTTCCAATGTGCCAGGAAGAAGTAATATATTAAGTGCACCATCTATTAAGAAATTACGCCTTCATACTTAAGCAAGGGTATTTTTACTAAGCATATTTGACATTTAGTCGTGGCCATATATCTCTTCCAGAACTTATAACAATCCTGCTTTTCTATTAGATTGCTTATACACCCAGGAAAACTCATTTCCATGTGTACTCCTCTAATTCTCAGCACTACAGATTTCAGACAGCTTATTTACTATAATAGTTTGAGCCTTCCAATCTAGTGAATGGCGAAATGAGATAACAAGAGTTGTGTTAAAATTTTATTTGTTCAACCAGGACTATCAATGTAAATGGTGGATGAAAAGCAAAATCACAACAGTTGCCGTTAACGGATGATTTCCTTTGTATAACATTCGTATGAATTGTGACAACATTGCATGACCATTGCAGAAACGGAGAAAATGTTAACAGAATATCAAGTAAATATGGGGATTTAGAAAAAATAATCACAGGACTTAAGATGGGTAAGTTCATCAAAATGATATAGATTATCTTTGTGATAATGGTAATAATTAATTGTTACTTGTCCAGGCCTAAGAATCTCATTAGTCGTTACTTCATGTTAGGAAATCACATGCGGTACACATTTACCTGGTGTCAATATGGCAACCATACCCTATCCGATGAAAGGTTCTATACCGATCACGGTTTTGTATATTGCGGTCAATAGTGTCTGCGGTATATAGCATAACTTTACCTTCTGTAACAGTGACATAGTAGTTATAAAAGCATTTCGTTCAAATGTTTGGACTTCGTCATATGAACTGCAAAACCCATGTTGCTGTAATTAATATATCAACAACCTACAACCAAAATGGTGATGCATTTTTATGACTAACCATAATTGTAATAAGCAATCACCATACTTAATCGAATCGCTTAAATAATAGCATGTTCCAGGGATGCCTGCTTCTTCTCTGTATTTCCCCATTACAATAATCTGCATAAAGTAAGCAACACTATCAAGGAGAAATGCAATGGTTTTCTCTAAAGTAAGTTCATCTGTGGATGGATAATTTGAGTTATATATTTATTTCATTGTTTGCCTGTCCTAAAGTTGGTACCGCACTGTTGGCGATAGACTGCATTCTTGGCATGTAAATCATTTGCAGAAGATAATCTTCCTAATACTGTATTACTCCACTCATCATTCCGGGGTTTCATATTTTGTCTATAGTGTTATGAAATAGTGTTCACAAGATAATAACCCTGACGTCTTTGCCATCCTTGGTATTTGATTGATGTACCACCAAAAAGGCAGTGATTCTTGGAATCAAAAGTTCTTGTACCGGATTATTATCTACAATTAAATGCTGATGTATCGAATCATTCTATGTTTTTTTATCTGCTCTTATTATGTTAGGGTTACACTATCGTTTTCTACAGCTCTTATGAACACGTTGACCTGCAAATATACGAAAACTATTTGCATATTCTCCACATGCTGTTTTTATGCTATCACTTCTTCTTTGGCTAATTGTCACTGTATCCCTAAGATTGTTACCCATAAGACCTTCTTTACAAAGTGTGCACATGTCTCTAGTACTTACATTAGACATTATTCAATTTGTAACAAAAAAGAAATTGCCAGTAAAAACCAGCAATGTATAAAAGACTACACATTTATTTCAGTAAGTTATTCTAAATTTCCGACCTATTATATATATGTTAAGGAATATGTTTGACTTTTAACCTCTTCATATTGTTTAAAACAAGTCGTTTTTGTGTGAAAGTTTTTTATTTTGTATTAAAACTTTGTTTTTTTACATGCAATAAAACGTTTATGTCGTAAAAATATTTTGATGCATGGAAAAAAATATGGCCGCCAGCGATTAAAACATCAGAACAAAACATCCTGCTTAAGTTATTGCTTGTCGTGTTGTGGATTCCGATGGAAAGAAAATGCCTACACAATTCTACAAAGCTGGTTAAAAGATCAATGGTAATACTTAGTACAATTAGAAGACTCCGAGCTGTTAGTTATTGGCATGGCATAAAGTCAACTGGCCAGATTATTGTAATTATATATGGACACATGATGGCGCTCTAATTGACACGGCTACAAAAATCAATATTTCTGCAGATCCAACTTAGGAAATTTATGGTAATTATGTTCTAGACCAAATCTAAACCTTCTGAACTATTTGGGGCGTTTTAGAACATGCTACTAATAAAACATCACACAGTAATGTCGACCCTCTGAAATATACTATCAAAGAAGAATGGGAGAGAAGACTTGTATTAGTTGTCGGAAACGTGTGATGGCTCATTGAATAAATAACATTTTTATTGCGTAAATTCTCTTGTAAAACAATTCCTCTGACTTTCAATAAAGAAATTGGTCATACACTGGTTTTTACAATTGTAATTTCTGCTTTAAAATGTACCCAGAGCCTCGCTATTAAGATTTCTGAATAACACTAAGTACGAAAATATTTGTGCTTTTCAGACGCCCAAGGAGAGTTGCAGTCATCTGCATATCGAGTCTCTGTGATCTGCACGGTTCAGCCGAACAGCCTATATCGATAGAAGATGTTAATAACAAATTCTATTTCAATCATCGCTCGTTCTCTCATTCTCTCTCTCTTTCTTTCTGTCTGTCTGTGTGTCTGTCTCTCTCTCTATAGAAGTATTACCATTTATTTTTATGCAACTTGGAACGGACCAGATCTTATGTTATTGCTTTTCAGACGCCCAAAGATGATAGCAGTCATCTGAATATCGAGTCTCCGTGATCTACTCGATAAAGGATGTCGATAAAACATTCGGTTGCAATCATATCTCTCTTTCTCTTTCTCTCTCTCTCTCTTTACGAAGATATATACCCTGTATTTTTATGCACTTTTTCACAGACCAGACTATATGGCGCGCTTTTAAAGGCTGATTATTGTTTGTCATCAATAGTCGCCAACATTTGACGTTTCCTGTCGTGAAAACACCCGATTCATTTGATTCGATAAACATCAATCAAACCTTTATTTATCTTTTTATACCTATGTTGTCGATCGCAAAGAACTTATTTTTTTCCGGGTTTTACTATTTATGTACGCCATTACAACCAGGTACGACCGCTGGCTGCTACTGATTCTCTATTCAGCCAATCTAAGCCCGTCGTTTGAGCAACCTCTGATTGCTACTGTTATTTAAACAATCTGGGCTCGTCAGCCAGAAGTATCTGAAATATTCCTTGCCGTGTTATTTGAAAAAACAAACAAACAAACACTTTTAGTCATAACTTTCAGACGTAAATTAAGGGAGGCTCTATCCATTAATAGACTACAAGAATGGCCTATGCTAGAAATCTCATTTCTTTGATCAATCATAACACAAAAACCAATAAACCGAATTAGTTAAAACGTTGCAAAAAATAATTTTTTTGATAGGTTCTATAAGTATGTAGAATTTCAGCATCATTAGTCAAGGCAACTCAGAGATCTAGAAAGGTCAGGCATAATTTTGTGTTATCTGTGTGTACGTACGTACGTACGTACGTATGTGCCACCCCGTATCACATCAACTATTTGATAGATTCAGCTGATTTTTGGCAGAGATAGAGATTCTATGGTCTAGTTGATGCTATTTTAATTTCAGTTTACCGTATACTTTAGTTTTACAGAAAATTCCAAAAAACCTTATAAATGACCATTGTATTGAGGCATAGCCTTTACAAAAGTAGTGACATTCCATGATAAATGCCAGTATACTGAAATCATATGCCCTTAATAGGGTTAAGATGAAAATGTACAAAAGCAAGGAAATTCCCAAATTTTTACACTTTTATTGTCATTAAGGGTATGCGAGCACAACAGGGCTATGTATTTTACTGGTAGGAAATTTTCTTCAGCGCACCTCACACACTTCATCCACTCATGCATAGAGATTTATACTGTAGTGCTGTGATAATGAAATGGTTTGGTTGATATATAGTCATACTTTTAATTAATGACAATAAAAGTGTCAAAATTTGAGAATTTCCTTGCTTTTGTACATTTAGTGTATATGAATTTTCATCTTAACCCTATTAAGGGCATATGATTTCAGTATACTGGCATTTATCATGAAATTCAAATGAAGTTTAAGTATGGTCGAAGAATATTATATGAATGTCGATTATGGAATAAAAAAATATTTGAGAAAATAAACATCTCGATTTTTAAAAATATTTCTACTTAAGTCTGAATAAAAATTGTTTCTTTACTTCTTACACAGCTTTTCGAACAAAATCTTAAATAAAAACAAATGACTGTCTTCTTTCAAAGAATTTTAACACAATAACAAATCTGCATAAGATAAAATTAGAACCGTAATTAGAAAATATTTTTAAAAAGTATATAAACAATATTTTTTGCAGACTTAAGCGGAAATATTAAAGAAGACAAATATCAGTCAAACTATCTACTTAAGCTTAAAAAAGTTTGTTTAATTTAAAATATACTAAATCAACGAATTATTGAATTAGCCCCCCACCCCCCCAAAAAAAAACAAGCAGTCGAAAATGAATGTTAGCTTAGAAAATTGTTGAAAATTTTGAAAATTACAAAAAAATATAAGGGAACTCGATTTGATTCATATTAAGTCTGAACTTTATTATTAAATATCAATAAAAAAAAGAATTAATTAATTCAAAATGAATAGTTAGATTGTGTTGTTTCTGCGTTGAAATAAATAAACATCACGTTGTTTCATGGATTTTCAAAGCTAAAATTCGTTTATTATTTTGATTGTGAACAATTTGAAAACAATTTTCTTTGCATATTTGAAAAAATAAAAACTTACAAAGTCACAGATTATAATTTTTAAAATTCCAATAACAACCTATTTGTTGTGCAGAAAATAGTGTTGGTTACGATGTATGTATTCACATGCCTTCTTATTTACTTGCCTCTCCACGAGGGCAGAGTTAAACTTGAGTTCGGTTTTTAATGTGGAGAAAATTTAAATTGCCTCAGTTTAGAAATAATTTCTCTTTTAATTGGAGTATAAGAACAGATACTACACTTTGAATTTATTATTTGTGAAATAAAAATAAGAATATTCAGATACATCGAGTCAGCGGGCAAATTTTAAAAAATATTTCCTTTTATGTTTGTAAAAACTAAACAAACAATGTTTTTGTATCTTTTTTTGGACGTAAGGAGGAATATTAAAAAAAAAGCGAGAATTTATTTTGGAAAATATCTTTTTTAGTACATATTGATTTTAACAAAATTGCTTCATTAATTCATCACAAAGACATAAAATCTCTCGTTTGTCTCGCCGGAGAGTGGTACTAAAATACCCCTGAATAGAACAAATACCACGTTTTTAGCAAATACTAGGTTTTGCTCTAACAGTTAGAAATCAGATCTGCAAAGTCTGCACTGTTGAGGGTGGCTTGCTCTCTGTCGGTCTGAGATATGGTCCTGTGCAGTTCAAGGAAGTCCATCTTCACAGGATTTGACTTCTCACTCGTTGAGAAGAAATTAGTTTATTGCTAATCGCCTAAGGCGCCCAGACCGGGGAATACCCACGGCCAGAGTGCAATTTTTCTAGGACTCTGTTTTCAAACTATACTTTGCAACCTTATGTCACATCTTTCCGCCGTAGGAGGGTGACAAATAAAAGCTGTAAAAGTTAGATTTTGTGATGAATTGATGTAAACTGTTGTTTGCCTAATACGAGGACGAATTAAATAGCCCCCAAATCTGACAAAAATGCACCTTTTCACAAATATCTAGTTTCATCTCAAAATCTAACAAAAGTTGTTATTAATCGTTGTTCACATAAGTAAAGTACTGGTAATCAAAGGATAATCCGCTTAGCCCGATTAGGGTACACAAACTGCACTCTCATTTGCAAATTTCTGCTATTATATAGAAATTCGTTGGATTACGTTGTTCACACGATCTACCAAATTCTCCTATTAGTGATCGCAGGGATTCCATACATACTACACTTGTTTGCTTTTTTAGTAGTGATTTTGTTGATACTGACTTTCATATTCCCTTTGCTATGAAATGCATGCGTTCATTATTGCTTTGGTTACTTGCAAAAATATCCGGAGCTGCTCGCAAATTAATGAAGTACTGCATCTTCCTGAACCCAGAACTAAACCACATATTGTCTTGTTATCACAATATATGCCCCACTATACGAAATCCTATCGACTCCCATATATGTGGATTAATTGGATATTAAATTTAGAAGATAGAAGATAGATAAGAACAATCGAAATGCATTCTGATGGATTTAAAGAAATTATTCTTTTGTGATTTTAAAAAATCGCTTTATTTTACACTATAGCGTTTGTTATTTCAATAAATATTTCGCCAATAAGAACTAAATAAAATAATCCAGTGTGTACTTATCAAAGTTAAGTTGACGCGTGAATAACACACACACGGCGTGAAGTTGTCTCATAACGTTATTTAGATCACATAATTTTCGATATCTTTTAGACGAGGATTGATAATTTGTATAATTTTGATAATTCGAACTACTGTTCTTATTGTGGATGTTATGCTCACAACGTTTCGGTCGGTGTAACCTCCGACATTGTTTAGTCGAACTAAGGAATCCTAAATAACGCGTTCAGTTCTTAATTTCATACAGATTTCCGAGTTTAATATAAAGATTCTTGAGTTGAACAAGAGGCAACTGAAAAAGATCGGAATTTACATCGGGCGAGACGTTGTGAGAATAACATCCAAGATTATAATAGTGGTTCGAATTATTCAAATAATATGAATCATTTTCCCCCATTATTTTAGATGTAATGGGTGGAATAATAGATATCGATCGGTACTATGGAATCAACCGAGTTCAAATTCAGTTGAGTCTATTGTTTTGGTGACACAAGAGAAAGCGTTCCGTTTGTGCTGCTTCGGACCAAACTTGTGGCTGATGTAGATACTACTATTTTCTCAAAGAAAAGATGGCTATACCAGGCTAAAAGGGCCCCTTGTCAATCAGAACTTCCTCCGCCTGCTGTTCGTAAAGAGAAGTCAGATTTGTTGTCAAAAGAACAAATCCATGAGCTGGTAATGGCGATCAGCTGGGAAGTGAGAAGGTTGCGTTTACCACCACGAGTGATGCTTGTTCTTTCTCTCTTTCTTTTTATCTCTCTTTTTTGTCGTAATAAAACATAAACGGTATTTGTTAATTTTCTAATTGGAGTGATGAAATAAATACCATATTATACAGGATGTCTTGTTTACTTTTAATAAAGTGTTCAATTTTCAACTGCAATCTTTCCTCGTCCCTAAGTCAGGATATAATTCATTTCTTGCAGATAATTTATTATGAATGTCTAATGCGACCAATTAGTCCCCGCTCGGACAGGCAAGAGACCAAAAGCTCTTGAGAATAGGAAATGTGACTATCAGCTCGAAGGGCACAATAGTAGCACAGTTTAGCAAATACGCTATTACAATTAGGATATTTAAGAACGCCCCACTCTGCTACAGGTAAATTCGAAACTTGTGTTTAAGAATCTTCTACAATGAACTGCTTTCAATATGTATTGTGCTTCGTCATCAAATAACCCCAAATATGCTTTGTATTGCGCAAAGCTGACAGACCAACTCTGTCATTTATTTTTCTCGGTTCACTGCTACATTCTTTCGCTTCACAACGAGCTATTCTCCGCTTCTTTTGATAAACGTTACAAATCACTTTTCGTTTACGGAACTGCTGTTAACCATTGATTTTTCGTTGATAACGCCCGTTGATCTTCTCTGGAAGTTGGAATTTGAGTTGCAATAAGTCTATTTCAGTATCATAATGTCCTTTCAATGGACGTCTGGATAATGTTTTCCCTCCCATCCGCATTGATCCTTCACGACAATTTATTAATATTATTTACTCACTAGGAGTTCTCACACAGGTCATCAGTGATTGCTCACCGACAATCGGTGGTATTCCCTGGAGTCTGAGTGACAACAAGTCTCCCCAGATTTCCAGTATCTCCACCTCTTTTCGATAGCCACCGCAAATAAACTTGCAGTATCACAACAGCCGTTTACCATTCATTTCTCGCTGGTAAGGACCATTGGTCTTCTCTGGGATTTGGGTGGCAATAAGCCTCCCCAAGATCCCAGCAGTCTCTGCACTTCCAGTGGAGGTCTGGTTTGTGCTGTCCCTCCTCGGTCTTCTCATCCTCCTTGACCCTATGCAAATATTTTGTGTGGTGTCAGCTTAGACCGGTACCATTTTTTTTTTAAATTTCTTTATTTAAAAATATTTTTTATTCATATTTACTTTTTGGGGGGGAGCTGATTATTTTTTTAATTTATTTATCTATTTTTGGGGGGGAGCTGATGGTATTTCTTGCTATTTCTGTTCATTGGTTAATTTTTGTGTCGTGTCAGTTGAGGCCGGTGTAATATATAGGGAGGGGGTGAGCTTATTAAGTGATGTTTCTTGCATTTTCTGTTTGCTTTGTTTGTGATGTGTTCTTTCTGTGGTTTTGTTTTCTTCCTGTGTTAGATTCCGTGTGACCCTTTCGTAGCTTATGCGGGTTAATTTCCGCATTCAATGATTTTTCTTAAGATTGCAGCTGTTTTGATCATTGCCGTCCTCTGTATAGTTCCAATGATTCCTTTGATTACAATTTCTCCCAGTCTTTGTTCCAGGTTTATTGGGATTGTTCCTAGTGCTCCTACTATTATTGGTATTATACTGACTTTCTTCATGCTCCATATTCCTTTAAGTTCTCTGGCAAATTCTGTGTATTTGCTTCGTTTTTCCGTTTCTTTGATTTTCACTCTGTGGTCTGCTGGAATGGTGAAGTCTACGATTTTGTAAGATTTTTCCTTCTTGTTGATAATTATAACATCCGGTCTCCTTGCTTGTATGAGTTTGTCTATTCGTATATTCATATCCCAGATGATTTTGTGTTTTTCGTTTTCCAGTACTGTTTCTTGTTTATGTTTGTATCATTTGTCTACGTATTCGAAATTCAATTGTTTGCACAGTTCCCGGTGTACTGCTTTCCCCACACAGTCATGCCTGTTCTTATATTTTTTTTTGGCTAGTTTGCTACATTCACTTATTATATGATTTACTGTTTCGTCTCGTTGTCCACACAGCCTGTATTTACTGTTTTCCTGGGTTTTATCTATTTTAGCTTTAATGTAGTTTGTCCTAATTGCATTGTTCTGTGTATCCATCATTAAAGATTCCGTTTCTCTGTTCAAGTGCCCTTTTCTTAACCATGCCCAGCTATTTTCGTTGCTTTCTTCTCTTGTCAGTCTTCTGAAGTGTCCATGTAGTTTTTTTTATCTTCCCACTTTTCTTTTCTTGTCGTTTTCTTTCTGGTTTCGGTGCTTCCTGAGTAGTTCGTTGGAACGGTGTCTCTTGCTGCAGTGATAAGGATTTCCATGTGTTGAGTTATGTATTTTTCCAGCTATTTTTTTAGTCTTCCACACAATCTTCTATACTTACCAGTCCTCTTCCCCTTTCGTTTCTTTTAATCTAGAGTCAGTCCGTATCGTCTTTTGGATGTAGTGCATTGTGCATGGTCATTAATTCTCTAGTCCTCTGGTCCAGGTGCTTGAGTTCCTCTTTGGTCCAGCCTATGAATAGTCCAGTGTATCTTATTAGTGCTATTGCCCAGGTGTTTATTCCTGTTACTAGATTCATGCTATATAATTTCGTTTCTAGGAGTTTTCTTGTTCTTCGTAAATATTCTTTTCCAATCTTCTCTTTCATTTCTATATATTTGATGGTGTCTGCTTCCAGAACTCCAAGATATTTGTAGTAATCCTGTTCACCTAGCGCCCTAATTTCTTCTTGGTTGGGGAGTTCCATGCCCTCTGTTATCTCCAGCTTTACTTTTTTATTTCTAGTAGTGCACACTTTTCCATATTGAATTCCATTTGGATGTCCTGGCTGAAGATTCTGGTCATATTCATCAGCTTTTCCAGTTCATTTTTGCTTTTTGAAAATAATTTCAGGTCATCCATGTACATCAGGTGGTTTACTCTTAGTTCTGTGTCTGTAAACTTGTATCCGGCATCACATTTTCTGAGTATGTAGTTAAATGGCATCATAGCTATTATAAATAGTAGTGGTGATAGGGAGTCTCCTTGGAAGATGACTCTCTGTATTATTATTATTATTATTATTATTATTATTATTATTATTATTATTATTATTATTATTATTATTTAGAGAATCATTTTTTTACTCATCTTATTTTTATCGTTCCACCCTCTTTCTCTCTTCTGATATTAACGAAACATCATTTCATTCTTTTTATCATATTTCGTCACTCATTTCCCCTTCAGTCTTCGTTTCTTTATTGTCTCACATATAATGATATCGTTTGTTCTCCCTTCTTTTCTTATTCTGATATGACTTTATTTCTCATACAAATCTATATTTTGTGGCTATCTTCATTTCTTCTTTCTCTTACTTTCTGTCTTTTATCCGTTACATTATATATTCGTTACATTATATATTCGTTACATTATATATCCGTTACATTATATATCCGTTACATTATATATCCGTTACATTATATATCCGTTACATTATATATTCGTTACATTATATATTCGTTACATTATATATCCGTTACATTATATATTCGTTACATTATATATTCGTTACATTATATATCCGTTACATTATATATCCGTTACATTATATATTCGTTACATTATATATCCTTTACATTATATATCCGTTACATTATATATTCGTTACATTATATATCCGTTAAATTATATATCCGTTACATTATATATCCGTTACATTATATATTCGTTACATTATATATTCGTTACATTATATATCCGTTACATTATATATTCGTTACATTATATATCCGTTACATTATATATTCGTTACATTATATATTCGTTAAATTATATATCCGTTACATTATATATTCGTTACATTATATATCCGTTACATTATATATCCGTTACATTATATATTCGTTACATTATATATCCGTTACATTATATATTCGTTACATTATATATTCGTTACATTATATATCCGTTACATTATATATCCGTTACATTATATATTCGTTACATTATATCCCTGTCTTTGTTTTCCACTTAACTGTATAAACATATTATACTTGTTTTCTACCAGGTCCTAAACAATTTTATTTCATTATTTGCCACCATAAAACCAGATGTACACACTAGATATAATAAAAAAGACGAGATGTTAGCCTTTTTAAAACTTTTTTTTTCATTGTATCCATCTCGTATTCACTGACACAACTGATGCTCACATCAAAGTTATCCACAGACAAACAAGTCATCAGAAACCACTAACACAACCGGAATGATAAAATGACATACATAAAGAAGAGAGAGAGAGAGAGAGAGAGAGAGAGAGAGAGAGAGAGAGAGAGAGAGAGAGAGAGAGATAGAACAACAACAACGTGATAATTAAAACAACTCAAAGAACGACAGCTAAAAAATAACTGTGGAAAATAAACAAAATTTAAATGTTTTAAAAGAGGGTTCATAAGAAAACAAAGAGCGACCATAAACATACGATTATCTCCCCTGAAACGACTGGCTTGATAATGCGAGACACTTTTCAATGATCATTAAATGCTTAGCGACCGGCACGAACACAATTTCCATTTTGACACGGTCTACTTGGCTGCACTTTTGACAGTACTTTTCTTTTTTTTTTACTATTATATGACCTTTTACTCAGTCTTCAAAAAATCAGAATAGAAACAACACTGACGCGGCCATAAATTATTCTTCTTTTAAAAAAGAAAGGGACTCAAACGTTTGACATTTAAAATATTCCAACACACTCAACTGTCAGGGTTTATTGTCTTTTAGAGATTTAAAAAAGAGTTTTAGAGTTGTCAATTGGTTTGCAGCATACCCAAGGTTTCATACTAGATAAGTTTTACTTATGTAAAATATTAAATGGCCTTATGCCAGAATGGGTAAACCGAATGTCGAATGATTTAGAGAAAGTCAAGTGCGTCGAGGAACGAACAGCTGATTCTAATTATCAGTAACTCATTAGAATACGATATTCTATTAAAAAGAATTGAGAACGAGTAGCAATACCAGTAGAAAATTCAAATTACTCTAAGCTTGGTATGCTTTGTTTTTAAAATAAGAAATTAAAGCAAATATATATATATATATATATATATATATATATATATATATATATATATAAATGTTGAATTAAATTAAAGATAATTGAATTATTGTTTAATAATAATCTATCGTGATAATATAAAGCTCAATATATTGAATAGAGCAATCAATTCTAGAGATGAAAGATGAGAATAATATATTGTAAAGATACAATATTTATTAGAACATAAAAAGTTCAGAGCAAGAAAGCTTCATATCCTTAATCCATGGATTTTCAAAGATAAACTCTTTTAATCAGAGGATAGAGAAAACCCGATAATGCAATTGTATATATTATCAGCAACATTTAACTTTGAAAATTTTACATAAAATAAAACAAAATAAAGACCGAAAGGTAAATAGTCTCATGTTGAGATGAGAGCGTAGAGTCAGGGTTGATGCTGTCAAAAAACAATAAAAAGAATGATACTCAAATTCTTTGTCAAACATTCATTTCCAATATAACAGCATACAAACAATATCATGGTTGAGAGATCGGACTAATACTAAGTAAAATATAGTAAGTCGAGTTTGGATTAAAAGTTATTAGACATCTTGGCTTAAAAATACTCCATTTAATATACTGTAGTTTAAACTTGTGACATACGATGTTATTTTAATCTGCTATATAATCAAAGGTGCCCCATGTTGTTTATAATCTTGATTATTCTTAAACTATTTGATATCTTCGCGGGATTCTTGTCATTAATATGTGATTTATACACGTTTCTACATTTTATCAGCTGGCATTTCAATAACTGTAATGTTTTGGTTTTATTTGCGCCACCGATTTAAAAAAGAATGTTGAGATTGAGAAAGGACGACAGAAATTGGAAACATAAAAACAATCAACAATTAGCTAAGAACAAAAAGAAAGCAATAATAAAAAACACATCTAAATATTGAAATTCGTTTTGATTCACTTGTGTGGATAATCGTCATAATTTCAAAATGGAGGTTCTCTGTTTGTAATACAATAAAATGAAACATAGTTTGTTCTCTTATATTTTTAATAGCAACATCCCGTCTACAAGACGATTTTCGTTAGATAACTGAAGGTAAGTGAGGTTTAATCTGGTCAGTACAAGATGTGTGACTATTTGGGAATACTAGGCGCTGTATGTGGGGAAAACTGCGACACCTCTCTGCAAAATACTGCAAAAACTTACGTCAGCAAAACCATCTCGCATGAGAGAACTAAACATGCTCTCTGTAAACGCTCTCGTGTCATAGAAGCCGGTTCAACCCGCCCAAGATGTTTTCCGCACACGGACATGAATACGGGTTCTTACATTTTTGGTTTGATGTAGTTCCTTTTTACTTGCCTTCCCACAAGTGCAGAGTTAGACACAAGGTTGGTTTTTAATGCCGACAAAAATCCAGCTCCCATAAAAGGAGCACTCTGGATGTGAGCAAAAATTGAAATTGCCTCAGTCTAGAATGATTTCTCCCTCACTAACCGACGACAGAAAAGATGAAGTGTAGTATCAGTACAGATACTACACCTTGCTTCTAGCCAAAACGCCATCAGTTTACTTGTACTGTTTTACACCAAATCAACTCTTTGTCGATTATTTAATGCCGTATCAAAATATAATATGTAGACAGTACATTGGAAATGATTTCCTTAACACAAGTTGCTATAGCTGGCAGTAAATTGCGAATACATAGCTATCTTCACAGCAAAACATTTCTATAATTGATCGCTATTTCACTCTAAAGTTTAGTAAGTCCGTTGGGATTTTTAGAATTTTAAGCTTCTCGTTGAAGCATAATCTACATGGATCGCATAAATATGTACATGTACAGGTCCATCTTACTATTGCTAACTCTATTAATGGTAAGCGTCCTCTTTCATTGAATTCCCAGTTACGGTTACCTACTGATGTTTTGAATCGGCGTTTTTTGCTCTTGAATGTGCTTTTATGGTTGTTATACCTTGATTTAAAATCTAAGAAGATTATATCTACATAGTATTTTTTAGTGTCTGTTTTTTCTGGCAAATATTGTGGTTTGTTAAACAATGCCTTTAGTAGGGCAATTATTGTATAGTGGACAAAGTGCACAAGTTCTACGGTTTCATTATCAACTGTTTTTATTTACGCGGTTGCTATTAGAGTTTGAGTTATTACTATTTCTATTGGTTATATTTTTGTTCTTCTAGTGTTATTTTTATTGTTGCTATATTGATCACTTATTTACGCAATTTGTTTTTTATTTTATTTTTTCTCTACGATTCTCGTTAAGTACTTTATTATTGTGTGCGTTCATTATAATTTCTAAGTTTTCGCAGCAACAGTAGGACAGTTTGAAGCATATTTATTGAATATTTTCTGCAAGGGATTAGTTAAGGGGAAGTGTTTTTCGATCAGATTTAGAAATTTCTTGCCAAGTTAAGTTTTTAGCATCAGATTATAGGGTGGTGTAAACCAGATGATATTTCTCTGTCTTTTATTTTTATTATAATAATTGGTATCCTGTTATTTACATTTTATCTCGATAGTATTATACCCACTACTTTAAGAGCTGTGTTGTAAATGTTGTTTGACTTCTTGAATACATTTTCGTCGTTGCTAATCCTTTGATAGAACTATGAATATGTTTTATGATTAAAAGGGGATGTCTGGAATTCATCTTTTACACATGGCCCGTATGTATTTATATCCAAGTTAAAAGTGACATCTATAAATTGACTTATTTTTACGTTAGTTCATACGTCTACTATTACGCCTCATTTTTCATTACCATATGTATAATTTTCTTGAAGTCCTCACCCTTGACCTCGTTGGAATCACTAATAGACACTCTATCGTTTTTATATAGGCCGATATTTGTATTATCAAATATATTAGTGAGTGCATATAGAATTAATAACCTCGCAAGATTCGATGTCTTTTCAAAGTTCAGGGCACTCATGGCCAAACGATAGAAGTTTGTGATTTTAGTTTTTATCCATTGGTGATTATTATTGATTAAATCTGACATTCTACGTGTTTTAATAATGTGGATTTAATCCTTAGGTATTTCGGTATATATGTCGGCAAACTCTAGGGCGATGTTGAAAAGTTCTTCAGGTATAGATGGATGGAAATTCACGATGTTATGTATTACATATCAAAATAAGTTTTTTTAAATTCTATTAACATAGTTTCACGATCTCCCGCTCAATCCTCTTGGGATCGGATGTTCTGTTATCATTCATCTTCCTCTCCATTTCTGGGTATTAATTATGCAGTAAGCGTTTAGGGGAATCATGTTATATCATTTTATTTAATTTCCTCGCTTCTCTCAATCCTTTTTAAAAATTATTTATTTATCTTTTATATTATTTAGTTTTTTTTCATGTATTACGTGTCTACTTTTCCTTATCTGTATATACGCACGACCACGACCACATATAGCATCTAAGTGATGTTTACTTTACATATGTAGATGATAGTTGCTAGATCGTTTGTTGTATAACATTTAAAAATTGAACGTGTATATCATAAAGAATGTATCGAATTATAAAAAATATTTTATTTTAATTTTTAAATATTTTGTGTCCACATGTATATATATATATATATATATATATATATATATATATATATATATATATATATATTTGAACTTTAATAAAATCTGATTAATTTCTCATTTAAAGAGCATTCAATTAATATTATTACTCCATACACTATATTGAGCTTTGTTTTTATCCTGATAGTCTACTGGTTAAGGATATTATTCATATCCTTAAAGTATTATCTTACTCTCTCTCTCTCCCTCTCTCTTTATATATATATATATATATATATATATATATATATATATATATTTTAACTTTAATAAAATCTGATTAATTTCTCATTTTAAGATCATTCAACTAATATTATTACTCTATACACTATATTGAGCTTTGTTTTTATCCCGATAGTCTACTGGTTAAAGATATTATTTATATCCTTAAAGTATTATCTTACTCTCTCTCTTTATATATATATATATATATATATATATATATATATATATTGACCACCAAATTCATATTTTACTTTCTCTAACCTTTTACAAAACCATTTTCTTCAACCATCCAACAAGATTTATACGATGCTAGTATGCTGCTCTCAAATCCAATATTCTTGACATTTTCTAATAAAAAACTTCAACCATTTAAATTTCTTATGTTCCAATGGTAAAAACTTACAAACTCAGAATATTGTTCACTTCGGCCTGTGCAGCTGCTATTACGCATAGGCAACAAGTCTTCCGCCGTTTCAACCGTTATAAATCAGATACAAATAGGCAAAATGTATAACACTAAGAAACCACTTGAAGAGTGTAATAGATGCAGCTCTAAGAAGGCATTTTGAAATGACAGGAAAACGCATAGACTCGCAGAAATTAGTAACTCGCGATTTCTAAAAATATATATAAAGTGTGATAGACAATTCCTACACTATACAACAATCATTCTGTCGTTTACACAGTAACGGATACAGATGAACTGCTTGCTAACGGCCTGCCTGAACCCCCACCTCGAACTCTAAAAACCGCACCCTTCCTGATTTCTCACTACAGACAGAAACCATATTAGATGATCTTATTCCCACATTTCCCTATGTCCTGGATATCATACAAATCGTGACACATCCAAAGCATGTGGGTCAGACCTTATCCTGCTAAACAAATGCTCCGCTGAGCTATCCCCTGTCCTCGCCAAACTCTACAACAAACGCCTTGTTGAATCTTGTTTCACTAGTAGCTAGAAAATTGCATCTGTGGTACCAGTCTTCAAAAACTCTGTCGAAAAAACAGACCGGCAAAATGTTTTCCGCATAAGTTTTATCCCTTTCTTTGCTAAAATCTTACACTCATTAATAAATGTAGTATCAGTCCACCACCTCGAAAAGCCAAACATCTTTCCGGCCAACAGTTTAGTCTATCCCATTCTACTACGGACTTCTTAACAGTTATCTCGGCACGCATATACCATAAAGTAGATAATAAGTTGAAGGTAAAGTGGTGGCACTTGATATAACCATAACTTTTGACAGAGTCTGGCATGAAGATCTTCTCATGAAAATTAATTCGTAAGGTATTACTGGACGAATATTTAATATAACATGATCATATTTAGCGAAAATAAAGATCTAGATCGTGCTTGATTGCCTTACATCTAAACATCATCATATTAATGCGTGTGTGCTCCAAATTTTCATACATGACCTCCCTGATGCAATCGCGTCTGCGATGGGTATATTTGTTGATGACACTACGCTCGATTGACGACATGCGGGGAAATCGAATACCCACATATCCAAGGCAGTACATCTTTGGAAAATGACCTCCAATATGTAGTTGAATAGGCCCCAAAAATGCTTGCTTACATTCATTGCAACCAACACAAAGCTCGTTTCTTTTCACAATTATAAAATAAAACCTTTCCAATTGCCATTGATGATATCACACTTCCTAAGAGTCAAACGTTCAAACTCATCGGTGTAACATTGACAGACAACACGAATTGGAATAAATAAATAGAAGATTCTGTTGCAAAGAATATGGACGCCCTCCACCAGACTAGAAAGCTGATCATATCTACCAGTATCCTAGTCCTCTGTAAATCCATCATTTATCTGTGCATGGAGTATTGTTGCCACATCTTGGATGACACACAAGCCACTAATCTCTCTTTTTGGGACCGGGTGCCAAGAAAAGTCTCTGACCTAATAGACCCCATTTCTGGATAACAATCTCCAGCCCCTGTCGCATCGCCACACTTTGTTTTACAAGTACTTCAACAAAATGTGCTAAAACTAATTTACTGACCTTCTACCTTCCAACGTAAATACACCTGACCGACCGACTGACTAGCACACTCCTCCACTGTAAGGGGCCGAGATGCACCCAAAAATCTATTCAAACAGCTTCTTTCCTCGGACCGCATGTCTTTGGAATCCCCTCCCTGCTCCCTGTTTCTTTTACTCTACCAACATACAGAAATGTAAATGTAATGTGAACAAACATTTTGTTTCACAACTCCTCACTATGAATGCCTACTATAAATCTGGCCCTGAACCACAACAACATCCTAACGTCTCTCGCAATACTCTTTGCTTGAGGTGAAATAAAGTTTTAAAAATACGAACAGATCGGCACTATAAAGAATATATTCGTATTTAAATCATAAAATCCATTTGCTTGATTATGTAAAATCACGTCTCTCGTTTTAAAAAGAACATTTTGGACATGACGCAAGAGAAAGATATATGAGGCTGGTGTTTTCTTTCTTTTCTTTTAACAAAAAGGTTCAGGTGTAGCCATTAAATCGAGAAAAACAACGAAAGAAATAAACAAATAAAACATAAACCTTCCCAACCACAGATTGTCATCACCGATATCACACTTCTCGAGAGTTCAGTGTTTAAACCCCTCGGCCTGACAATATCAGGTAATATGAAGTAGAATAAGCACAAAGATGCTGCCATTTTCTTTGCAAAGAAAGTAAGCTGGCTCTACCGGGATAGAAAAATTATCTCGCATTCTAGTACCTTATATCTCTATAAAATAAATATTTGCTCTTCTATGGAGTAGTATTCCACAGTTTACCAGACACTATCCCCTCACTCTTGAACAGGATGTAAAAAACAATTTCTAACCTAATAGGTCCTGCACTGTCTGCTAAGATCCAGCTACTGTCACATTCACTGCAGTGTTACATCCCTGAACTTAATGCAGTTGTACCTATTCAATGTAAACACCTCCGACCCACATGCTTGTCAACAAGATGGAACCGCTTTAGTATAGAGGTCACCATATGCTGATATAAATTATACGCTAATAGCTTCTTTCCTCTGGCCGCTTGCCTTTATAATCCCTTCCCTGCTCCTTGTTTCCCCGACTGTTCCATCATGCAGAAATTTAAATGTTATGCGAACAAACATCTTGCTTTCAAACTCTCCATCCAAGTTGCCACTTATAAATCTTGTCCCTCTCACAGTAGACCCTTATTATAATAACTTACGGAACCCCACATCTTTTCAATCGTTGGCTAATAAAAAATACTTGCGTGATATGGGCACGCAAAAAAGAAAAGGATACACAATAACACATATATATTTCTATCTACCCCGCTCTCCTCCTATCTCCTTCTATTATCTCCCCTCCCCCTACATGCCCCTTATCCCATCTCATGTTCGCTCTCTATATGGTAAAAAAAGTCGTTAAGATTTAGTAACGGAGTTTTTGGTTTGTTATAATCAATCGATGATGATGGATTTGTAGAGATACAGGATAATGTAAGGTGTGAGGAGTTTACTAGCACGGTAGAGGGAGCCCACCTTCTTTGTTGCAGCCTTTACTGACTATTTTTGCCAACAGGGAGCCGAACTAATGCCCCTAAACAATAACAATCTAAGGTGACCCATTATGCCCCACCTCGGAAAGTAATTGATTTTTGGTAACTAT
>OY744521.1:71076290-71228790 GCA_963556195.1 Sepiola atlantica
TATCACAGCTCTTCTGTGCGGCTAGACCAGCTCAACCGTCGAGCTGACAGTCGGCGACTCTACCCCTGGGCTAACATACGACACTGACTTAATGTAAGTGATGTCTCAATGTAAACATTACAAGTACCGGGAGCTCGAATTAGTTTTACCCAATGAGCTACGGCGATATCTTTACAAATAAGCTCTACCCAAGAAAGGTAGCTTTTTTACACATTTTTTTTACATATTTTAAATAGGATTGCCACTAAAAAATGTGATATTGTGGTGACTGCAAAAATTCGAGCTAAGAGTATGATAGACAGTCTAAGGTAGACAGAGGATGATCAACGACCTCAACCTACCCCACAATTTTGATGGTCTTCTGCCTCATTTGTCAAAATGTCTGTTATATTTTTTCGGAAATAAATAATTAAAAGTGTAGTATCTGTTCTGATATTACACTTCATGTAGTTTTAAGTAGCGTTTAAGCATCCCCCTAATGTATAAGAATTAATATTAAAACAATTTGCCAATCTGCGCATAACATCGCCAGGATTACACTTATCCTAACCTCTTTAAGAACTTGACGTCTCTTTCTGCTCATATCGTGATTCGACCCCTCGGGGTTAAATGAGAAGGCAGAAAAGAAGAAGAAAAAACTATAAGACAGTATCGTCTGACAAAGTTGTTCTACAACGAAAGCTTGCAAAAAAACAAAATTAAATAAATTAATTTTTCATTTAAATTGCACGATTGTTGATTTTCAAAATATTTCACTTAAATACATTCTAATCCGTGCTTCAAAGATGTTGTCAATTTCCTTAATTAAAAAGCACCAATCTGTGCATAACATCGCTAGGACTACACTTATCCTAACGTCTTTAAGAACTTGACTCTCTTTCTTCTCATATCGTGATTCGACCCCTCGGGGTTAATACCATCAAATGAGGAGGAAGAAAAGAAGAAAAAAACAATAAGACAGTCTCGCCTGACAAAGTTATTCTACAATGAAAGCTTGCAAAAAAAAGATAATAAATGAATTTTTCATTTAAATTGCACGCTTATTGATTTTCAAAATATTTCACTTAAATACATTCTAATGCGTGTTTCAAAGATGTTGTCAATTTCCTTAATTAAAACAATTATTCTTTTCGATTTTTCAAAGTTTTTCGGGAAGAGGGGCTACGTTCCTTTCTCTATAGTTACAAATACGAGCTCCACCCATGTTTTATCATAAATATTTAAAAAAAAGGTATTGTCTCTGCTGTTTTCAAATGAAACAAACAAACATTGATTTGTTTTTTGGAGGGGGAGATTTCCTCCCCTATAGTTTTAATAGTGGATCCAAAACACTAAACTTTCTTTTTTGTTGTTTCGTTAAATCATAGATGCAATTATGTGTTTGTTCTTTTTTTGGGTGGAGGGGGTAACGCTGTTGCTACCCGGACTTAAGGAGAATGGTAGGTTTACGGGTTGTCCACACTGACTTAAGTTACCGTTAAGGTACGGAGTCTTGATATTTTATGGGGTGTCCGTTGCCACCTAGATTTAAGGTGAATGATGAAATAGGCAAAACAGATGCCCTATTCTAAAATCACAAATTATTGTTTTTTCGCATATTTTCAGGGTGTTCACACGTAATCGCCTAAAACAAAGTAGTATCCTCTTTTTGGGGAGGGGAGAGGGGTGAATGAGCGTCCCCATTTACTTTTAAATGTAGATATAATTTCCTTTTAAATTTGAAAAACTTCTGTTTTCCCTTTCTGTAATATATCTTAGATGTTGATAAACTCTTCGTGAAAGTTTCATCTATTTTTTTCACTTGTGCCATTTATTCCGATTTATCCACTTGTGCTCTTTTTTAGGTGCGATGTTTTTTAATCTGAATTCCTTATTATTATCTATAGATTTTAGTTTTACTGATAGTATAAATCAATAGATATTTACTATTTTATCATTAGTTCCAGAAATGGAAAATTAAGTTTTAAGTAAACAAACGAAAAACTAAACAACTGTATTAGAGTCGTTTTGAGAATTGGAAATTAGGCTAAATTCTTTTCCAATATCGATTCCGATGACACAAAACGTTTTTCAGATTCTCGATTTCGATTAATCGTCCCAACACTAATATAAACATTTAAATTAGATAATAGAGAAAACACTCAATGAGTTCAAACAAAAGTCAAGCATTAATTTGCAAATACAAGTAGCTAAATATTAAGTGGATTAGAGCTGAATATATATACATACATATACATATACATATACATATATATATACATATATATATATGTATATACATATATATATACATATATATATATACATATATATATATACATATATATACATATAAATATATACATATATATATATACATATATATACATATATATATATACATATATATATACATATAAATATATACATATGTATATACATATATATATACATATATATATATATATATATATATATATATAAAGATGAATCAATGCGAACCGATATTAAGATCAAATCAGGTTATGATTATTTTATTCTGTGATGCAATATAACATTTTGAAATTTAGTAATCTAAAAACACCCATAAACGCTTTGAGGCATTCCCAATTTGCATATTTATTTCATAAACAGATTACATTTGATATTTATGCATTTTTAATTAGCATTGTCACCATTTTCTTATTTTTGTCGATACATAAACGTCTGATGTCGCTGTTGTTATGAAAACAGATACTATGCTATTAATTTACGGAAAATATGAAAAGAAATTACATTTAAAACAAACTAGGTACAGAGCCATCAAAAAGTGTGGGGAAAATTGGCTCGTTTGTCATCCTTGGTTTAAAGTGATAAAAGTGTCTATCCTACTCTTAACTAGACTCACCGCAGTCACCACAGTACCATAGTTACTCTAGGAGCCGTCTTACTTAAGATATTCCCAGATTTCTTGGACATCTTATGTTTCAAAATTATATTCATGTAAAATAAATTATTGGCATAACACGGGGAGTGGGGAAAAACACCAAAGAAAATAAATCGGTTTGTACGACTCTCCCAACCTTTTCTAGATAATAGATCGCCCACTGTGGGGTGGAATTAAGAGAATGGGCGTTGTCCTTCTAATATACATGCAATTTGAGAAAGGGCGAGGAAAAAAATTGAAAGTGGGGAGTGGAAATCTTGGGGTTTTCTATTACCAGAAGGGCTTTAAATTCGCTTGAATAGCTATGAGGCTCAACCTACCCGAAGCGCTTAGGTCCGGCAATACCAGAAACCGCATGAGCCATGCTAAGGCAGGGAACACGTACGTATACATAACACATTTTCGTATAGAAAAACTCGCTACTTGTATCCACGTTTAAAAAAAAAACTGACAAATGTAACCGTTTTCTATCACATCTGATGTTGACCTTCAGCTGGTACTTGAAGAAAGCGATCAGATCCTGATCAGCAAAAGATTCAACTCCTTGGTCTTCTCGCAGACACGACGTCTACACCACCATTCGCGCTACGACCAGAATCGCGAGAAACACCATTCGTGTCTCCCTGTCCCACGCTCGCCCGACATTGTTGATTGGGTAATATACGTTTAGCAGCTAGGCTGCATAAGATAAATACTAGCCGTCCCATCGTTGACATATCCCAGAACCGGCGGCGTTTGTGGCATTCGAAACAAGCGTAACGAGGCGTTAATTTTTCGTGTCGCAGCGGGTGAACTTGGGAGAGTACTCCATTCCGTAACTGAGTTGTATGGAATTGAGGGGTAACACATTTGGGACCAATCGCCAGGTCAGAAAGAGCTCTGAGATGTTGAGATGACTCGTACCTGGGGCCCAATCCTATTCAGAGCGTCCGCCAAACGAACCGATCGTCAGCAGCCCCCTCACTAATCACCTGTGGAATTTATTTTTAGAAGACTGAGAAAAGTCATTAGATCGATTAAGCTTTTTAGGCGCGGCTCAGCACTTTCTGAAGAACTGCGATTTACCTCTCGGCCTACGACGGACGTCGACTGAATGGTCGATAATAAGATCGGGAAATGCGTTATCGATCGCGGGGCTCCCCGCAGATTTAACCTGTCAAAGTTCGACTCAGAAAAGCAAGTCGAGCATCCCCAAGCCTCCTTCCCACGGCCGTTGAATACAGACCTGTCTGCATAACTCAGTGCGTACCCCTGTTCTAGAGACGTTTATGTGGTTCGCAGACTGGGGAAGTACGGCGTCAGTAAAAGATCAGAGGAAAGACGTAAGTCGCGCACGCTTCAGCTCTACCCTTTAAAAGAGTTTCCATTCGAAGCCAAGTGTTAAACGCCGCTTCGACCTTCGATTGTACCTCGGAAAATTCCTCTCGAGCTGCAGGTCTGATCTGAACCACACGCCAAAGATTCGAACCGGGCCATCTGTCTAGCAGAAAAGAGCTAGAAGAGTAGTGTCACGACTCGAAGAACCCAACCGCGGGCCAGTCGACTCGCTACGATTGATGTTGACCTCTGCGCTGTTGCGTAACATGTGAGCGCTTCTGTTATTATCTTGATATCCTTGAAGCACGATAGCAAGACGGTGATGCCATCGGCGACCGCGAAACTCTCGCTCGCTTCCCACCAGATTAAGGGATTCCGCGTGAACCAAACTTGCTTCCCCGCTCCGTAACTTGCGAAGTACCGACCTGCATTATTACGGGCGATACAGAACGGATATCTATTTGCGGAAGTCTGGTTTTAAACTGGCGAACTTTAAAACATGGGCCTGTAATCGCCTATTTCTTTCTGACTATGTCTGCCCCGCCTTTCCAACAATGTAAGCACACACTTGGTGATTGACCCAGGATAGAATCCTCGTAAAACCAATGGTTGAACGCATCCGTCAGAATCGGTATAAACATGTGCGACAGCCTCAAATACAATTCGTAGCGAAAACCATCAAGTCCGGCGTTTTGTTGCAACCGACCTGCTTCAACGTAGCCAAGACCTCGCGCTCCGTAACCCTGCCTTTGCAACCAGCTGCTCTAGCCGCGTGAAAGCAGGGAGAGTGAGCCAAAAATTTGCTAAACTCCTGGACAGTAAGGTTAAGCAGTTCGGGTGAAGCGTTCCTCGAAATGTTACCGGAATCTCCCGAAGATCTCTCGTGTCGATTCTAAGGTACGTCAATCCGGATGCTTGACTTTTCGAATGTACCTATCTAAGTCACGCCGGGAAACTTCTGTACACTTATCTGTGTCATTGTAAACTTACTTAGTGTAGCCCCTAACTCCTTGGCCCTCGTGACGCTCGCTAACCTCGCGTCGTAGGTTATGATTACGTTGATCTCTGCCAAAATAAAAATAATTATTGTATGCCTAGGAATTTTTAAATGAATGAAAACATGATTCAATCTATTAGTATATTAGCTCATAATCGTAGTGGGTAGTGTATTCTCGGTTCTGTTGTCATCAGACAATCCTCTCAGGAAATATCTCATCCTTTTTAAGAAAGTGAAGGTAAACATCCAATGTATTACATTTTCTCACAGGCATTATAATCTCCTTTTGTGGGGCGATCCTCCCAGGTATTATCTCCTCTTTTGGGGGGAGTAAAGTATTTGTTCATTCCACATGATACTATTGTTCCAGGATTATAATCTTTATTGAAAGGGGGTTAGTGTTCTATCTGTTCTGTTGCTATGATATAATCCTCCCAGGCATTGTCTCTTCCTTTGTAGGACATTCACCATAATAACCATCTCCCAGTCATTACCTCCCCCTTTAAGGGTCAGTGTAGTATATGTTCGTTCACAATGATATCATCCTTTCAGGCTAGAAAAATATGCGACGACTGGAGCATATATTTTACTAGTATATATATATATATATATATATATATACTAGCAATATATATATATATACATATATATATACTAACAATACATATATATATATATATATATATATATATATATATATATTTATTAATAAATAAACATTTTAAATATCTATAGACACATACACACACATATTTATATTTATGTTTTGTGTTTTCTGCACTCGTCAGTATGGAATTAAATAATTCTACTGCGATTCGGACGATTCGAACCCAGGATCCAAATATTATGAATCTTGAGATTCTACAGAGAGTTCCGATTATACAAAAGCGGAGAGAATCTTGAAACGTGGCTAATTTCTTAATGTTATATCGCTCGAAAGAGCTCAACTTAACGAGGCTTCATAGTTGTGAATTTAAAACAGGTCATTAAATGTATACGTGGTTTGATAGATAAATACATGTATCTGAGATAAACAGAAAGGTTGTCAAGCCGAAAAATAGATGATATACAAATAAATATGTATATATTAACAGATCTATATGACCTGAGCAAGGTAAATAGCTAAACTAACCGGCAGAGAATAGAAAATATGGAGAAATGCTAGAAAGAAATTCACACAAGTATAAAGAGAGTGAATCAATAATTTACCCGAGGATCACGCAAAGAAAGGGAAACTAAGGAACACTTGTTGAAAAAGAAAAAAAAGAAAAAAGAAAACGAAGGCCGATATAGAAAAATAACTGAATTGAACTGACGAATTTGCGTTGTGGTTTTATAATGAAAATGGTCGAACTGTTGAGAACACGGCCAGTCGGGTTTCCCCTCCCCCTCGTCTTGTCAGTCGTTCGGCCATTAAAGCGCGCCAAGAAAAGAGAAGGCTTTATGAAATGGACGAATGATATGTAAAGTCACGAAGTTGTGCGTTACAAGGGAGAGGGAAAGTGAAAGTGAAAGTGAAAGTGATCGGAACTCGTTATGGCTTCGCCCATTACAGTTACTTTGACGGGCGGCAACTACATGGAACAGTGGTTTTGCGCGCGTAGAATTGACAGGAAAGAAGTCCACTATCGGTGAGGCAAAAATATACGCCTCCAATCTCGTTCTTTTCCTCTTTTACGCCGGTTTAGCAACAATGTGGCTAGAAATTTGCACATTTTCTTTGTAGCTTTTCTGTTACTGCTTTTCGAAATAAAGAAAGAGTAATGAACGAAGAGGAGAAAGTCCTCTTCATCCATTTCTCTTTCTTTCTTATATTTGATGTTTTATGTATTCGTTTTTTTATTTTTTCCTGAATCATCTCTATTTTATTCGTTTTGTCCCCTTCAATCCTCCCTTTTGTTTCAATATTTTATTTGTTCTATTGCAATTCCATTTTTTTTCTATTCATTTTTTTCCGAAATTTTCTTCGTCGGTTCCGTTTCTTCATTTCTGTTTTTCTATCATTTTGTTTCTTTCTATTTCATGTTTGTCTTTCCATTTTAGTCAATTTGGATACTCATTATTTCTTTCCATACTCTTACAATATGTGAACTACCGGGTGGGTTTTAATATGTGATATAACGAATTGTTTACATATATGATATACCTAATCCTAACTATAACTAACTATCTAACCCCAATTCCGACTATACCTAACTAACCCCAATCCTAACTATAACTAATTAACCTCAATCCTAACTATAACTAATTAACCCCAATCTTTACTATAACTAATTAACCTCAATCCTAACTATAACTAACCCCAATCCTAACTATAACTAACTAACCCCAATCCTTACTATAAATAACTAACTAACTCTAACCTTAATTCTAAACATAAGGTTAGCGTTAAGGTTAATGGGTATATAACACATTGAAATGTAAATGACTCTTTATGATCTACCGAGTTTTTTACACCCTGATATGTTATTTATCCATTAACCTTAACTAACTAAGCATAACTCCAACCCATTATAAAGGTTAGTGTTAGTTACTTAGGGTTAATGTGTAGATCACATATTTGAATGTTAACAACTCGGTAGATCACATATTGGATTAGAAACCATTCGATTGATCAGATATTGGAAAAGCACCGTTTATTGAATGCAGTATCCTGTAAATATCAGCGTTTAGATCACATATTGGATTAGAAACCATTCGATTGATCAGATATTGGAAAAGCACCGTTTATTGAATGCAGTATCCTGTAAATATCAGCGTTTAGATCACATATTGGATTAGAAACAATTCGGTAGATCACATATTGGAAGAACCTCTTTTTTATAAATTTAATTTTGTCCGTTTGTTGCCGTTTTTCTAATAATTTGAGTATCGTTTTCTTTCTTATTTCTTCTTTTTCTTTCTATAACTCATATTTGACAACTCTTAAGTCTCTCCGTCAATTCTATTTGCTTTTTCTCGCTCCACTCCTTATTAAAGATTTTAACCAATTCCTGTCACTTAAATACTAAATGTCTTGCTATTTAACCTATCATTTCCTCTCAAAGGTGTTATTCCTCGCCACCTGACAATTCTATTAACCCTTATCCTTGAATGGCTTTTAGGCCTTGATAGGCGACGATCCAATATTTAAAAAGGTCAAACTAGGAGGAGGTAGCTAATGAATATCGTATTTTATTCAGTGTTATAACCTGGAGAAATCTATTTGCTAGTAAAAAGAAAAATGCGTTCGATGTTTGCGATTTCTTTTGTGCTAAATGTATCACCCGGTAAACGTTGAAAATTCGTAAAGATATTCATAAATACCGTCTCCAGGAAAAAGATAAACAAAACTACATCGAGTCTTTAACCTGTACGATTGTTGTTATAATATTTTGACGAGACAAGAAAATGTCATCACGTATAGATTTAAAACAAAAAGCAATAAACCGACAAGCTATATGTGTAAAGATACGCCCCTTGGAGGGGGTAGACGTTTTGGAAACAGTAGACTTTATATGTATTTATACTCTATGAGCTTAGAAAAAATGACAATGAAAAAGTTTAGATAGTTTTGTTGGTACGTTTTATTTTTGGACAGTTTGAAAAGAAATAATGTAATTACATTTTAAAAGGTGATTGAAAATAACTATATTATTAAATGCTCGTAATTTATTATTCAAATATATTTCTTACAAGAAATGAATATAATAAGAACGTGTAAAACATGGGGTTTCATTTGGAATTCAATATGGGTGCTCGCCATGAAGCCGCTTAAACCGCCCGGGAACTACAGTAACTGATTTCGCAAAAAAAGTATTGTCTTGCTAATATGTCACCCCTAATCGAGACTAAAAATAAGTCAAAGATACGATCGATATATTACTAGTTGAATGGGGGTAAATACTAAAAGTGAATACAAAAAAAACGACACCAGACGCAGAAAACAGAAATTCTTCATCGTTAATGAGAAATATCGTTCATGGAATGTGAGGAATAAAAGACAACATAGAAGAAGTGAGAGTTTTGGCTAAGATCAAAGTGTAGTATCTGTTCCGATGGATACTGCACCCCATAGACTGGTATTGTCTTGGCCTTCGGGGCTTGATTTACGCCGGTCTATGGCTCTGTCCTGTGCAGTTCTAGGAGGTCCACCCTCCCAGGCTTCGCCTCCCCTCTTTGGGGAGGAGTAAGTTTATTACTTACTGCCTGAAGCGCCCCTACCGGGGAATGCCGACGGAGCTGCCCAAGCAATTTTTAAACCCCACTTTCCCGACCCGATCTTGGGTCACATCTTACTTGTGGGAGTAAGATAAAACTGGCCTTGTGCCTAACTCCTGGAGAGGAGTAAATAAATACTCATTCTTTTCCTCTTTTCTATTTTCTCGTTTAATCACCATTTCTTGTTTTACTTTTTCTTTTTTTTCATTCATGATTCTAACTTTTTTTTTGTTTTCGCTGTCTTCTTAATTAAACCATTTTAATATTTTTAGTTCATATGTCCATTTCCTTTACAATTTGAAATAAGTTTCAAAATTTGCATCTTTCTTTTCATGACGTATTATCTTTCTCCATAAATTCAGTGCTTCTTCAACTATGTCCAATTTTCTGCTTTTTTAAGATATATAAAATGTTATCATCTTTTTTACTTTATTTTTTTCTGTGTCTTTTATAAATAAAAACAACCACTTCTCACATAAATATCTCTCCGAATCGCAGTCTATTTAACAGCGTAGAACCGATTAAAAAAACCCATTTGATTTCTATTTCAAGCATTTTTAAATACTTATTTCTTTTAAAATGACCAACAGATTATTGTTTAAAATCCGCTCTTTTAGGCCAGGTTTCTTTTGTTGATCATAATATTAAAAAATCGAAACCAGTGTTCCATGTTTGGTTTACGCACCAATCCAAGAGTAACGAGCAATGTCGCAGAAATGAGTGATGGCGAAGGTTTTATGATATCAATTCAGGCATCGAACAAAAGTCGATCAGACGCACGTGAGAGTCTTTTAGACCAAAAAAATCTCTTTAGCCAACGGGTCCCTCTTTAAAATAGCAGTTATAAATCACAGAATACGTGTTCTGAACGATGATATTTGCTATTAATTAAAGCTTTAACTCGGCATTCATTTTATGCCAAACACCATTTTAAGTACTTGTTTGGTATTTTTGTATTTTTTGTTGTGTTATTTCTTTCGGTTTTCTTTAATTGGATTAAAAAGAAAATTCCCACCATTTACTTATATATATATATATATATTTCTTTTGCTATCCATTTTTATTTTTTGCGTATTAATTCGTCTTTTTTATCTTGGTTCTTTCGCTCTTTCTTCTTTCCTTGCCTTTCTTTCACTCTTTTTTGTCTTTCGCTTTTTCTATTTTTTCCTCGATGTGAACTTTTCTGTCTGTCTTTCTTTCAATTTATTCTTTCTTTCACTCTTTTTTTCACTCTTTTTTTCACGCTTTCGTTCTTTTTTTTTTTTCTTTATAAACGCTAACCTTTTTGTTTTTCTCTCTTTCCCTATTTCTTTCTTTCTAAATGCTTCTAGTTTCTTCTTTCTTTTTTCTGTCACTTTTTCTTTATTAATTTATACCTTTTCCTCGATTCTAAACTATCTCTTATTTTTTGTTTCAATCTTGTTTTCCTCATATTTTTTAATATATTTCCTTGACCTTTTTTGTACTTGTTGTTGTTTCATTTCTTTCACTCTTCGTTTCATTCATAATTACTTCATTTTTATTGCTGTTTATTTTTTCTTGAGGTTTTTCTAATCATAAAAAAATGTTTCTTTGAAACATTAATTTTACTATAATTTCTTCTACATTGATTCTTTGTTTTTTTCCCTTTATCCCGCATTTTCATTCTTTTACTATTCAAGAGAATTTTTACATTTTTTCCTAGTTTTTCCTGCTTTTCATACTACATTGACTCATTTTCCTTTGTAACATAGCGGATGAATCGCTGCCACGTAAACAAGTGGCCTGTGAACGTCGTCCAAAATCTGTGATGTCTGAAGCGGATTTTAGTAGAAGCGAGTATAGTTGCATCTCGCCCCTCTCGTAGTAGCAACTAGTTGTAGATACAGTCTGTCTTCCCTTTTCTCTTTCTTCATAGCGACAGTTGTAATTGTTAATAACTAGAATAAAAACACACATTATCGCATTTAAGTTTTAATAATTTTATTGTAGAATTATTACGCAGCATTAGCATTACATAGATTCAATATACAGAATTAGCTTTCACTCACCCGTCCGCCTTAGGGGGAGGAGACCTTCGCAATACGTCTACTTTCTTTCTACAGACAATAACTACTTTTGCCTTTTCGCCACATACTTCTTTTTACTTACGTCTCTAATGTTGAGCGACCGTTGCTCTTTTCTAAGCCACGTCGCTCTCATTGTATTACACTTACACTTTTCTTCTTTCTCAATTCTAAAGTTTAATAAATATTTATTTCTTCTTTCCTCAATCGTAAATATTCTTATTTATTTTATTTATTTGGTCTTTCTTTTTTTATTTTTATGGTGTCCATCTTTTTTTATTATTGTTTATATGTTTGTTTGGCTGTTGTTTCTTTATATACGTTTTTATCCATTCAATAACTCTTCTTACTTTTTCTCCCTTTTATAATCCTTAATTTTCTCTTTTTCTTGCATCTGTTTGTTATGTTTTTGCATCTGTTTGTTATGTTTTTTCATCTGTTTGTTATGTTTTTTCATCTGTTTGTTATATTTTTCATCTGTTTGTTATGTTTTTTCATCTGTTTGTTATGTTTTTTCATCTGTTTGTTATGTTTTTTTATTCATTCACTTAAAACTCATTCAGTATTTTTTCTCACTTTCTTCCTTTCTTTCTTTAGTTTTTGCCTCTTCTTTCTATGGTAATTTATCTTTATTTCTTTTTTCATTCCTTTTTTCTTTCTTTTTTCCTATCATCTATTTTTCACTCATTCAGCTTTTTCTTTCTTTATTTAATTTTCTTTTCTTTCTTTAGTTTTTGTCTCTTCTTTCAATCCTAATTTGTTTCTTCTTTTTTCATTCCTTTTTTCTTTCTTTTTTCCTTTCATCTATTTTCCACTCATTCAGCCTTTTCTTTCTTTATTTAATTTTCTTTTCTTTCTTTAGTTTTTGTCTCTTCTTTCAATCCCAATTAATCTTAATTTATTGTTTCATTCTTTTTCTATCTTTTTTTCCTTTCATCTATTTTTCACTCAGTCAGCCATTTATGTCTTTATTTCATTTTCTTTTTATTCTCAATCATAAGCAAGTATTTTTTTTATATTTAGTTTCACTTTCTGTCACTGTTTCAGGTATTTGTTTGTTTGTTTTGTGTTTTTCTATTTACAATTTTTATTTATCCTTCTTATCTTTCGTTTGTACTTTTATTTTTGTTTCTTTTTTCTTTATTTCTAAGCAATTGAAAACAAACACTATATAAAAATATCATTCTGGAGTTCCTTTGACCAGTTTATTATAACACATTCACAAAAATAAATTGACATTCTCTTATCGAAACAAACCATCACATCCGGGAAATATGGTAGACATAATGACACAACAACCTCAACTACCAAACATAATATTTATCGACGAGACAACATATCTGACCACCCTGAATGTTATAATTTTCACACTGCTTCATCTACAAATCAATACCTCCTCCCCAAACTATCCGGAAAATTCACTAGACCGCAAATTGGAATTCAGGGACGCCTCTTTGATGTTTCTCCTGTAGTTAAACAAAGTGTGATAGGTGCAGTGTTTTATTTACCTAAAATGAATATCGTTTTTCATTGTTCTTTTTTATGCGATTTTAATATTTCGAACACGTTTTGCGTTATTACTTTATTTATTAAAACATCGTATCATTTCAGGTCACTTGCATTATTCACAAAGATGATTTGATTGCTTTTTATCCACTCATAATCACCATATTTGTTTTTCTTTTCCACAGTGACTAGATATCCGACCTCGTGTCTGATATATATATATATATATATATATATATATATATATATATATATATATATATGTATATATATATATATGTATATATATACAGGGTGACCCCCCCCCCCCAAAAAAACGGGCCCCAAATCTAATTAGGACCCGTTTCTTAGTGTTTCGTCCGAATGAAAGGAATGTTTGGGCATAACTAGTTTAGTATATTCACAACATCATATCAAAACACTAGGGTCTTTGGCCTTTTTTTCTACAGTATGTGTTCTAGATGGACTCCTTTTAGCTCCGTGAATTTCTTGAGGCGCAGAACGAAGTCGTCCATGCCGTTCTTACAGACTGAATTGGGAATGGCTCTCATCTCCTCCCTGATGGCTTCCTTGAGTTCCGTGATGGTTCTGGGTTTCCCTGCGTACATTCTGTCCTTAAGATAGCCCAAAAGGAAATAATCTGGGGGGCTTAGGTCCGGACTATGGAGTGGCCACTCAAAATGAGTCTTGGCACTGATCACTCGGCCTCCGAAGTTCTCTTTCAGCCAATCTCGGGACAGGTTTGAGGTGTGGGAACTTGTTCCGTCTTGCTGGAACCAGAACTTGCTCATGAGCGACGGGTAGAGGGTCTGGAGCTCACTCTTGAAGGTTTTGAGGACCTCCACATACCGCTCCTTGGTGACTGTCACTGCTGCGCCAGATTCTTCGATGAAGATTGGTTCGATGATGCCTCTGACCGAGATTGCAGCCCACACCGTGCAATTAGGAGAGTGCAGGGGCTTGGTGGCTACTTCATTGGGTCTGTAGGACCCCCAGAAGACATTTGTCTTGGAGTTCGCCTTTCCGTCAAGATGGAAGGGGGCTTCATCTGAGGTCCAAAGGAGGTTAAGGAAACCTGGTGTCTCCTCGATCTTATCGAGCATCTTGACTGCCATAGCGCTCCTCTGCTTCTTGTCTGAGGCTGTAAGGGTCTGCAGCGTCTGTATTCTGTATGGGTAAGCCCTGATATCGTTCACCAGCACTCTCCTACAAGTCTCACGGGAGATACCGAGGGACTGACTTCGCTTACGCGCAGAGCGTTTCGGACTCTCCTGGATAGACTCTCTCACACTTTCGACCAGCTCGACTGTCCGCTTCTTGGTCCACCCAGTTCTGAATTCTGCTTTTGGGTAGAGCCTTTTCACATCCGAACAGATGCATGAAACTGTCCTGGGTTTTCTTAAACGAGCCTGTCTTGTAGTAACATTTAACACAGTGTATTCTTTGTCCCAGCTCCCACTGAGGTCTTGGGGTACTCACGGTCGTTGATTCTGACATGTCCTGTAAAATAAGAGCAATCGGTGAATAAATAAAGGACATATAACATAAAGAGTACACGGATCCGTTTTTTTTTAGTCACCCTGATATATATTCTAGAGATGAAATATGAGAATAAAAAATTGTAACGACACAATTTTTATTAAAACATTTGTTTACATGACTTCCTACGGTGTCCTATGATGATAAAAACTTGCATTTTTGAAAATCCATGGAGTAAAGAAAGAAACATCGTTTATTTATATACTCCTTGTTTAAACTACTTGATGATTCAAAAAATATTGGTCTTTTCCTAATTTTCATTCTCATCACTAATTTTATTTTTGTATATATATATATATATATATATATGGGAAATGAAAAAGGAAAAACCCAAAAGTTTTTTTTTATATATTCATCAACGTGTCGTCTTTATTTGTAAGACTTCCTCACGATGATAATTTTAACAAAAATGTCATGCAAATACGTGAAAATATTGGGTTGACATTATTTAATTCCATGCTACTGACTTCACTAATCCCGGAACTCGGTCCTGCGCACCCAATAGTTGGGTACTACTTTTTCTCATCAACCCATCATGTCAACCCAATATTTTCACGTACTTGCATGAAATTTTTCTTAAATTTATCATACTGAGGAAGTCTTACAAATAAAGACGAAACGTTGATGAATATATAAAAAAGACATCCTTTTTGGTTTTTCCTTTTTCATTTTCCACTACGTCGGATTACCTTCATCCTTCCTTTCTCATATATATATATATATATATATATATATATATATATATATATATATATATATATATATATATATATATATATATATATATATATGTATATATATATATATATATATATATATATATATATGTATATATATGTGTATATGCAAACATTTTAAACATAACAGAATTCGTATGTTTAATAATACCCTTTTTATTTGTTCAATTTTTCTAATGGTCTTTTTTGTATTTAAAACTAAAAAAATAATAAATGTTCCATAGGTTTCAGGAACGTTTTCGATTCTTCGTCGAATCGACCATTACGTGTAAACAGCAAATGGACAAAAAGTTGGAGAAAGTAAAAGATTGTTTATAAGACGGCAAAGAAAGTCGCAGAGAAGGTTTTTCGCATGGCCCCAGGAAAATCGTCGACGATTTAAATTTAGCGACGCTGGAATGGTATCACAGAACAGAATCGCATTACGTTAAGCATTTTAAAATGTAACCACTGGTTTCATAGGTGATGTTATAACTTTTAGGTTGTTGTGTTTTTATGTATATAGCTTCTAGTATATTTATATTTAAAAAATTGATTTCGAAATGTATTATGTTAGTGTTGTTAACTAGTATTTGTCTTAAATGAGAGGGATGCCAGTTATGTTTTTTGTAGATGATGGTGAATTAACCTAGAGTTTACAAAATGCATAATGAGGCGGTGGGATAGGGTAGTTCTTGTAAAACCAATGTAGCTATTAGCTTCATTATTATTATTATGGGAATTACATTCTTCCAAAGGGCATTTACACAAATAAATAGAATTGGTTCTTTCTAGTGGTTTTGGGGTTTGGACGGAGTTGTTTTTTACTCCAAGATTTTGGGTTTTACATTTCTTATATAAATAATGAGTCTTATTTTATTGTTAGTGTCAATTGGGGATATGTATCTGAGTATAATATTATATACATATATATATATATATAGGTATGTGGGTATATGTTAAGGCTAATAGCAATGCAGGAAACCGGAATGGTGAAAGAGAGGATGGACCAAAACAAATAATCGAAGACAATAGTTGAGGTATTAATCTTCACAATTATTTATTTATGTTTCTATAGATCTTTCCCATATTAGCTCAGTAAATATAAGACTTACTTTTAATATTAATAAACTCCGGGATGGTGGAAAATCTTTTGATATTCGGAAGAAACACACCCGTTCTCAAAAAAGAAAACAAAAGTTTAGTCCGTCTCAGGGAAAGTAAACGTTCAAGATAGAACCTCACAAAAGATAACAAGATCACAGACAAAAGTCATATTTTCATGTACTTCACTGACTTGTATAGCTTCTTTAACTAAATATGAATATAGAATTCTGCATTTTAGTCGCTTATTGGTAGTCGCACACAAAAAACACACAATTTTAGTTCCGTTTGGATTCATAGATTTAGTATATTTTATCCGATAAGCCGTGAAAATGACTACACCCACAATAATAAGTTCTCATCTTTCGACTCAGAACACCGTACAAGAAATTCGGTGAAAATCTAATAAAGTTCGCTTTTCGTGTTACATCGTCTGCCAGCTTTGTTCCTATTGATAGCTACGCCTCTGCGAAGTTACGGTTCCAAATACCAAATCATACACACATGGCGACACGCTTCTTATCCATGCTATTCTTATGATATACATGACAAAACGTTCTCTACATTTCTTTGTTTAAAGTTTAACATTAATGGAATCTTACGCACTATTTTTCAGTTTTTTAAACGGGCATACTCAGGCTTTGTGTTTACTTACTGAACGAAAATAGGCACGTATTCATCGTAACAGCGGTTTGCATTAGCAAAATAAGACAGTTTTCATCGAACAGTGTAGCGCCGAGGAAGAAAGTTAGCCAGTTTTTATAGAAACACGGGCGTCCGTGTCTTACGTTTATACGCTTTCTTTCTCATGAATATATTATTTAGACAAATTAATTTATTGACAAAATACACTTAATCATATAAAATAGTATCTTCTTTCCCGTGATTATTCATATTTTCTTCTTCTTAGCCTTTTTTATTTCTATATATTTTCCACTTTGATATGTGAATTAGATTAAACTATTTAACTCACATATCATTAATTATGCAAATGAAATTCTGCACAAAGTGTTCGCTTACTCTTTTAGTTAAACTCTGATTTCTGCAAAATAATACTTAGAATAATTACTTCACTTCACTTGTTCCGGTAAAGATTTAGCCTAACCCTCTGATAAAATGATAAAATTCTTCTTTTTAGGCGATGACACGTAACAAAGCATTCTGAAAAGCTTGGTGCTAAATTTACTTTTGGAAATCAGTTTCATTAAACAATTTAAGGTAAACTAATCATCTTTTTCCGGGCCACTAAGTTTTAATGATCACCTACTTCCAGATCAGATAGCAGTTTTTATCGATTATAATTAAATATATTTTTAACATTTATTTTGTATGGAGGTTTATTTAAGGGAGGAACAATTTTTGGTCATGTTTCATGTTGACAGCGAGTACATGCCTATCCGGTGATGATCTAGGAATGGCAGGCCGAATAAAGGTTATTGGCCTATATTTACTTATAATATATGTCTGTAAAAATACAAAGAGGGAAAAATTGATTAAAAAAAATGAAATGTCACGAACAATCTATTGTATATTTAATTTTTTCTGATCAAACCTTCATATAAAAAGGTCAATGTTTACAGTCCTAAAAAGCACATCCCTTTCTTTAAACTTACCATTAACCGGGAAGCAATATGAAAAAGAACGACGTAATAGATCCGTTAATTAGAAAATTAATTCGTGTTGATTTAATAACACAAATGTATTAACTTATAACTACTACTTATTTAGGAACTGTGTTCCAAGAAAATAATCCTAGTCAGGAAACATCTTACATAGAGTGTACAGTTACTGATTTTAAATCTAGATACAGAAACCATAAAATATCTTTTAATAACTCGCATAAGAGAAACAACACCTCATTGTTCAAACAAATATTGTCCTTAAGAGATAATAATTTAAGTACCTCTATTGAAATTTAGCGTCTTGAAGAAAGTTTAAACCCCTACACTACACGACCTCACTTGTTGTCGTTGTCTAAATAAAAAAAAACTGGCTATTATTACTTTGCCAGATGTAGAAAAATTACTAAATCAAAGGGATGAAATATGTATTAGCTGTAGACACTTCACACAGTTCACCTTGGATAAATATAGTTATAACCTAGTAAATTCTATATAACATTTCATAAATAAACGTCAATAAACTTACTTTCTTGTATGACATACAAATTAAAACATTCCAGGTTGAATATACAATACATATAACTTTAAATCCTTTAATAATTGTAATTAAATCATACTAGTTAATTAATAGGTAATTTATTTTAATACGTTAGTAAGGATGAATTAATAATGTTTATATCGTTAGTAGTTTATTGATTATAGTGTTAATTTTCATAATCTTTGATGCATCTGAGTTATATTTATTACTTTTACAGAATTTTAGTTTGGCAAGATTATGATAATATATTTTCTTGAAATAGGAGTTTTGAGAAAAATTTATTTATTTATACTTTTTGTATGAAATCAATAGGTTTAGTAAACACCAATTAATCGTCTGGGTATGAATTCATATATTAAACCCCAGTTAAATATGGTAAAATTCAAATTGTTTTAAGTGACTGTGTATTTGAGATTGAATTTTTCTTGACACTTAGGTATAATTTTATTCATTGAAAGGTATATTTACATGGGTAATCAGTAATTGTATGTGTGTACTATTGTTAATTGTCTCCCTATAATGTGTGTCTGTAAACATTTGAATACAGTGCGATATACGTGTATGCGGTTTATTTTCTATCCATGTCTCGCTGATGTGAGTGTGTTCGTAGGAATCAAAGTTGTGCCTGACTGCTATTGATTCAAGTAACGTTAAACGGAGTGACTTGGAACAATTTTGTGTAAAACCACTTCACAAGAACATGTTTAATAGTTTTCAGAAGGGTGTAATTGGCTAACATGTTTCATCTGGCCAATTTTAAGTTTTATTCTGTCTGATTTTTTCTTGGAACAATGTAACATTTAGTTGATCTTGCAGCCCCGTAGCGATGTACTAACATCGAAACTTTATTTAACTCGCGTAGGATATTCTAATGTTTATATGAGTGTTTCTATAAGTGTAGCTTAATTGCCATAAATATATTTTCATAAATTAATATATATATATATATATATATATATATATATTGAGAGAGAGAGAGAGAGAGAGAGAGAAAGAGAAAGAGAGAGAGAGAGAGAGAGAGAGAGAGAAAGAAAGGTAGGGTGTATTTGGAAAAAAGTTTCCGAGTTATATTCCATTGGAACAAATACTGATGAACACGCTTTATTATAAACATCTAACAAATACAATGTGTGTGATAGTGCACTGTTATATAGATCACATGACCGGATGAGAAGTAGAACAATATGGTCTTGCCACGTGCACCAAGAAAACCATGAAATATGACCCAAAGATCTGGGCGTCATGATCGGTCGGGGCTTCTATCAGAGCAAACAAGGAACATTCGATCGGTATTCTGTATATGTTAGTTCTTCTAGTTTCAGATAAAAGAATACAACAGACCAAATATGGATAAGTAAATATGATTAGCACTAATCAAGGACATCGTATATGAAGATGTGCACCACAAAGGACATTAAACTTGTAAAAAAGTGTTATTACAAAGGCCCCCCCCACACACAGAAAGACAAAGGAGAATAACTAACAAAATATAACAACTTTGATTTACTATAAAAAACACGTACGTTATTCAAGAATTATAAAGCTTTTTCTGAGAAGTCTTCGAGCATTCTGTGTACGTGAAAATACGAAACTTTAAGACGGTTTTAAAAGCCGATATTTACAGCTATCAATATATATATATATATATATATATATATATATATATATATATATATATATATATATATATATATATGTGTGTGTGTGTGTGTGTGTGTGTGTGTGTGCGTGTTTGTGTTTCATCAAAATTTATTTGTTTCCTGATTTGATCTTTTACAATCGAATTTCGGGTGGCAACCGCCATTCTTCCTTTGGAAATTCTGGCAAATAATGAATGATGACGCCCGCCGTCTAAAGACTAATCCTTTTGCCCGTTTTGTTGCGCCATTTGTTTGATGTTTGGAAAAGCGGCCGGCTGAGGACGACTGAACGCGGACTGGCCATCGACACAACGGCAGCGAGGGTGGTCGTACGAGACAAGAGGAATTGTGACCGTCCTCGGCAAATCGTCCGCGCTTCAGTTGAAACATTTGTCACTTTCACAACAGTCATTTTCTCGTCGCGCCATTACAAGTTCAGATACGTCTAAGCAGCTCTATAAAATGCTTTGTTCATCGATCCGTCACTGTGATGTGTGAAACAGCACATTTAGATGCATCCACAGAGGCGCTTGCCAATTTGTTGGTCTGTCTGTAAATCTGTCACGCTTAATTTTCAAATATCAACCTCCGTGCAAAACTCGCAAATATAATGCGTACATCTGAAAAAAATGTGTTTCCTTATTTTAAATAGTGTATCTAGCGTATATATTCGTTTACAATAACATTGGTATAAAATCAATAAAATCCTGAGGAGATTAACATTCAATGTTTGCACAGAGCGCTCAGAGAAAATCGCCCTGTGCAAAAACTAGGATAACTCTAGTACACTGTGTACAATGAACGTGAGATTAAACTTGAAACAGAATTCGAAGACGACGTCATGGAGTGCACGAAGTAAAGTGCGAAAATAAGAACGCATGCGCAACAGAAACAAAATAAGACAGAACATTAGGATCGACCTCTTTTTAACTAGCCGAAAAATAAAATGAGCGTCTACATCTCTTAGCTCGGTCTTTAGCTCTGCTACAGACCTACGAGTATATCTTAAAAGGAATCAATAACAAAAATAAGTTGACTTTTGGATTTCTAACTTCGAATAGTTTTTTTGTAGCGTAGTTCGGGTGTTTCCCAATCCCCACAGTGCGTCCACTTTATCGGCAGAATCAGCTTGTCGAATTTTTGTAGTCGCAATCGTGATGAGGTTCTTATCTTCTTCTTCTTCTTCTTCTTCTTCTTCTTCTTCTTCTTCTTCTTCTTCTTCTTCTTCTTCTTCTTCTTCTTCTTCTTCAATAACAGTTTTCATAAATACAGTAACATCGACAAATGCAATTTTGTTTAAAACATATCTTTGGAGTTTTATTATTTTCTAATAGCATATATATATACATACATAACCACCTTAACCCTCAGGGATGGCGGTAGCAACTATCTAATCCTACTGTTCTCTCTCTCTCTCTCATATATATATATGGTTACGACGAAAATAAACAGATCCATTCCCCATTGTCAGCTTAGCGTTACCCTGCGTCCGTGACATCACTGCTGGTACATATAGCCTTTTTTTAATTCTAATTGGAAAACACCACTTTGTCTAATTTTTAACCTTACGTATAAATTTACCATTCTAGCACTATTGTTAAACACCCGTCACTTGCTATAATTTCATAGATAGTAAAACAGAAGGGAAAAACAGTGACTATCAAGAGAAAGTCAGCAAAAGTGCCAAAAATGTACGACTGAAAAAGAAAGACTAGGATTAGACATTGAGACTATTCGAAATTGTCTATTACTACAGCTGTCGATACTGGAATAGCGTTCAAAACATCAAGGAAAACGCAAATATTGTAGGTTATTAGACCTTCCATTACCTAAAAAACTGTCTGATGTTCATAAATACATGATTGTATGATATATTCTGGGCTTTAATCTTGATGAATGCTGTGGTTCTGGTGTTATTTCGAATGGACTACACGACTTACGATCGGTTGACCGATATAAACTGGTGCCAGCAGACGTTGTTGTATGTCTACTTATGAACAACCGCTTTTATCATCTCTCTTTCTGCTTGTCGCATTGTTGCCTATCAATCTCTGTACACCCATCCCTGTCTCTCTCCCTTCGCTTCGCTTCGCACTTCGATTCCTTAGGCCGACCACTACACTTTCCTCGCAGAAAAGATCATAACGCTAATTATCTTTGATAAACTGGCCTGACCAAAGTTAGAATTCTTGTTTTCACAAGCGATTCGAAAACGTCGAATCGAATTTAGGATTGGCCATATTTTCTGCCAAATGTTGTATCTGTACAACTGAGACTATTGCCACACAATCATATTTCCTGTGGGTTATATATATATATACATATATATACATATATATATATATATATATATATATATATATATATATATATATATATATATATGTATATATATATATATATATATGAAATATAACAAAAACTAAATATAATAAAGTATATAAAATTAAATAATCTAACTAAACAAAACTAATAAATACACAAACACAAAAATAAATAGTAGACTTAACCACACCATTTTCTTTTTTCTTACTTTCTACCTCTCCTACAAAACACCTTCAAAAAAATTATAAAAACCACAACTCAAGTCTATTTAAAAATAAAAGAACTACTCCTGATGATGACCACAAAGGTTGAAAACGCAAGAGTGATGACTGAATCAAGAATACTCATAAAAATACATTATATGTGATAAATATCGTACATATTTCCAGACAAGGCGTATTTGTCCGATGGTAATAAACACTGGACTATGAACATCAACGTCGAAGGTTCGATCCTTGGCTTAGTTAGCCATTTTGATCACGGCTGTGAACCAGAAACACGTGTCCATGGATTACTTTTATGTACGTATAATATATATATATATTATTAATTTATCTATTGATATGTGTTTATGTCTGTTCGTGTTTAAATACATATATATATATATATATATATATATATATATGTGTATATGTATGTATATATATATATATATATATATATATATATATGTATGTATATGTTGCTTTGCCTTTAATTTATGTAAGTTTTTATTAAAATATGTCTATATCTGTGTGTATATTTATATTGACACATTTTCATATTTTTATGTCATTATGCATTATGTATTATGTATATATGGATATACATGTGGGTGTGTCTTTTAATAATTTTGTGTTTATTAGATATCGACGACAGGTATACTGAATATTTAATATTGCAAGCAAGAAAATGTTTAAAATTCATATAACACTTAGCAATTTGTGTATTATCAATATATATATATATATATATATATATATATATATATATATATATATATATATATATATATATATATATATATATATATATATATATATATATATATATATATATATATTCGCTATTTAAAATTGGCCGTGTAGTTAAGGCGTCAGATTTGAGTTGTATAATACTCATAATCCGGGGTTTCGAATCGCATGACCGGTAGTGAATAGTCATATCTTTATGCTTATGAGTCCCGATTTAAGGACGAAACGTATACGTACATAGATAATAAACAATAACAAATATGTATTATAATATATATATATATATATATATATATATATATATATATATATATATATGTATAGGGAGCGTGTCGGAGAGAGAGTGTGTGTAGGATACATAGGGGGAAGGACAGACAAACAGGCCGACGTTTATGAAGTGTCACGGGTCGTCTACCTGATATACCGTCTAAACAGGAACTAAATGCACAGATAGATCAATAACAGTTTTATTACTCTATTTAAACATAAATATATGAAAAATATATTCTCTAATAAAGAAAACCTCTAAACTAAATAATGTATTTTCTTATTTCTATTTTAGCCAACTCATTCTAATAAAAAAATAGCGGATCTCAATTTCAATGAGTTCAACTTCAGTTACTTTCTGCTGATCCCTTTATTACATTAAACTTTAGAAACTTATTGAATGGTTAAGAAACATTTCGTATCATTTTTAAATACTTTAACAAAACATTTGTTAACAAAAATAAAAAGATGAGATTTTACTAATAAAAATTAACGTTAGTGCCGCTTCTGTATGCGTTTGATGTAACTTGTCGAACAAGTGTCATATACTTAGGTTTTGGGCCGGAAAGAATACGTGTAACATAGATTTATTAAGAAGAGAACACTTTCTACATTCGCTGTCATATCAGTCTCGAAATAACAAAGGTATTTTTCAGCTTGTGATTTTTCTGGACTCAATATCAAACAGGGTGCTCAAGATGGCTTCCTGACAGTTTGATTGGCTTTTAGTCTGTATATGACGGTCGTTTATGCGTTCATGCTGCGCTGGGTGATAAGGTGAACATGTTACTAATTTGGTTGAATGCGAATAGTGTATTATTTAGTGGTTGCTGGAGAGAAACAATGAAAACGAAAATACTCTACTGGAGATCGAAGGAAATAAAAATGATGAAGGGAACGATGAAACATGTTTGACGATAATTAAATAATATTTATTTATGTGTGATCTAACAGAGATGTTGTACATGTGTTTAAAAGGATTAACAGTGAGAGTTTGTTACATGAGTTTGTTACATGAGTTAAATCATTCAGGAGTGCAAGAAAAGATATATGCGTGTGAATAACAGAATGGATACGTAGGAGCGTCGAATGAATGGGTACATCTCAATCGCTTTCAGTTGTTTGGGTCGTACATCTTAAAAGGAAATATCGAAAACGAGTCCGAATGCCTACTAATTAATTCTTATATTATTTTGTCTTTTATAGCCGTGAATAAATCATAATTTTGTATTCTATTAGAGACCATTTCATTATTCGAAAATGTATACATTAGATTTTTACCGGATATTCTGCGTCGATCCATCGGCGCAAAAATCTATTTCACACATTTCTTATTTTGTCGCAAGTACTCTGTGCGTCAGCACAGCTTTAGTGAACAGCCCTTGTCACAACGGTGCTGTCTTTGCATTTTCTGTCAAAACTGCATCTTTCACAATTCCTAATTTTCTGACCTTGCAGACGTATATTCGTCATTTAATTATTGTCTGATCCCGGACATCGACTTTTCGAAACCGGCAACCTCCCATGACCATGTATTATTCGGCTTGCTCTTGAACATTTGATATTTACATGGCTTGTTGCACTTAGCATTTTTTTACAAATAAATTTGATTGAATATTTTACAAAACGAAAATAACAATTATATTAAACTAGCTGGAATATTCGACATCTTATATATAACCTAAATCCCCTATTTTCGATTGTTATAGCTTCCTAAATAAAAGCTGAAATAATATGTAAGATAGTACACATACTGTATTGTGTTTTTATTACAAATCGAGTTTTTCTTTTAAAATTTAATCCGACCAAAAGATTTCGTTTTAGATAGTAATTTTATAGAGATAATCGGAGGCGATGATACCCCCTGTTAGTCCGAAGTTCGCTTACCGCTAATCTGATGAGCAGGTTCAAATATTCCGTAAGATAAATAATTTTTATTCACCGCTTATAATGTATACGAATGCTCAAATATGTAACAATCACTCAAATGTGCTTAAATCAAGACTTATTTGATTTTACGCAAACATCGAATACTTATATGAAATTTATTTATTTGTTAACTTAATAAATACTAAATTCACACATCAACTATATATTACGTGACATATATTAATAAAAATGACTAATTATTTACTTTCACTTATGGGACCCCGTAAATTTCATTGATACAAACTTAACTTTAACTTTGATTAAACTCTATTATTATTTCAAAATTGAAAGTATATACTTTTATAAAATAGAACACTGAATTACGTTTATTCCATTCGCTTATAATTACTTAAAATATAAATTACCCCGTTTTTACATCGTTATTTATTGTTCTCTCACAGACATATATAAAAAAACACCATCCGCCCATGCATGGAGTATTCTTGCCACATATGGGCTGATGCATCATCTACTAGTCTCACCCTCCTTGACAAGGTCCAAAAAAGAGTCGCCAACCTAATAGGTCCCTCACTGTCAACCAAGCTCTAGTCCATGTCCCATCGCCGCAATGTACCATCCTTGTGCTTGTTTTACAAATACTTCAATAGATTATGCTCCGATGAACTGGCTACTCTGGTGCCCCCTCGACGTAAGTTCACTAGACTAACTCGACAATCAGCTAAATCCCATCCATTCACTGTGGAGGTCCCCAGATGCCGGAGAGCTTTCTTCTCCAATAGCTTCTTTCCTCGTTCTGCTGGACTCTGGAACTGCCTCCCTGCCCCCTGTTTTCCCGACGGTACTGACATGCAGAAATTTAAAACTAATGTAAACAGACATCTCGCTGCGCAGCTCACAATTTAGGTTGAACCCCCCCCAAAAAAAAAAAAACCTTCTCCCTTTTTCTCAGTAGCCCATTACGCCTACAGTGGCGTCCTGCCTTGTTTGGGGTTAACTATGTTTAAAGAAAATTGATAGCACTAGGTTATAACATCTAAAATCTTAACTTTAAATGATAATAATAAACACGAAGACGTTTGTACCTAAAATATATGTTTTTTTTATTTTTAATTTCTCGTGTATCTTATTCGGGCAGAGATAGGAACACATCGAGAGATGCAATAGTATCTAAATGTCTATTTTTAAACAAATTCTCTTCGCACGTAGCCAGACTTCTAACAGGGGGACAAGGCATTTTTAGGGGGGAAAAACTAATAGTGATACTCTAATATGAGTGACGTTTTGGTTCAGTGTGTGTGTGTACTGATATATAAATATAAATAAGTAGTAAAAAAATGTCAATTTATTTTATATGATCTAAATATATTGTGTATTTCGGTAGGTACATTTAAATAACAACATAAGCATAGTAAAGCACATACAGTAATAATAACATAAAGTTTGTAAAATAAGATAGCTACTTGCTAGCTCTACAGAATTCTATTATAATCTCCTATTTTTACAGTTATTGAAATGCGCACGGATGCGCTCTCTGTCAATGTTTCTCAGCAAATCTTTTTCAAAGGATATGAGGCAGAGTGAGGTCAGTCTCTCTGTTGACATCAAATATCGCATTCTTGTTTTGATGCGCTTCACTGAAGAGAATAGTCTTTCAACGGTTACTGAGGTTTGTGGGATGGTAAGGAGCAATTGCAATACTCTATGCACCGATGGAAAAATATCCCTGTCACATTGTTCAAATAATTCTGAAAGTCCAAGATCTTCGGTAGGGAGACGTCGCTGAATGTAGTTCTTGAATATTTCCATCTAACTCTCCTTTACCAAAACACCAAACAGTGGACCTAGCTGTTTCAGCGTCTCACTGTTGATGAATGATTCTGATGACGTGTTACACACTGCAGCAGCTTTCATCACTGCAAATTGAGCATTTCCAAATCGAGCACGGAGTTCTCCTCTAATGTGCCCCAGCAACTGTCGGAATACCAAATCAAAATCTTCCACTGTACCCACAGAGTTATAGCCAACGGAACCAGTCACTAATGCTCCATCTAATTTTCCGGATAACTTTCGTGCTCTTCCAGATGGCTGAGTATCAATATCAGTGATATCATACTTTGTGGCAAGCTCCAATGCATACTTCACCACCTTCTCTGTATCAAATGATTCTGCGTGTTCAAGTAGTGTTTCCACCAAGCTAATAGCTGTCTCCGCATTTGTTTGCTTCTTTTGCAGACCTTTGGTCACAACATCTGTATAGTCATATAATCTTCTAAAAAAGATTAGGAGAACTAGGAACTTCTTTGTCTGAATTGTCTTCAGTAGATCAATAGCAGAAAGTTTTGTTTCAGCAGCAGGATCATTTTGAAAGGATGCCAGAGTGTCCAAAATTACATCAAAACGGCGCAAGAACTTTTCAACCTCTAAGGATCTGGAAAACAACCTGGTTGTAGATGAATGGGTCCGTTCCAATTGTGGGTCTTTCGGATACACCATCTTCTGGATTTCCAGGTATTGGGAATGACGTTTTGTACCTGTCATGAAAGTGTACACTAAATCTATGGTCTCGAAGAATGTCTGAATGGCAGGATCAATCTCAGTGACAGATGCGAAAACTAAATTCAGCCTGTGGGATTCAAAGTGCACATACTGGGCATTTGTATAGCCAGCCTTTTTCATCAGCGCTTTGACACCACCACGTTCACCTAACATCACACTTGCATCATCGTATCCTTGCCCAACACACATCTCCTTCTCCAAGTTCATAGACAGCAGACTACCTTGCAGCTGTTCCGAAATACTGGCGGCAGATAAGTCATACAGCTCCATGAAACCAATGGCCCGCTCATGGACTTTTCCTCCGTGCAGAAACCTTAATGAAACACCAAGTAATTTTTTGTTAGAGATGTCCTTAACCTCATCAGCAAAAAACGCATAATATCCGGCTTCCTGAACCTGGTCCCTGATTTTCTCTAACAGAACCTTCTGCACTGAAAAGAGTAACTCATTTTGAATCTCTGGGCTTAAATATGTGCATTTCTCGGAAGTTTCTCCAAGCGTTGTTGAATAGTTGGGTTATATTTAGATAAAAGTGAAAGTAACTCCAAAAAGTTTCCTCTGTTTAGTGATTCTTTGCTTTCGTCATCACCTCTCAGTGCTATCTCATTCTCTGCACAGAATAATACTATATCTAGTTATGTCAGGAGATGCTGTTTGTGCTCACCGATTAATTTCTTGTCTCGGTAGCATGGATCCAGGAGTTGACTTACTCTACCTACTTTCTGAACATTTTTTAAGGTGATCCGAACCTTGTACGCTTCTTTGTGGACATCAGTGTCATTATGTTCTTTCAATTTTTGTCCAATTTTCCCCCAGTTACGAAAGCCAAACTCTGTCCAGACTCTACTTTCCTCCCGTAGTAAATGTTCAAAATTCCTGCATGTATGACAAAAGATATTATTCTTCTGGATGCTGTACTCGATCCACTCAAATTTGGCGTACCACTGACTTGAAAAACGACGTCCCTCACTGAAGCTTCCACCAGTAGCCTAATTCTTTGGGAACTCGATTCTTGGGTGAACCGGTGGCTCTCCCTTTTCAGATAAATCAGAAACTGTTGATAGATCTGATGAAAGAGGGGCCGACTGTTGATGTGATTAAACAGTTTCTGGTGATATAATTGAAGAACTGTTGCTATCTCTATCTGAATCTTGTCTTGGACACTGGCGTTTGGCTTTGGCAGCAGGATTGAAAAATGCTGTTATTCTCTTCATATTTTTATACAACATAAAAAACGTACAAAGTTCTTACATATATTCTATATATTTATCACCGATTCATATGGTACTGCATATCATTTTTCGTAAAATACTCCTATACTGTATAATACTGTACAAATGTAGCCAACAAATCAAAGAAAAAATGTGAAAAACAACAGCAATGAGGAATATATGACTTTTTACTTGACAAAATAGATATTAAAGCAAACAAAAATATGAGAAACGAAACAGAAATGAAAACAAAAGTGTTAAATCAGTGTTACAAATGGATAAAATAAATAAAAACAAACTATCGAAACTAAATAGTATTACTTATTGTATACTACCACGTCACACTTTCATATTCGAAAAGTCGGAAATTGTTTGTGAAATATCGACTGTTTTAGCGATTTCGGATTATATTTCCAAAATAGCCATTGTATTCAACCTTTGTGGTCCCATAGTTGATCTCAAATAGTTTTTCAGTCTCCTCAAAGTGCTGAATTTCACTCTGTACAAACAAGCCAGAGAGCCCATTTCTAATAGATAGTTTCAAATAGCCGATCACACCAGCCACTTTGTATTGTCCAGGCTATTTACATTATCAAAATACATATTGGATAAAATCGATCCTTGGTGTGAAATAGTACTTTTATTTTTTAACGTATATAAAATTGAACTTTTATGTCAAATTCTTACCCTACCCACCGTCTTTTTTTCCGACATTTTTTTTTATTGGATGATAATTTTTGCTTTTAAATTGATTATATCTGTGGTCCAAGAAAGAAAATGGCGATTTAAACATTGAATTAAAGTTACATTTTCAACACTTTAACAAGTAAATATGAATTTTATTTCACGATAAAAAGTGTTGTTTCAAACCAATAATCGATTATATCCGAAATGTGGGCGAATACGAAACGAAATGAGCGAGAAAATCCTGTGTGCGGACAAAAACCCACCGGGCAAAAGCCCACCATGCAAAAGCCCACCAAAATAATTCAAACACTGGCAAAAGCCCACGAACGTAAAAATAAATTAATTTTTAAAAATTAAAAAAAAAAAAAGTTTATATTTATTTTTTTACAGTTATCAATAACTCTTTGTTTGTCATTTTTTTTCTTGAGAAATTTTTTTAATTTCATTTTTAAACATTTTTCCGGTACTTTGTAAATACTGCATTCTTTTAAAGATTACATCATAAAAAAACACGCACCCATTTTACTACTAATCCTAAGTCCAGGTGGTAAATCAGATACTGTTGAAAAATTGGTCAAACAATTAATTTGGGTTTAATTACTCATTTGTGACCTATATAACAAGATGTATGACGCTTATCACTTTACTCACAACCAATATTTACGGTAACTTTATGTGCTTATATTTTATATTAAATATTAAATTTCTTTTAACGCAAAGACGCCACAAATAATCATTTGTTAATAGATGTCAATCAATGAAAATAGATTTTAAGATCATTCTTCCTCCAAATAAAATATTAAAAATATTTTTTTAACCAACTTATTTTTAAAAATATTTTTTAACCAAATTATTTGTTTTAAATATTTTTTCAACCAAATTATTTTTTTTAAATATTTTTTAAACAAATTATTTTTTAAATATGATTTTTAAAGTTACATTTAATTTTTACGGTATCGTTTGGTCATTAAATTATTAACTGAACCACATTGTTATGGAACTATAAATAATGATTGTTAGTGTACTGTTGATTTAATCTCTATTCATAAAATTATTGGATGTAAAAAGCGTCCGAAACTTTCAATCTTTTAATACATGAGGATTTGCTAAGAATCAAAATTCTTAGCTAAACCTGATGTGCGAAAATATAATGTTCTACGATTGGTGACATTTATTGGATGTGTTTCTAAGAGTATTTTGTTCTAATTGCCGATTTTTGTGCGCTTCTGAGAGATTCCCGGAATTTGAAAGGCATTTGGAAGTATTTAAACTATCGAATGGAAAGTCATTTGAACTGGCTTTGAAATGCTTAGAAAATCATGTTTTAAAAAAGCAAAATTGCTTTTCTTGTCATGAAATAAATTTATTAGTTATTTTTTTGTAAATGTAATTCAGTTTTTTAATCTCTGGTAGCCATCTTGCCTAAAAGTAAGTTTATTTACTACTTTTTAAATTTGTTTACTTCTTTCAAATTAATCCTTGAAAGGTCGGAAAAGAATCAGAAAAATACAGCCCATTTATTGTCCGCCATTTTGGCTATGAAACGACGAATTAACCACTTCATCTTACAGTTATTTATCAATTTTGAAGTAAAAAAAACCGACTCGACGAGCGGCCGATTTTCAACACATCCTCTTTCCCACCGAGATTAAAACACTGAATTACAGCTACAAAAAATAAATTAAAAATGTATTTCATGACAAGGAAAACATATTTCAATTCAGATTTCGAACAGACACGAAGTAATTGATATTTTTTTCAATTATTAACAAAATATCAAAATGGTTGACTTGTTTACAAAGAAACCTAAATGCATTATGATGGATTTAATCTCGTAATTTAATTACGAACCGGGTTGAAATAACATTATTTAGAAAGTCCTTCTTAACATTGGGGGAAGCGTGGGGGGGGGGCTTTGTAAACTATTCTGTACTTTTACTTGCAATGTAATAAACAAAAGATATCGTAAAAATGTAATTTAACTTGAAAATCTTATCTAAAAAATAGCCTTGTCCGCGAACTGCACGAGTACCAAAAAGATAACACAAGTGTTCTTTATTGGTAGGGGGTATTTACAACTATATCCTCCGCAAGTACGGTTCTAAAATATTTTTTCAATCGATATATCTTCCCTAATTAATTACTGACTTTTCCTACTTCGTGAGTGGGATCGAACCCGGGTCGTCCAGCCCAAAGACGAGTGCTGTAACCACTCGTCCACAGACTTATCCTTATCTTTTATCCCAATATGATCAGCAATCATGTATGTAAAAACTTATTACGATATTTTCATACTCAGCTAAAAAAGAATCATACATCTGTAATAGTGTATGTATGTATTTAATTAAAGGATGACGTGCGTGGTTTGCTTATTTGATATCACCGCGGCCGATGGAATCGTCTATTGTGCTCACTTACACGCAAACACTGTGTTCGTAGTATAAACCCAAAATTCCGTCCTATGTACAAGATAGCAACTTTTATTTAAATACCCCTACAGTGGTTAATTAAACGTAAAAACATACAAAACAATGAAATCGTGGTTTTTATAGAGTCTATCTCTTTGCAGCGTTTGTGTGTGTGTAAATGCGCGCTAATATATTTAAAGAATCCCTTCTACTGGTTGAGGTGTACTGAGTACATGCAGAGCAGGATGGAGAGGCCACCATGATTTTAGAGACGCATGACTAATGGTAAACGCTGCTGGCCCTGCGGCTTTTGGCGCGAAAAAGATGACAAGCGGACAGGAAGCGCGTAATGGGAGCGAGTTGCTGTCAAATGGCGGGAAAATTGTATGAAGATACATCGTTGTTGGCGAGGTATTATGGGATTGAATTTGTTGGCGGTAACGAGTGCTAAATGACAATATTCTGCGGGCTTCTTGGTGATAGAAATCCAAAGAGTATGTGAACAAGAAAACGTAGAAAGGAGATTATTTAACCAATAAAGATACACACACAAACACACACACACACGAACACACACACACACACACACACACACACACACACACACACACACATATATATATATATATATATATATATATATATATATATATATATATATATGAGGAAAAGTTTACTCCCTTATTTTTAGTAAACAAATACATAGTATAGAGTGCTCAGGCTATGCTTCAAAATTATAGTTAAAAAAAAGCTCGTTAATTAATAGGTTATATCAATGATAGCTTTCATATCTTTATTTAGTAGATTTCAAAAGTTCAAAACATATTAACTACAATTTAAAATATTTTAATTGTGTTCCAGAAATAAATATTCAAAATGTAACTTCATATGTGCGCGCGTTTCTGAAACCCACTTTTATTAGCAAAATTATATTTAAACCCAGTTTCAAAAGTATTATGAGTTTCTTCATTAGCATATTAAAATGTATCAATTACAATCTCAGGTAACGAACATAGCGAAATACTTACCAGATAAATACGACCTCTTAAAAATCAAAAACAAATAGAAAAATCAAATACTATACAATAGTAACAAATATGCTTACTGTTAAGATAAAACATCAATGATTATATAATTAAACCCACTATGAAGACATATACCTAAATGTAGAAATGAAAATTAATTCGTACTAAGCTATCTAAAAATCCATGCTTTTTAAAACAAAAGGGAGGTAAAATAAATAACAAATAGATTAAAATAATTAAAATAAATATTATAGAAAATATAGACAATAAAAATAAATCAACAAGAATAAGCAAATACATTACTAAATGGTGAAAATATTTAAAACAATGTTTTCAAAAGCAAATAAATTACTAAATGGTGAAAATATTTAAAACAATGTTTTCAAAAGCAAATAAAATACTAAATGGTGAAAATATTTAAAACAATGTTTTCAAAAGCAAATAAATTACTAAATGGTGAAAATATTTAAAACAATGTTTTCAAAAATTGACTTCACCTAAATTTCGTTTTCCCGACTTCTACACGTCACTTCCTGTTCGTGTATCGTTATTGGTTCTCGCAAACAAATACCACAGCGCGTATTCATCAATCCATTATGTTGTCCTAAAATCATGGAACATTCAAACAGTCAACGATTGTCCGGCACGTGTCAGTCACAAAGCCGATACAAGGAATAAAAAAGAAAAATTAACAAGACAGTTATAAGGTAAAAGTTGATCAATTTATTTAAGAAACGCGAATAGAATTCGTATGAAACAAAAAAAAATATTTTATCGGGACACTGTGTTTGCGCTGAAAATTTATTAGACGTTTGTCAGGATTTCGTTTCTAAAAATTCTACTAAATTCTTAGTTAGTACTTTATTCTAAGCATTAGGAGCCAGGCACCGGGCATCAAGCTCAAGGCCATGCGAGGATATATTGGAGACGGTGATTCTAATAGCACGGGATCTCTACATATCGAAGAGCTCTCGTTTATATTGATATCGATCTCAATCAGGCGTGGGGTCGACTATGCATATGTGTTTAGTTTATTAGCTTGTCTTATTACCAGTTACCTTACGTAATTATTTTAAGTTACTTTTCGCAATTCAGCACATACCAATTTGAGAAATGTGCTTCTAGTGGCCAGAGGCAAAATTCCGGCAACTCACTCAAACTTACTTTAATTAGTATATCTTAACTACATCCGACAAGGATGGGTCCAAGCACCATTGTTACTCATACTTTCGAATATGAGGGAAAACGAGAAAAAAAAATAGCAAGTCAGGCTTACCCTGGCTGAAATAAGCTAGGAGAGAAATCCGCCACTTTATGTCAAAAGTCAAAGGTAGGTGATTTTTTTAGGTCATCAGAATTGATAATGATAATTCATGAATAAAAAAATGAAATTACCGGCATGATTCTAAGATTTTTTATGAATATTTTAGTAATATATCTAGATAAATAGCGAGTGCGAACACTGGATCGGCCGAATTTTTTACGTCATCTTTGACGAATGGGGTACATTAGTATATATATATATATATATATATATATATATATATATATATATATATATATATATATATATATTAAAGTGGAATATTTTGAAAATCAACAATCGTGCAATTTTAAATGAAAAATCCATTTATTTAATTTTTTTCGCGAATTTTCGTTGTAATACAACCTTGTCAGGCGAGACTGTCTTATAGTTTTTTTTCTTCTTTTCTTCCTGCTCATATTGGTGGTATTAACCCTGAGGTGTCGAATATACGTCAAGTTCTTAAGACGTTATATGTTTCGTCCTGGCGATATTATGCACAGATTGGCACTATTTTTAAGTAAGGAAATCAACATCTTTGAAGCACGGATTAGAATGTATTGAAGTGAAATATTTTGAAAATCAACAATCGTGCAATTTTAAATGAAAAATTCATTTATTTAATTTCTTTTTCGCGAATTTTCGTTGTAATACAACCTTGTCAATCGTGCAATAGGGTTAATACCACCAATATAAGGAGTAAGAAAAGAAGAAAAAAAAACTATAAGACAATCTTCACTCTTCTGAGATGTATATCAAAACACTTTTTCGCTAACAGAATACCAGGAACAACTGCAGAAGAGAAGAAAAATAAAGGGAAAAAGAAAATACAAACAGGAGCGAACAAATTCGAATTCGCATCCATCATTGACACGAAAGTCTCGCAATGAACACACTTTAGCATGGTTTTATCATAGTTGTTTAGGCAGGAAAAAATCTGTCCGCTGGACTTCGACGCACATTAACGTCAAAAGCTGCTAGGATGTAACTTTCTTTTATGGGTTACTGGGGTGATCTCTTCCATATGTTGACAAGTGACTATCAAGTAATCTCTATATATACTTAATAGTCACTTGTGTGAATTTATAGCACTAGTTTCTGGGTAATTTTGTCTTTACCGACACAAAAGCAATATTATATCGTTTAGGCCTCACCACTTTAGCAAATAAATAAATAATTCTCTAAAAATATCTGTGTATGGAGGAGCGGACTTTAATTATTGATTGGGTTGATCCGTTTGTACACATATGAAACACTTGCGGCTGTTAGATATAGTTTGATATACTTACTCTAAGAACCATTAATCTCGTAGATTTCTTCAACTCTCCTGAAAACAACCCTAGTCTTTTTCACACCTTCGTTTTCACTCGTTATCGAAATCTATTTTATATTTTTACGTATATACCATTAGATTAGTTATGGCTGTTGCAATTTTGAATCTTTCACTGATTAGCTAAATATCTTTGATACTATACATTTCTTGGCTAAACTGAGTACTTTTATGAATAAACTGTAGTGACGTAAGTTGTTATATTGCCAATAACACGGTACACCATTTGCAAGTGAACATTTGATAGTCTTAAACAAAGTTTAATTTGACAGTTAAAAGACTAATTAGGCTTAACTTTTAAAATCCGAACAACACAATTATATATATATATATATATATATATATATATATATATATATATATATATATATATATATATATAAACAAATAAATTAGATAATAAAACTTGCTGGAATATAAATACATGGCTGCAATTCGGAAGTTAGATATGCACAGAATCAATGAGTATATACATATACTAACATGACTTAATGAATATATATATATATATATATATATATATATATATATATATATATATATATATGGAAAATAAAAAAGGAAAAACTAAAGTTCTTTATATATTTATCAACGTTTCGTCTTTATTTGAAGACATTTTCAAGATTATTGATCCGAAGAAATGTTATACAAGTATAATATTTGAAAATATGTCGTGTGGTTGTGACGTGAAAAGAATGTTTGCTTTCGTTTTTGTTTTCAAACTAAACATAGTTGTTAGAATTCAAAAAATGTGATGCGATTATGACGAGAAAACAATGTTTCTGGGTTTTTTTTTTCGAACGAATCATTAGAATTCAAAATGTCGTATTAATTAAATTATCGTACCAATATAATGTCGCAATAAAATAACGTGTTTCTCTGCAATTTATATAATAAATATATTATTCCAGCCCGGTGACTGCTAATATGGATACATTTTTAAATAATAACATGAAAATTAGCTTGTAACTATATATCCGCTTTCAAATATGAAATTACATGAACTCAAGTTAAATATTACAATATTTATATCTTGAAATTGACCTTTTCTCTTTTATCAAAATTAAATATGAACAAATATTCCAAACATTACTTACGTACTTAATAAATACGTTTTTCGTGGGACTATTTCACTTCACCAACTAGTCATGCGACGGAAGATCATTATAGTAATAATCGATCATAAACAAACATGAGTTAACAATACCTATTCTACTAATTGCTTAGATTAAAAAAATACTGATTACTTTATAGAATTAATTGGTACATTAGTTAAAACATCACACGTTATATACGGCCAATACTTGCAGACATTATATTTATTATTGTATCGTGTGAACTCGATAAATTTTTTTCGTGGAACGAGTTCTTTTCACTAACTCTTCACCAACCTCTAACGCTACGGAACTTCATTGAGTTAATAATCGATACTTCATTGAGTTAATAATCGATCACATGTACACACCTATGAGCTAACACTGCCTCTTTTCAGTAATTGCTTAGAGTCGAGAAAACACCGATTGCTTCATATATTTCATTCATAAGTTAGTACAAACATTACACGTTACATACAATCAAACCTTTCCAAAATTACAAATATTATTGTGACTAGTGGCTTCCATAGACTTATCAGCGCTTTCCTTCCTTCTCCTATAACATTCTTCTGCCTAAAATAAAAACAAGAATACAAAGAAATGGTTTTATTCTGTGGTGTAATTGAATTTACTAAACATGGCAGTGCTGTTGATGTAATCTGCAAAGAACTTAGAAGCACTGTTCATGAGTTCGAACATCAACCGCTTCATAGTTGTTTCATCTCTGCTTTCGTGCAAACTTTCACTTAGTCAATTCAGAGAATTTTATTTTTATCCATTTTCCTTTTTCATAAACAAAACTTACTGAAATTAGAAAGCCAACAGACGCGAGAGAATTCGTTGAAAGTCTAAGCTTAAATACAACAAAATTAAATAAACTTTGAATAGAATAAATAATTTTCATTTTTTTTACAGAAATAATAAAGTCTTCTTTTTGTAACTACGCACTACAAATCCACACATTTGCCTTTTATCAAACATATAAAGTATGTATAAAATAAAGCAGGTAGTATATTTTAATATAAGTCCTATAATGTTTACATACATTCTTTTAAATAAAAAAAAATGAAATAGAAAGTTAAAAATGAAAAGCTTTGAACGTAATTTTGGGTAGACGTACGATTGATTTGAATATAGTAATATTTTGTTGCAAAAATAATAATGTAAGTACAAATCCTCGCGGGCGGCGCCGGCTATGGAGAGACACGATAAGGCTATAGTGTAGAACGATATTCCCGCCTTCTCGACCATCGCCGATCCCAACGTTTGGGTGTCGTAATTTTCTTCTTTCTCCATCTTCTGTTCTGGCCATGCTGTCTATTCTACTGACGATCGTCGAGGGCACACGCACTGGTTTGCAAATGAAAGCAATGCAGACTAACAAGTAAAAACACAAAGCTCAGATACTTTATGTACAAGTCAATTGTACTCTGGGTGTGTGTGTGACACCGTCGCGGACTCTCAAGGCCACTATTGCCGTTCTATTAGTTATCTCATCTCATCATTTGCGCAAATCTGCAATCTCCCTGGCCTCACTCTGGGCTAACTTCATTTGCCCTAGGACGAAACCTCTCGGTAGATTCCCGAGCCGTCAACTGCCGCAAACTGTTTTTTTTAATATATACATGTGGTGTTTAGTCTAGCTAGCTAACAAATCAGATTCTTTGTTATTCCACCCCCATGGGTTTATATCTCCATTAGTAATAGTAGGACTTCTCACAAACAATGGTTTGGTTGATTTTATTTCCTATTCTTTTGTTCAGTTTTGTAGAGGGGTGACTCATCCGTATTTCTTTGTATAGCGCTGTTTATTTCTTGTGTCTTTGTTGTGACGAATTAATAGGCGACCTTATTTTAACACGTGTGGGCTTGTATTTCTATTTTATGTGTTAGTTTTGTTTCATTTTTTGAATTTATTTATCATGTATTGTTATCCTTAAGTAAATGTTATACTGTGTAAGGAGTTGATTGTCATTTCATTTTAACAGTTTAATAGTTTTGGGAGATTTTTAAAGTTTAGAATTTCAATTTCTCATTCAAACATAATATACACGGGTCGTATAAATGTCTACATGTACTGGCCTGTCGTACTGTTTTCCATTCGATTATTGGTGAGCGTCCGCTCTCTTTGAGCTTCTAGTGGTGGTTTGCTAGTACTGTTTTCATTCGGCAATTTTTGTTTTTAAATGTTCTGGTTTTAAAATCTAGGGAGGATATACCCATTAGTACCGCTTTTTATTCGGTCTTCCCATGGCAAATATTCTGGCTTGGTAAACAATACTTTTGGTTAGGTATTTATTCTATAGTGGCAAAGTGTACGAGTTATGCAGTTACAACGTTTCTCTCTATTACTACCTTTTTATTACTATTTGGGTGATTAAGGCTAAGGTTATTACTATATGTTATTACTATATGTTATTACTATATGTTATTACTATATGTTATTACTATATGTTATTACTATATGTTATTACTATATGTAATGGTTACACTGTTGTTCTTCTTGGTGTTATCTTTCCCATATTGGTCACGTTTTATGCAATTAGATATCATTTTTCTCTACTGTTTTCCTTTTAGTATTTCTGAGTTTTCAGAGTAACTCAGAGTGAGAAAGTGCGTGTAAACAGATATGGGGTCTGTCCAGTTGGCAAATGTCCGTTGATAAGGTGTCTTAAAATCTCCTTTCACTGGAAACCTGATCAACGGACATTTACCAACTGGACAGACCCCATATCTCTTTACACGCACTTTCTCACTTTCCATTACTTAATATTTTTTCAAATTTTGAATTTTGGCTTTTCCACTGCTAACTTATCTATCTATGTAATTCCTTTAGTGATAAAATTCTAATCTTTGAAAAGCCATGGCTTAAGGAAAGAATGATAAACATGTTTTTTACCGAACACCTTGCATTGAACAATCGAAGTTGAAATAAATTTGTCATTCGTACATGTTTATCCATCTTCTGTCATCTATCATTATATATATATATATATATATATATATATATATATATATATATATATATATATATATATATATATATATATATATATATATAATGTCCATGTCTCCAAATCTCATGTGAATCAATGTATGCACACGTCGTTTATTCTTGGCCATTTTGACTTAGAGTGAAAAAGCGAGAGAGAGGGAGAAGGGTTGTGGTCGGTGGATGGAAGGAACAGATGCAGCATGTGATAGGTTTCACTTTCTCTCTCTGTCTCTGTCTCTCTCTCTCTTTGGCCATCATAGAAATGTATAAACGGCGAGATGGTGAAAAAAGGGGCCTGCACACTAGATATGATGCTTTGTGTTCTGAGCGCCGGACAACTGGACAATTCTTGGAACTTAATGACTAGGCTATCACAAGGGAGGATGAGTGTGATGTGAATATATGTGCAAGGTCAACGGGACGCAGGACAGCATGTCGTTAAGGGCGCTTGTGAAAGGCTCCTTCATGCGCATGTCCAGCATCTTGACATGGAGATTGGAGAATGCTCCATCGTTCAGCATCCATTGTATCTGGATAAAACAAACTGAAAATGTTTTTTTTAAGATATGGAAAAAGGCGCTTAGCGCAACAGACGCTAATAATAATTGTCTTTCTTTGCATTTCTATCGAACTTTTTTTTTGTCTTTTCTTGACATTTATATATATATATATATATATATATATATATATATATATATATATATATATATATATATATTAAGGGATAGAGCGCTCTCGCGCCTCCCTTGATATATATATATATATATACATATATATATATATATATATATATATATATATATATATATATATATATATATATATATATATATATATATATATATATCCAGATTAAGTATGTATTTACAGGATAAACATCCAAATAATTTCAACTGAGTTTATATAATAGTGCTTAATATTAAATAGAGCTATTTACATCAATACTAGCAGGGCTACCCGGCGTTGCTTGGGGTCATAAAAACACCTAATAGAAGAAAAATAGTGTGTGTAACATCTTTATATTCAAACTTCTATTTCTCTCCCTCTCTCTCCCCTGGTCGCCCCATTTTACCGCCCCCTTTCCTCGTTGCCACCTTCGCCATGTTGCCTTCGGCGAAAGCTGTCCTTTCCCTACCACTCCTCTTCTGTTGCCCACTGCAAAAGTATGACATATTTCTATTAAAAGTACAACCTTTGTCTGCGCCACTTATATACGTACTTATCTCCGCCCCGTTGCGCATACTATATACGTACCTACCTCCGTTGGAGTTCCCCTGAATTCTCAGTGACAACAAACCTTCTCAGATTTCTAGTACTGGCCATCTCTTTTCGATAACCACCAAAAATTACCTTGCGGTATCGCAACAGCCACCTACCATTGATTTATCGCTGGTAACGACCATTGGTCACTTCCTGGATTTGGGTGACAATAAGACTCCACATGGTCCCAGTAATCTCAGTACTCTTCGAGTGGAGGTCTGGTTAGTGCTATCATTCCTCGATCTTTTCATCCTTCTTGACCCTTCACGACTATTTTGTTAGTATAACCGTGGTATTTGCCGTGGCTGGTGCCATCTCTTTTTTGGGGGTGGGGTTTATTATATTAAATTTCTTGGTTCTTGTGATGGTGTTTTTTCTGTGTTTTTTTCTTTTCTATTGCAACTTACACGTGGCTGATTTATTATTATTATTATTATTATTATTATTATTATTATTATTATTATTATTATTATTATTATTATTATTATTATTATTTGTTCTCACTAGGAGTTCTCACACAGGTCATCAATGATTGCTCACCGACAACCGGTGGTATTCCCTGCAGTTTGAGTGACAACAAGTCTCCCCAGATTTCCAGTATTCTCCACCTCTTTTCGATAGCCACCGTAAACAACCTTGCAGCATCGCAACAGCTGTTTACCATTGATTTCTCGCTGGTAAGGACCATTGGTCTTCTCTAGGATTTGGGTGGCAATAAGCCTCCCCAAGGTTCCAGTATTCTCTGCACTTCTGATGGAGGTCTGGTTTGTGCTGTCCCTCCTCGGTCTTCTCATCCTCTTTGACCCTAGGTAAATATTTTTTTAATTTTTTATTTTAATTTTTTGGGGGAGGGGGAGAGCGAGAGAGCTAATAGTTTTTTTTTTATTTCTGTTCATTTTTGTGTCGTGTCAGCTGAGGCCGGTCTAATTTATTGGGGAGAGCTCATGAAGTTATGTTTCTTGCATTTCCTGTTCCTTGGTTTGTGATGTGGTGTTCTTTCTGTGGTTTTGTTTTATAAGATGAAAGATCAAGGGTAAGTGGGGTAATATTAGGAAAGGGGTCACACCCTACACTACATTTCGGTATAGTAACTAGTGAAAAGGGAACCTTCGTGTTGCCCCCGACTATGGTCAACCATTTTACTTCTTGATACCAGGATAGACACATAGAGGTGGATGTAATGCCTGGAAAGGCCCCCCCCACGTTCATATTAAGTAATTTCCAATCTCCAATGACTTGCTTCCGGTTTTTCAAATAAAAAGTTTTCGCTTGACGAAAATTGGGCGACGTCGAGGCCGAACGCCGGAAAAAAAAAACTCTCGTTTGAGTTCGCGTGTCTCTTTTTTTTAATATATTATAATAATAATGGCACCAAGGTCTATCGTTCGCGTCGGGTTCCCATCCAATGTAGAGAGATGAAGGAAATTAGAAATAAAAATAAATAAATGAATGTCATACGTGAAAAATCGAAACGAAAACACGGAATGAAACACGAAGCGAGAATGAAAACAAAGCAAGCAAGTAAAGAAAAAAGAAAAGGCCTAGATAAACGTCTGCTTATTCAAAGATTAACAAAAAACATGAAATCATTTTATGGCAATCCACACACACACACGGAAAAATGGCCGAATAAAAAGCTATGAAAATACATTAGGCGGTTTATTTTTATTTTTCCTTGACGTGGTAATTGCTTGATTAAAAGTTGATGGACTAATATTTTCTATTTCTTTCCGTTTTTGTTGCCTTTTTTCATTCCTGCCATCCATTTTTACAATCCTTCGTCTTTTCTGTGCTGATTTTTTTAAATAATATTTTTTTTCCAAATAGTCGGTCCGTTTTCTTTTCGGTGGCAGCTCGTGCCTTCACATCACCCTTATTATCATTCTTGTTTTTTTTTGTCAATCGATCCATTTTATAATTTTCACTTTCTACTTCAATTCTATGAAACTTCCGCTCGCCGATGCGAAATCTATTGAATATATTCAGTGTCCATCGTCAATACTATGTTTCATTTTCTTCTCTTGATAATTATAAAACAATCCATTACTAACTTTCTTTTCATATCATTGTATGTTTTCAGAATGTGTTTTCCTCTCTACTATTGGCGCAAATACATTAAACAGGCGAAATATATTCTTTTACACACACACATACACACACACACACACACACATATATATATATATATATATATATATATATATATATATATATATATATATATATATATATATATATATATACAGGGTGAGCCAAAAGTTCTCTTAACAATCTGAAAAAAAAGAAAACAGATTGAATTAAAATTACAACACAATTATACAATTCTAATTATACAACATATTAATAACACAAATAACATAGTTATAACAAAGTTATAATAAATAATTGCATTAACATAACTGATACATATACCTATTCCAAATGCTGTCCACCTACTTTTGGCTCACCCTGCATATATATATATATATATATATATATATATATATATTATAATGTATATATGTATATATATATATATATATATATATATATATATATATATATATATATATATATATATATATATATATAGTGATAATGATATAGAGTCTTAATATCATATATTAGTGATGAACATTTTAAGAAATGGAGATAGTTGAACAAAAGTAATATGGCCGTAATAATTAACTCGGCATTCTGAGTGTTAGATAGTGGGGGCGCAGAGAGTAGGAGGATTCCCTGAACAGGGGGTAGGAGTAGCATCGGAAGTCGAAAGTGACATCATGTCGGTGGGAGGCTTTTTCGATCTCTTTGTTCCTGACTAGCGGTCGAGGCAGAATGTGAGAACCGGCTGCTGCGCTGCTAGTAGGCAGGGCCGGAAGGGGTGGGGAGCAGTAGCCCAGAACGACTCAGGTAAATATCTCCCAGTAATTATTTTCTACTCTGCTTCGTACAAACTCTTGCGTTTAACTTTTATTTTATGTTTATCAGCAGTTTAACAATATGTACTTATTTGTAATAGTGCTCTAAAAGCTTCTAATATATCCTTTTATATATTCGTGTGTAATTGTGTTTGTATATATATATATAAATATTTAAGAACAAATATAAAAGATGGCTTCCATATTTTTGGTTATCTGTTTTTTGTAAAACATGATGGAAAGGTATTGAGTAATTTTGAGTAATAAATAAATCTTCATCTCGGAAACAATGGTACACCCAAACTTTTGTTAATGTTGAATTTTTGGAATTAGTATACTCAATGACAATTATATTATAACTCTGTATATTTAAAAGTTGTGATATATTAACTTGGAAAGGAGGAGTCACGTTAGTTGCTGCGAGAGAGTGCTATCCTGCAAGTTCCGATATAAAAGAGATCCGTTTTCCGAAAGATAAACAGATAAAAATTGAAAGATCCTTGTTTGTTTTAGAGTAATTGACAAATTGGCTATAAATTGTTGATTTGGGTTCAAAGAAATAATATACTAACAAGGCGTGTTTGTCATCAATTAATCTGTGTTGAAACCGAAATGACAGATAGAATCTAAGATAGCGACGCAGACCGGATAACCAGTGATTTTCACGTAGAAACGCTATTTTATTTAACATTGCACATAAGAGGGATTTCTGTTAGTTGATGCCAAGCGCACATTCAACAAATCAAATAATTCGAATATATACAACTGCACAATTGGTAAAGGCTTGCTAAGTGCAAGTTGGCACCGTGCTTTGACTCGACTCTTATCTAGTCCGGTCAGAAGTTTTTTTTTCTTCCAGGTAACCATCTTGAATTACGTCTGCAGATGTATAGACCGAGAACAAAAGCTTTCAATAAAACAACGACACCTTGTTTATGGTTCACTGGTTTAGTCATATTTCCAGAAACGAATATAGTGAACTGTGGTTGCTCAAAGTACACCAGGAAGGAGAAATACTTTCCAACAGCCTAAACACCAACTGTTGAGAACAGGTCAACCCCAGTCAAAATCCAACAAAAAAGAGGCAGAAAGGAAATGGAAATACCTCCTCGTTCTTCCGGCTTTGGCGTCACTTCCTATGACTCGGTTGTCTATGGTTGCTGATAGAGGGTGGATAGCTCGCTTTCCCTCAATTTTAGTGGGACAAAATATTTTTTTAAAAAAAAAGAAAAGAACGAGTACAAAAAGTCAGTTAAAAGCCAACTGGATCCATAGGGGGAATTCAAAAACAAATACTGAATAAATGTATAATTGTTTTTATTTACCCATTATATTTATCCATTTTTTTCTTATTTACCGATAAAATTCATCAATTTCTTTTCTTTATCTATTAAACGTTTCATTTTCCCTGTATTTATCCATTAAATTTACCCTATTTTCTTGATTTACTAATTAATTTAAATTTTGGTGATATTGAGTTGAATATTAATCAGAGTTTAAAAAATAATTTAGTAAATATGATAATGAGAAATGTTACATGGATGTTTTAGGGCAATAAACGTGATTTCAGTGGGAAGTAACAGTATTTTCCGGGATAAAAGTTTGGGACAGAAACAAAGTGTTGTCGATTACACTCCTCGTTGTTCAGTTTCCGAAGTAAATAAAAAGAAAGATTGTGTTTACTCTAGACATAATACTCGACCAACTTGGAAACGTGTATTATTCTTACCATTTACTTTTAAACGTACGGATTTACCACACTGAAACAACGGTCCTTGTCAGATCACCAAAGTTTAGTAACTTGTAGCATCATCAGTACTTACATAAGTGACTATTTTAGCATTTAAGGATCCGTAAGTTCGTAAAGTAACTTTCTCTAAAACCCTTGCGAATGTATAAATTCATCCTTAGTCCCGTTTTAAAGTAAGACTAAAATAGTTAGGTGTTCCTGACCATCGTGCATTTTATAGGTAAGCCCTTTAGAAGGAGGAAAACACCGAAATAACAATGATGCCATTCTTATTGCAGCAGTGCTAATTATCGTCTTCCATTTCACCTTGTCATTGGACTTAAACAGTGCTGGGTTAGGGGAGTTGCCGTTTATTATTCTCACAGCTCTTTTTATCACGATAAATTCCCCATCGCACAGCTATTTTTTGAGTAGCTATCACCTGTCCATCGAGACAGAAAAAGGTCTACATTCTCAACGGTCTTTAGAATAATCGTGGTGATAGCATTATCGAGGCGAATGCAACATTTGATAAAGGGATGTTGCCACAATTTGTAAACCATTATTGTAAATATCTCAGGGCTGCACTAAATTCTCTAATAACTGAAAATGATTAGATAGGTCGACACTTATTTGTAGACTAACTCATTAAATTGGCTATTAAAAGAAAAAAGCGCAAGAATTTCATTCAACAGTACAGCCTGTATTACTTTAGTCCGGTAACTTTACGATACTATATCATATATTACATTAAAAATCGACACGATATAACAAAATAAATTATATCTCATTTCCATCAACGCGTGAACATCTTTACAATATACTGCTACTACTGCCACTACTACTACTACTACTACTACTACTACTACTACTAATAATAATACACCTAATAATTATAATATTAAGCGAATGCAGCAAACTAGTTGTTCAAAAATAAAATATCGTACGTACAAACATAAAGAGGCTTAGCGAATTATATAGATAATAACTTGGCCTCCCTCCAAAAATAAAGCCGAGTGACACCACAGTTGCTAGCAGAGAAAGTAACTTCGAAGCCCTAGGAGGATAGAGGAGAATACAGGCAAGACAACGACTATGAACTCCCCGTTCATAGTCGTTGTCTTGCCTGTATTCTTATCTATCCTGAATATTTTAGGAGACTTGTATCACTGAAACCTCAGAAAAAAAAACATTGATCGTTATTAAAAATAGTGATAACGGGTTATATGAGCAGTTTATCTAAATTCTACACGATCGAGTGGACACCCTAGTCCATCGGAGATTGTACAAACATTAGGAATTTGATCACAAAAGTCGATGGCACATGTAAAACTCGCATATTATAACCACAGAAATTATCAATCGGATATTATTATAGAAATCCCGTCAATGTGTTCTAAATATTTAATTATTTCAAATGAAGTTCGAAATTTGTTTCGGCACTAGTTTTCTAGTAGTGCCCGGCTGAAATTAATGATTTATATGAGTTAGCAGTTTAATAAATGTCGTCTTTTCAAAGTAGTAGAAAGCCCATGCATACATCGGACTGACAGTGGGTCTGACGCCTGACTAGGCCGAACTGGGTAGCAATTCAAGTCGTTCATATGGACCTAACATGTAACATGCTAAGCGCCCTAAGTTAGGAGCATTATGCTGTGTATTTTTAGCCAATTTTATGTCTTTTCGTTGCTTTCTCTCTCTCTCTCTCTCTCTCTCTCTCTCTTCTCTCTCTCAATATATATATATATATATATATATATATATATATATATATATATATATATATATATATATATATATACTACTGGCGAACAGATTTTCTTTGTTCGAGGGCTGTGTTGATTCATGTGCATGAGTACGTGTGTGTGTGTGGCTTGACTTTCCCGCGATAATATTTCCATTTCAGGGTGTGCGGAAAAGCGTAAGTGTTAACCGCATGAAGAACCGAATTAGCGAACCAGATTCTTATTTCGGGTACAATTGCTTGAAGTCACATCAAGTAAAGACACCTTAATAAAAGGCATGTAACGAATTCTCCCTGTGTTTCATTCAAATTATGGAGAAGAAAATAAACCTTGTAAAAACAGCAACATTAATCTGTCACATCTTTGCTACGAGATTTTACCGAGGAGAGAGTAGTTGAATGAGCGGAATGGAAAATAACGTCATATAACAACATGATACACACATATATTTCTATATATACCAGATGAAAGATCTCTGTCTGTCTGTCTGTCCACAGTTAACGCTTTCCAAGACCAATTAAAATATAAAACGCATATCATTTACAAATGATGATACTATATGGATTATTTATAGTCAAAATCAATGGGATCAATACTCTTTATGTCGTGTTATTAATGTCTTTGAAATATAAATACTGGCGATCGATCTTATGACCAATTACAAATAAGGGAGATAAAATGTTAAGTTTGCTTACTATTAAGGCTAAAAGTAATTATAAAAATAAACAGGTTAATATTTATTCAAAATATAATTGTTTATCTAAAATCGGATACAGCAATACAGAATTGTAAAAATTTATTTCGTAAGTGCTGTTTAGGTGATAAACGAAAAATGTCTCAATTTAAAAAATCGTTCTAACCAGAATAAGTATTTATTAAGAAAAAATGAGCAAATTACGTTTTTAGTGTAAAGAAGCCAGTGCAAGAAATTGCTAGTCAGTATCAAATATTGAACTGTCAAATGCAATGCTATAGCGGTCTAACTCTTCTTTATATATTAGATATATATTCGCAAAATGCGTTTGTAGCTTCCTTCTATAAGCTCATTATTTCTTTATCTAGCTCTAATTTCACCTTCTGGGGGTCACTCTTTTATATCTGGACATTAACTATCTTTAGTTGCACATGCGTCGATTATATCGAGTGCCAATCCGTTAAATCGTGCCGATACCCGCATGCAAATCCAGTGAATTATCCACAATGACATTGACGCAAAAGCATTGTCACGTGTCGCAGCTGTCACGCTAGCGCCCCCGTGCATAAAAAGGGAAAAAGAAGTGAAAAAAAAGAACAAGCAAGACATCAACAAAAGCGTCTTGTACTTTGTATTTACACGCATGCGCACAAAGGACTGTCTTTTCAATGTCTTCGACGTCACACAACCGAATGTCTACACGCGCCGTGCGACGCTAATGGCAGATAATGCGTTCGAACAGGTCGACGGACAATCGACGAAGAAAAATAGCCAGACGACCCTAAACGCAGAGCGAGACGCGGACTTGTCACTATGAAAGTCACTGTGGACTCGGGGAAATATCGCTGACGATAAAAGACCTGTTGAAAAGACAGCTTTATTTGTGAACGACGGTGACGACCCACGCCGATGATAACAATATGTCAACGGTTCGTGGTGCATGAAGAGCCGACGGACCTTTTTGTACAGGTTTAAGTGGCATAGAAGTGTGCAGCCATTTTGTATTTCTTTTTTACTTTTATTATTCTTTCGCACGTTATTGTGTTGGGCCTCGTGGAAGTGTTTAATTGAAAAGCAGTTGAGGAACCGAAATAATAACATTGGAAAACGTAATGCAGAGGAAAAGGTTAAGAGATGTGTTGTTGCTGCTGTTGTTCGTTTTTACTAGGTTTTGTATTTGTATTTATGTGCTTTTATTTGTGTTTGTTTTTGTTTTTTTCTTAATGTCAATGACGTAGAGTTTTGCACGTTTCAACGGTAACGGAGATAACACCTACGATGCTGATTGCAATCATTTTCATCTTTTATTACTACTACTACTACTACTACTACTACTACTACTACTACTTATTTTTATAATATATTAATACTACTACCATTACTACTACGAATACAACTACTACCACGAATACTACTACTACTACTACTTCTATACTCTGTTATCGCCCTCACCCATATTATGGAGCCAGCAAAAAGTAGTACCCCTCAAAATGATGACCATGAAAGGTCAAAGAGGGAGAGCACCATCCAGACTTCCACTGAAAGGCCACGGAATGTACTGATATCCCGAGGAAGCTTATTGGCACTCAAGTTCCAAAGAAAACAAACAGTCGCTATCAGCCATAAATAAATTGTAAACATCTGTTGGGAGAACAGCTATAGAAAAAAGCGGAAAATATTAGAAATATTGTGTAACTTGTCACTCAGGCTCCAAGGACAACCATCTGCTGTTGCCAGTTAGCGATCACTGATAATGACTCGTGTGATGCGATAACTCTTGGAAAATTTATGATAGTGTAGTGAATAATCAACAATTCCCCCACTATCTAATCACCATGATATTGCTTACACATCAACTAAGAAGGCGAAGCTACATGTCCGGCGATTCGCGTTGCACTCCACCTTAGACTCAACACACCGGTCCCGAATCTTGTTTCCCGGATAGCTTAAAAATTGCCTCTGTGGTACCAGTGTTTAAGGACTCTGGCTTAACTGGCCCGCTTAATTATCGCCCTATCAGTGTCTTCACTCTCGTTGCTAAAATCTTTGAATCATTAAGCAACATATCTCGAGAATGCTAAACTTTTTTTCTAACCGACAGCAAGCTGTTTCTACTGCAGATATCCGAACGATCATCTCTAAGAGCGTATACCATGAACTGGACAAGGCAGGTAAAGTTAGAGCGGCCGCCATTGGTACATCCAAAGCCTTTGACAAGGTCTAGCATGAATGTCTTATAAAAATAAATTCATACAGTATTACTGGACGAATATTTAATATAATAAGATCCTGATTAGCTAAAAGAAAAATGCAGGTGTTCCCGATAGCCGTACTTCTAAGAAAACATGACATTAATGCGGGTGTATCTCAGGGATCTTTTCCTGGACTATTATTCCTGATATTCATAAACGAACACCCTGATCAAATTATGTCCGAGATGGGTATATTTGCTGATTACACCACGCTCTATTCTTAACTAGTGGGCAGAACGAACGCACACATATCCAATGCAATGTTCGAATACTTAGAAAAGGACCTCCAGGCTGTAGTGGAGGGGGACATCGATGAATGGTAGCAGTTAATGCGACAAAAAAGAATCTCTTTTACTTTAACAATTAAAAGAAACCTTTTCAATCACCGATTGTCACGGCTAATAGCACCCTACCTGGGAGTTCATCATTCAAACTCCTCAGTTTAACATTCACAGGCAACACAAATTGGAACAAATACATAGAGACATTTCCAAGGCTGCAGCAAAGATGGTGGGATCCCTTTACTGTGTTAGAAATCTTCTCACACCTGCCAGTATCCTATAACTCTACAAGGCAACTACGCACCTATGCGTGAAGTATTGTTAGAATATCGTGGATGGAGCCTCAGCCACTAGTCTCTCCCTATTAGACAGGGTCCAAATCAGCTTCCAATCTAATAAGTATCGAACTGTTGACCAGACCCCAACCTCTGTCCAATCGATGCAATGTTACATTCATGTGCTTGTTTTACAAGTACTTCAGTGGAAGAGACCGTATAAACGAAATGATGTTTTATTTCAAGAATAACAGCTGTTTCTTCATAGCTATACATTCAGAGCATTGGTAACTAGAATGTCTGAGTCTTATAAACAATATATTTTCTAGATTTACAGAAAAAAACGATCTAATACGAAATATTTTTACGATAGACATCTATTTTTCCTTCCGCTACACGTCCGATACTTTAATTTCATAGAGTTCGCATTGAGATATTTCACACAGTTATAGTTTTTTATGAAAAACAAAAGAAATAACAGAACAACAAAAAATAAACCATCTGCGAAGAGCATACATAAATCAATTTCAAATGAGATAATCCACTATTGATTTTATTAGCAAGCATATCCGTGATCTATCCATTGAATCATATTTTTGAAATTGAGGCACTTTTATAATGGGATGAATTAAAAATGGGATGAAAGATCAAGTTTTTTAAAACTCGTATTTGTAAACTTTTCAGCCATTTTTAATAGTTCAAGTTTTATTTAGATAATTATTCCGATATATGTAAGAAGTATGGTTGAAATTATTACCCGAATTTATTTTATTAATATATATATATATATATATATATATATATATATATTATATAAATTTAAAAAAATATATATATTTCATTTTTTTTTTTTTTATTAATTTCATACGTACATAAAAGTAATCCATGGACACGTGTTTCTGGCTCACAAGGATCGAACATTCTATATTGATGTCAATAGCCTTGCGTTGTACCCCTGGACTATTACATCTTGCCTAGTATTATGCACTGTTTTTATCATCTAAATCTTTAATGTATTTTTATGAAATTATTTTTGTACCAAATAATTAATTAAGCAAAAGCACAGTAACAAATGCTGCAATCACCTACAAAAACAATTACATAAAAACAGATTATATATATATATATATATATATATATATATATATATATATATATATATATATATAATTAAATTTTCCATTTTGGAAATTTAATTCTATTTTCTTTTATTTTAGTTCCTTATATTAATGTTCATTAAGAAGTTGTGTGTTTTTGTTATTTCTTAAAGAAGCCCAACTCTTACTTTTATTGAAAGGGGTCTATAAAAATATTTTTGATAAATAAATATTAGTTTTTATTTATCTACATACACTAATATATATATATATATATATATATATATATATATATATATATATATATATATATATATATATATATATATATATATATATATATGTATATATATATATATATATATTAACTAGCAGTAAGACAACAACAGTCAGAACCAACAACTTGTCCCCAGGATTAAATATATAGCCAATGCAATCTCTCGAATACACAACTCAGAAACTCCAATAACCAATTCAAAAGAACTCTAGCTAGAAATATACAAAATTCTAAAAAGGATGAGGTAATATCGAGTTGTACAAATAAAACAACTTGAATGTCTTTTTAATTTTCAGTCTTACTCCTCTCTAGATCCCCACCCTCTGGCTACTCCCCCATAGGCCTAATCCTAATAAAGATCCTAAGTCCCCCCAATGTTAATGTTAGGCCACTGATACCCCCGGCGATAATATCTACGAATCGGTTAATATCTGACTACCTATAACTCGATGTAAGAATTAGCTAGGTTGCCTAAGGATACTTCAGCCCTGTCCCTGTCAAACGGCACCTCTGTATAAGTGTATACTATAAATCCACATAACTAATACCGCCTCTCCTTCATTAATACCATTTGGATATTTTGATCAATTTCCACTTTCTCCCTTGATACACACCTTCCAATTTGTATCCAACCATGCCTTGCATGTTTTGTTCTCTCATTGGGTTTCCATTACTGTATCACATTAACAAAGGGTTTTTTTTCATTTATTTTTGGATGTATCTTACCTAATATGGTCTATATAGGGTTTAATTTAGTTAATATATTTGAAAAATGTTATTTTCTTTATTATAATCTATATTTTTATATTTTATATTTATTATTATATTTATCACATTTATTATTAATATTAATATTGTTGCATTGCTGATTACAAATGCTGTGGGTACCCGAATTTCGTCTTTGTTGTTCGGTGTATTTCGGGCTTTGTCTCTGCTGGCTCGTGTCCTTCGACCGTGATCGACAAACACATGGACTTCGGTTTTAGTTCATAAAGTTTTATTGAACGTAAAACAAAGAGACGGAAATTACTGCAAGTGCACGAGAGAAAAAGAGAATGAAAAAAAAATAGAGGGAGATTTCGTCAGGCTATTTTAGGTTACCTTACCCCCTCCCCGGTCCCCCGCTAACTAATAGCGAGCGGACCGGCGCCTTTTCACGTCTGCTTCTGTTGGTGAGTCAGGGGTAAGATCCCGAAAAAGCTCCGAACGGACGTGACGTCATCTCCGACTTCCGCCTTCACTCTTCCCACCTTTTAGGGCATCTTCAAACCTTTGGTACCCCTCACTATCAAACTATATTATGATTCAATTTATTTTTTACTTGATAATTACGAATTAAACTTTTATAAATGTACTACTAATCTTTATTAATTAATTTACTTTAATTTATTTACTATATTTTACATTTTTTAATATATTTTAATATATTTTATTTACTATTCTTTTGGAATTAAAATAAATTTAAAACGGAACAGTTCTTAGAGAATTCATCACACTTTGACCGTATACTTAATTTTTAAACGAAAAAAAAATTAACCTGGGGTTTTCTTTTGTTTATTTAGTGCGCAATAGGTGTTCAATAATGTATATTACGATATAGCCACCTAAGATTAATTCACGAATTTAATTTTTGCCGTTTTCCCTTTTCAGGGTTAGTTTTAACTTTTTCATTTTTTGATTTTTAAAATGTTTAATTTTTAACATTTTAACTTTTAATTTTTAACGCCGGAAATGATAAGAAGTCGATCGCAGGTCACGTTACCTAGATAAAAAAAACAAAGAGAATAATAATTTTACCTGTCGAGGACGTATATATTAGCAAAATTTGCGGGTATAAATGCCGAATTTATAAAAAAAATTTAAAAAATGAAAAATGTTGAGGATTAAAATATCGTAGAAAAGTCACACAACGCGCGAGCCGTCATTTTCCGGGGAGACAGACATAAACGGAACGTTGGAGAGAATTAGGCATAATGGTCCACTTTGGTTTGGATTGAAACCGACGATACCGATGTTGTTCTGATCTTATGTAATATATATATATATAAACAAATAGATAATATTTTCCATCTCTCTCTCTCTCTCTTTGTCGTTTACTGTAGAATAAACTACAACTACCAGGAAATTAAGACCCATCTTTAAATATGAACAGAGCCACACTTTAATTTTTCTCATAACTTTGGGTTTAAAACTTTTCACCCGAATACATCAATATAGAAATAATATTTTCAATTTTTCCTCCCTTTTTTCTTTCTTTTTTTGGTTTCATACGTGGCAAAGATTTTTTTACATGTGTATGCTCATTTATCCGGTGTGTCAATATGAATATACGTTTGTGCTCACACATATGTATATGGATGTCAAATATGGACACCCTCCGCCGTGCAAACTCGGGCTACGCTCTCCTCCCCCATCACCCTAACACTCTCCTGACATGACGCAGACAACTCTTTTGGCCCCGCAGTTTGTTTCTTTCAAGGCTAAATTAATAAATTAATTACACTAACATATCGACCACCTCTCCCCCACCTATATTCTAACTGTTACTACAACCGCCATCTACGTGCTTTCTCACTTTTCATTTTATTGCTCAAAATCGGCCGCTTCTCTTAGCCTGCGGGCAAAACAAATTTATAGTTGTATAATTTTTTCTTCAGACAAATCATCCCGAAGAAGGCTTACGATAAAGACAAAAACGATGATGAATGCATAAATAATATTTGTTGGTTTTCCTTTTTCATTATATATATATATATATATATATATATATATATATATATATATATATATATATATATATATATATATATATATATATATATATATGTATATATATATATATATTAAGAGAGAGGGAGAAAGAGACGGAAAGAGAGGGGGAGAGTATTAGAAGGCTATAACAATGCAAGAGATGTAAAGATGTCGGCGTTGAGAAGTATGAAAAAAAAACAAGCGTTTTTTATTTTTATTTTTTAGTAAAACTTACATAATTAGTCAGGACTTCTACACAGTGATCTAATGAGTGTAGCCTTGTTTCATAATATATTATGAGGGCATAATACTTTATTAAATAGTAGGAGTTTCAAATCTCGCGAAATACGTGTGGAACGGAAATAGTGTTATATTGCCATACCGTAGTAAATATCAACTTGGGTCAAATGAAAGAAATAAAATAAGTATTAGTGTTATTCCAATTGCTGCGGGCAACATTGGTATTTACTTCGGTTGCACTATATAACAATATTTCCATTAAATTCACGGGATTTGAAACACCTATATTTGATAAAGGTATTTACTCGAAATATATTATGGAACACACATTAGATAACTGTGTAGAAGTGTTGATTAATTAAGTAAGTTCTACTAAAAAAAACACTTGTTTTTTCATGCTTCTCAACGCTGACATATTTACATTTCTGGCATTGTGATAGCCTTCAAATACTCCTCTATATACATACTACACACAATGCTTGAAGAAAACTACATCTCTCCCCTTTTTTCAAACTTTATTAAACCTTTCTATCACTAAATTTAAACAAACATACACAACACTCTAAGCAAATAACGCGTCCAAACGATAGTGACACGTGACTTCACATTTCCGAAAGAGATGACAACAGAAGCTGAAGAGAGCCGGATGGCTAAGTCTTTCCGTGCATGAAACCGACGCTACGAATATTGTACTAATTTTTCTGTACCAAAATAAATAAATAAATATATATATATATATAAACTTGATAAACTTGAAATAATTTTGTTATTCTTTTTAATAAAATAAATCAAATTTATTTTAAACTTGGAAAGCAAACTATTTTTTCTCATATTGTTCGATATGGGATGCAAACTGATAGTGTAGAAAGAAAAAAGCAAGTCATGTCTAAATATTATCTTACAAAAACAATGTTTTGAAAATATGCCTACACCTATCCTGATTCATACCAGCGTCAACCGCGCTAATGAACATAACTTGCTTGTTTTTTCCACCCTATAAGTCTGCATTCCATCTCGGACAATATGAGAAAATAAAAACAAAAGAAAATCTATTTTCTTAAATCTAAGTTTAAAATGGATTTTATTTATATTAATAAAATAATTACACACATTTTAAAAAGTTTTCCAAATGTAAATATTATCCTATGAGAACAATGTTTTTAAAAGATGCCACACCTCTCCTGATATATATATATATATATATATATATATATATGTATATATATATATATATATATATATATATATATATATATTAAACATAAAATTATTTTTGAATATTTTACCTACGTACGAGGTCGTCTCAGACTTACGGTTCTCACATAACGGTCATTGGGCGCGAACCCGGTTCACAGAGACACCTTAAATCTGTCAGCGTTCACCTAGTAACGTTAAACAACGAGAGATTTTTACGTGATAACGGAGAAAGTAAGTGATATTTACACTGAAAACGATGAGCATGAATATGTAAACATTCTATAGTACTAAACAACAGAGTCGGAGCATTGCACTGTATATATATATATATATATATATATATATATATATACGCAAACATTGTTAAAAATAAAAGAATTCGTCCCTTTAATTATACTTTTTTTATGTTTTCAATTTTTCTGATGGTCTTTTTTGTATTAAAATTTTAAAAATTAATATATGTTCCATAGGTTTCAGGAACGTTTTCGATTGCTTGTGAAATCATCCTCAGGTGTCAAAAGCCAATGAACAAAAAAGCTGGAGAAAGAAGAGAATTGTTTAAAAGAAAGCGTAGAAACGCGCAGAGAAGGTTTTTCGCATTGTTCCAGAAAAAGTCGTTGACGATTAAAATTCAGTGACGCTGGAGTGGCCTAACAGAATAAAATCGCATTACGGTAAGCATTTTAAAATGTTGCTACTGATTTCATACGTGATTGATTGATGTTAGGTTGCTGTGTTTTTATGTAGATAGTTTCCAATATTTTTAATTATTTGAAATTGGTTCCGGAATGTATTATTTTAGTGTTATTAACTAGAATTTGTCTTTAATCAGAGGGAGGGCCCACACACGCATATATATATATAACTATATATAAACTATAACCTTCCACGTGCTTGCGTGATTTCATACGAGAGAGGAAAAAAAAAAACAACATCCCACTCGCCGGCTCACATCAACAGAAGCGGGCTTTCCAATTACATCGGAATTTTCAACTACAATGAATAAGCTAATTTTATTAGCGAAATATCTGTATAACTATAAACTACATACATACTTAATGTTAGTTTATAAAAAGAGGAAAAAAAAAAAAAATCGTCTTCGATTTGTCTTTTCTTTTTTGTAAAATACATATTGCATCTATAACAAGCTTTGATGGTATTTATTTACCACACTTCTTTTTTATTAAATTTCAAACGGATGCTTATTAAAAAAAAAGTATGAACCTTTAAACTATAACCTTCCACGTGCTTGCGTGATTTCATACGAGAGAGGAAAAAAAAAAAACAACATCCCACTCGCCGGCTCACATCAACAGAAGCGGGCTTTCCAATTACATCGGAATTTTCAACTACAATGAATAAGCTAATTTTATTAGCGAAATATCTGTATAACTATAAACTACATACATACTTAATGTTAGTTTATAAAAAGAGGAAAAAAAAAAAAAATCGTCTTCGATTTGTCTTTTCTTTTTTGTAAAATACATATTGCATCTATAACAAGCTTTGATGGTATTTATTTACCACACTTCTTTTTTATTATATATATATATATATATATATATATATATATATATATATATATATATATATATATATATATATATATATATATGTGTGTGTGTGTTTGATTAAACAGTAGCGACAGCTTCTGTATTTATTTTTTGATTCGTTTTTTTCGATTCGTCGCACGCCCGATTTGGTATTGTCGTCCATGTTGTGTAACGAATCGAAAAAACGAATAAAAAATAAATAAACAAAAGCTGTCGCTACTGTTTAGCCAAACATGCATAAGAGAAGGAATGCTGCCTAATTACACACACAAAAAAAAATATATATATATATTAATATATATGATACATCTGTAATTCCGTAAAACAGTTTGTATGTGGATGACTATATATATATATATATATATATATATATATATATATATATATATATATATATATAAAGAAGAGAACTAAAAGAGAACTTTTAGGAAAGGTTAAACCTATTGTTAAACGTATACAGCTCAAAATACCAGATAGAGCAGGTAGATCGATAGAAGGTTGAAAGGAAATTAGAAAAGTGACGAAGGCAGATCTTTTTTCAATTCAGTTGCTCAATGCAAGGTATATTCCGCAAAAAAGCAATTAATTTAATGAATGTTTTCCTTAAGCCAGACTTTTCAAAGATCAAATTCTTATCATCAAAGGAAATTGTTGTGATAGATAAGTTGGCGAAGAGCCAAGATTTAAAATCTAAAAAAATAAAACAAAGGTTGTGGGGGAAAAAAACAAGGAAAAAAGCTGCCCGAATGCAAGCAAGTGTTCGATTGTAAAAATATATATATATATATATGAGCTTAAACCACTTCACTATAGGCTCTATCTACTAAAAGTATACTTTTAGTTTCATATTTTATTCTCTCTATATATATACATATATATAATACATATTATATATATATATATATATATATATATATATATATATATATATATAAAGAATGAAAGCGATAGATAGAGGAAGGGAATAGGTACATATAGTACCGAATAAAACATGGAAAGATCGAAGTTTAAATAGATATAAAAGTAAACATACCTTTGTTTGCATGTTTAATCAGGACAAAATATGTAATAACATTTAATCACGTCAGCAGAGACAGAGGAAGGAAACAAAGAAAGAAATGGCGAAAACGTTATTTGAAAGGAGTTTTCCTAATTTAGCGATTTCTGTATTATTTCCAGGCCACATTTTTTCTGCTCATTTTAGTTTTTCTTCATTCGTTTAGGATACAACGATCGTTTTTTTTTATTTCGAAGAAATGTTCCCAATTTTGCCATTGAACATTTAGGAAAGAAGGTTTCCTGCCCACCGCCTTTTATTTGTGCCGTAACGAAATTGATTTATGAATCGATCAGAGAATCTCTATTCGATTTTTTCCTTCTTCTTTTCTTTTGGGCGGTCTAATCACTATTGGAAGGAATTATGAACGCATTCAACTTCAAATGAATCAATGAATAATAAATATAAAAAACGAGAGACGTCGGCTTCTCTTTTCATTTTTGTACCCCAGAAAGCCCAATCAAAAATTGCCTTCGAAAGTAACATAAAAGACAGTCGTGTTAAATCGTATATATTTAGGTGAACTATGTATGTTGAGACAGCAATAATAAACATCATGTATTACAGCTCGATGTGTAGTTGGTTAAACTGTGTTTTTTATCGGTCGGTCTTTCATGTTGCTTACAAAGAAATTTAGTTTATATTATCCCATTCCATGTTGATTTCTGCACGTCAAATCACGTGAATAAATATGTTTAATTTTAACTATGATTTCTTTTACTCTTGGTTTATCCTAAAGCCAAGGTCTGATGACTCGATTAAAAATCGATCGATACAACGCCAAAGGGCATGTTAGATCAAATTCTGTCGATCTTGAAACCTAAACTGCGTTATTTGTTTTCTTAGTTCAAAACCTGAGTAATTTTATGAAGATTGCTTTAAAAGCTCATTGGGAGATAGGTAAATACACTATTTAGAATGGTGCGTCAATAAACAAGTAAATTAATCTGACATTGTGTTTTATTAAAGTATATTGAGCTTTAAAAAGGGATATAGCTTTCGTTAAAATTTGATAAATTAAACTCATTAATGACTCGGTATATTTTGAATGAAATTGCGTACATCTTTCATGAAACATTATTTGAGAATATGACGTCGTTTCGGTTACATAGGCACACAAAATATACAGTTTACATAAACTAGATGTAGCTTTATGTATTGTAACGGTTCATTGTCAGCGATTCATTAACTATCATATGCTCTTTCACCTAGTCAATCAATGTTATTATTATGAAAGAAATTTGGCTTTACATGCCTTTTCCCACGGTGCTAGTATAACAATGAATATATCCGACTCGAGATGAACTTGAATTGCTGATTTCATATTTCGCATCGATAAATCGATAAATATTAGACGATCAGCATTACTTGATCTAGACATGGAGACGTATATACGAATTGTTTTTTTTCGATATATACTAGACGACCTCTTGACCCATCGGGTCAACATTGGTACATTGTAAATTAGTGTATATTTTTGTGCCTTTAACTAATTGTGAAGGTAAGCATACTTATATTTTAAAGAATATCAAAAAGGTTATAAAATGAGATATTTATAGCGAGATTTCAAGAATAAGCTTCGGAGATGTCAGTTACGACAAAAAATAAACACACTGTTATTCTATCATAAGAACTGCTGCTGAATAAAATTATATTTACGTAATCAAATCAAAACCCTTGTTTCACAAGAGGATTGACCAGGCAGACGACGATTCACTGTTTGACCGATAATTTACATCATATATTTATTTGCGTCATCCTTTAACATTTCACTGTTACTTTCTTGTCTAACTCACACTTCCTCCCATTTAATAAATTCAATATGCAAACAAGCAAGCATATACTATTATATAAATACATTTAAGTATATAGATAGGCGAATGATGTCGGTTTGTATTGGTTACTTATATGTTAATAAACGTGTTTGTGCAGAGTTACTAAGAAGTACTAAGTGTACTGAATCGTTCTGGAACAGCTGGCACTTGATTTTAATAACATGGTGAACACAATAGTCGAAACCAGTAATTAATTTAACCAGTCACGCGTAAAGAATGTATATTTATAGTTAGTAGCGTTTGTCCATTTTATTACTTAGAGATTCAAGTTCCTACTCCGGTGTCAACAGTGACAATCTTTGTTCATATATGACACTATGCTACATAAGCGTCATCCCAAGAAGGTAAAAAAGATTCTATCTGCAATGCTCCGTTAGTTTGAGTTATAACTCATTGCATATTCTATTATAAATATGACAACATACGTTTTATTACATACATTTCGTTGAATCATGAATGATATGCATCTGTTTGGCCATCTAGAATGTATAAAGTGTATGAAGTTAAAAAAGACCGTGTCAACGATACATCTGGATTTTTACCTATATCCTCTATCGACAAAGATATAAAGTGTATGTCGATTCCGCCTAAATATATTAATGAAATAACGTGAAAACTTGTCGTGTGTCTGTATGTATATTTGTCGTGTCAACGTAACCCATTAAATAAAATAAATTCTAGTTAGTATCATACAATAGCGTAAACTACTAAAACAAACTTTTAAAATGATTACGACGTGTAATCAACACTGTTAACCACTACACCATGGATCAACGTGGACAATTCTAGTATGAATTTTGGGAGCCTTAAACCTAATCTTGTCTAAATATCTCGTAATACTAAATATTACCATATAATTTCTATTATTTTTACACCCTTATTCATATTTCAATGTTCTTACTAGTCTATTATTTATACCATTAGTCAATTGTTCTTACTTGTCAATATGTGCATCTTACTAATCTTAATCAACTGAATTCAGTTGTGACATTAATTCGTTTATATCAGACCAGAATGCCTTCTTATAATACAGCAAGTGGCAAACCATTCTTCTACTCACTTAGGTGATTAACATATTACCTACACAGCATATGAGGAGCTTGTTTTTCGTACTTGTTTTTAATGGACATTTGAAGTAACATTGAGAGTTTATTTGGACTGCTTTTGTGATTATTTCATTTTGACGATTTGTCAAATGAGGATGCACAAACATAGCAAAATCAAGCTGGGTCATTTACATATTTCAGACGTTTCATTTTGTCCCACTCATCAAATTAGTGTGAATTATCTAAGCTGAGTATAGTTACAAGAAGAAAGTAAATATAAGTTAACAACTAAATATAGTTGATATAATTAGATGAAGTAATATGAGCCACATAGCCACGGGTCAGCAACATGGGTGTGCTGGTTCTCGGAAACAAAACCCGTGAAAGCTTAGCCGTTGTCATATTAAGATTTGGTACGTTAAATTACGCTAAAAACAGACTAAATTATATAAAGACAAAGAAATCAATTATTGTCTTGGTCAGTGTCGATATTGGTTTCCATATTGTATGTAATTCTATACAATGTCTACTTAAGAGGGCATTGCCTCCCAACATATGCAATGATTTTTTAGATTGTTATGGAAATCGCTCCAGACAAGGCATGTAGCTACTTGATGTGAAGATCTAACAAGAACAAATATGATTATCGCAAAGACATGGGATGCCTATTTACCTTAGTCTTGATAATACCAATGTTATAGTTAGAAGGTACACAGTCAGCAGGAAGAGAGTTTAACAAGACTGCGGTGCTTGGAAAGAAGCTGTATTACAATGAGGTATCAAAACAGCGAATTGATGGGGACTACATGACCAACGAGTCAAAAGAGCGAGAAATAAATTACATAATTCTGAAGAATACATGCCATGATAGTATTTATAGAAAATACTGAGACTAGCAACATAACGTCTGTGAGAGAGAGGAGGCAGAGAAGAAGAAAGGGTAAGGCCAATTTTATTACAGACACGTTTCTACACCTTATCCATACCCTTGAAATGGGATAGATTAGCCAGCCCAAATATGACAACATTACTCCTTTCTTCTATGTTTATACTTTTTACTTCAGGCCGCAAGAGCAAATGGTGTACCTTTTCCTCAATATGTGGTCAGTCAAACCCAACCACTAAATTTATTTACGTATTACGTCTTTCCAATGTTTTCCTCATTTTCGGTAACGAAACAAGTTATGGTTTCTTAAATATTGAAGTTAAATATCTAAAACTATATAAAAAGTACAGATAGAAGCCTTCTTGATTTTGAGTGACGATAAAGTGCTCTGAAACTTGGTTTTGGTTGAGAAGGGGTGTAAATGCTGCCTTGATGTGGGCATTCGGCAATCCGAGGCAACTCTACCCCCTGCACTGTTTTAAGACGGTTCGCCGTCTAGAGGCGATTTGCAATGTCGGCGGTGTCTTATATTTCATAATAAATACTCGAAAGCATTATTACCCAGTTTTTAGTTTCAACCCGTCAGGTTTTTATCCGGGTGCATTTTATATACTAGGCGGGTACATAACTCAAGTTTAACAATGACAACCAATTTACGCTGGCTTCTTTTTACCCTCTCTTGCTCACGACGGGATACCCTGAACGATTTACCGTCTGTTTGTTGTTTTAAGGTACCCGTCGAAACATACGTCAAGTGAACATTAGGAAATAATGCGCTCGATTCATTTTTATAGTTTTATTTCTTTTGAAAAGAAAAGAAAATTGCGAACAACAGCTGCAGTAGATCATCGGTTGGTTGTGTTGCGTCAGCAGCATTTAGACGGGGCGAGATTCAATGCTTTATTCATTTTTATCAGTAACTGAAGGACTGATACTAGTTGAGCAAAGCTTACTACTATCAAAATAGGGCTGGGAAGTATAAATTGAGGACATTGAATCCTAGAAATATTTTTAAATACGAACAGCCTCTCTCGATTGGCAACTAAGTTCCCGCCGTCTTTAAAATTAAAAAGATTTAATTAAAACAAAGACTAACAATTAATTAATCAATAATGTATTCTCCCTTTTGTTGACAACTTTTTCCTTACGTTCAACTAGATTTCCAATACCTCGTTGGTAGAAATCAGAAAGCAAAAGGTACGATCACAATCACCATCACCATCAGGGTTTTTGATCATTCCTGGTTTCTATCATTCAGGATTTTTCTGCCATAGTTGCCACGCTAAGCACTGCGGGTTCACGACGCTATTTGCTCATAGCTAGGTGTTCACATACAGCGCCTGATATTCCTAAATGGGTACCCATCTTTAAAAAATTTTTTTTTTAACATAGTTCACCCCAAACAAGCCAGGCCGCCACTGTAGACGTAAGGGGCTACTGAGAAAAAGAAAAGGGGAGAAGGTAGGGGGTCAACCTAAATTGGGATCTGCGCAGCGAGATGTCTGTTTACATTAGTTTTAAATTTCTGTATGTCTGTACTGTCGGGGAAACAGGGGTCACGGAGCGAGTTTCAGAGGCCAGCAGTACGAGGAAAAAAGCTATTTGAGTAGAAGGCTCTCCGACATCTGAGGACCTCCACAGTGAATGAATGAGATTTAGTTGATTGTCGAGTTAGTCTAGTGAACTTACGTCGAGGGGTCACCAGAGTAGCCAATTCATCGGAGTATAATCCATTGAAGTATTTGTCAAACAAAGTACTGACCAGGCTAAACGTCGCTTAACTTCAGTGATCTCAAGGGGAACTGGTGTGTCAATGTGATTATGTCGTATACATAAACTCAATAAAGAGGTATCGGAAATGTTATATTTTCTTGTCATTTCGTAATAATGATCTGAAAATAAACAGAAATTAACTTAAATTAACTACAAAAAGTGATTAGAAAATCATTCCAAAATAAATTTCTCGAAAAAAAAGAGATTTTAAAATTTAGAAACATAATAGATTAAAAAAAATAATAGATTAAAAAAAATTAAAAACCAACAAAAACTTAATTATCAACCCCATAAATTAACAAAAAAACGAATACGTATCTTAATTATAATAGAAATTTGTTGTTTAACTTAAATTAACTACAAAAAATTGATTGTAAAATAATTCCAAATTAGATTTCTCGAAAAAATAAAATGATTCCAAAATTTGGAAACATAATAGATTAGAAAAAAATTTAAAAAAACAATGGAAACTTAATTAGAAACCCAATAAATTAACAAAAAAACTATTACGCATCTGAATTATAATAGAAATTGGTTGCTTATCAGTAATCGAAACTATGTGATATATCTATCTTATTACATCATATTCTCATTTTTAATGATGTTATTTTTCGCGAAAACAAAAGAACGTAAACGTATTAAATATAATACGTTTACGTTCTTTTGTTTTCGCGTCGTGTATTTAACTCTATATTTATATTCTACGCCCCACTCACATTGTCATTGCTAATTGAGTATGATTAGACTGTCCTAGTCTTATGGCAAGGTAGACAATAATAATTAAAAAAAAAAAAAAAAAAAAAAAAAAATAATAATAATAATAATAATAATAATAATAATGATAATAATAGGTAATTTTTGCTATCTGTAACTATAACCCTTTCGTGCATGAGTTTTTACAGAAATTTTATGTACTTGATCTAACTTTTTCTTGAACAACATACCTTCAATTTCAGCTGACTTCCAAAAAGGCCGGTAGCGATTATGTAAGATAATGAAGAGTGGCAAAAAATGTATCGTGGACGAGTCCATTGTGGGTGGGACGTCGAGAAAGAAAGAAAGCGACTTGATAGTTGTTAAAAAGGAGAAGGTTTCGCAGTGAAAGCGAGACTTGAAAGGCGACGGTTTCAGAAACGCGAAGAGCCGGAGCGCTTGGTGATCGGAGTATCGAAGTACCGGAAGAATGAGAGTTTACCGATGTTTATGGCACCAATGAAGCTTTATTGGCTTTGGTACTTAAGCCCGTCTTGCTGTTAGGCTTTCGTGTCCGTCCGCTGACTACAAATGCGACTGATAAGCAAGTTTGTACAGTGAAGGAATCCCCTGACTTGTATTTCATCAAACAGACAATTCGAAGCGGTTGTGGAACAATTGCTTCAGTTCACGCTCGGATAGACAATGCAGAGCAAATTGCTTTCCAATCGGATTTATATATGAACGAGTTTCTAGCGGACAAAAGAATATCAAAAGATTATTTTATATGTGCGTGCGTAGCCGGCGTAAACCATCCGGTGATGGGAATAAAGAAAACCAAAGTTTTTACATATACGTTTTGTTCTTTGTCATTCTAGTTGGATCTTACCGAGTACCCCGAAAGAACGGGTAATGCAACAAATGTTGTCTGTTGAATTTTGCTGTTTATTCATTTTCTTAGTGTTTGAATTAGACAAACGGAAGGTATTCCTCGGTATCTCTGATTCTCACGACAACAAATTGGTCAAATCAAAATTTATGATAATTTATGACAACTTTTCCATTTGTTGTTGTAGAACTACAGTATGAAACATGAAAGGGCTGAATATCTAGTTTTAGTGAATGAATGATCGTCACATCACTTTGATTATAGTCGATAATATATCGTGGAGAATAGTATCTCCCCTCATCACTCGATACGTGGTTGCTGTACATGTATACAATGCGCCACGGAACACCTACTAGGCAACAGACTTTTATCGTCGGTAATTTTTTTGATAGTCTGATCTGACTTGCTAATTCATCTATGGCTAAAGAAAAGCTTAGACTTGTTGGGCAATTTATAAAGATATATTAACAAATACTATAACTTGATCGCCCCTTTTTCGGTTAATGTTATAGAGCATAACTCAAACGAATCTAAAATCGATTGGACCAAGGCAAGGCGGCTGCGAGGTAGTTGTGTATATGGAAAAGCCGAGGAGGGATAGCTAAATCGATTAATCGACTGGAATAGAACAGAGAATATTGAAATACTGAGTAAGCTTATTGCCACTCAGATCCTAGTGAAAACCACTGCCCATTATCGGTGATCGATCACTGTTCTCGGCTTGTGCGAGAACACCAAATGAGTTACAATAATAATAGGAGAATACTGGAATACCATAGGAGACTTGCCCTCACTTAGACTACAGGGAAAGCCACTGGTTATTATAAGAGAGAAATCACGGGTAATGACTGTCATGCTAATTCCCAGTCGATAATTATTATTATTATTAATAATAATAATAATAATAATAATAATAATAATAATAATAATAATAATAATAATTACACACCATACGACGCACGACACTGATAAGAACAAGTAAAAATTTATGGAAAATTCTCGAGTGGAGAAACCAACCTACATTACAAGGTCTTCTTCTTTCGTATCAATCAGATGATTCTGGTGTTGGCATTAGTTTCCCCGATGTTTTTCTAGTTAGAAATCTTTCTGGGAAGACATCGGATACTTACGGGTAGGACCACGAGAAGGTTGCCAACATCGCTAAGTGAAAGTGGTACTGTGGAACCGACTGGATACGAACTTGGAACACCCAGGTCTTCAGTCCGTGTCGATATCCACTTAACCACCGTCACCTGCCACATAACAAGGTAAAGCCGACCGACAAGAAGGAGTAACCTGCCAAAAAGTAGATTTCACTGTTCTAGCAGTGAACAGTGTGTAACTGACGGAGACAGAAAAACTAAGCAAACTTAAGGAGTGATCACCAGTCATGACTATTGTTAAAACCCCTTTGTGACTAAAGAAAAGGAAAGTGTCTTCTTAACTTTAACACCTACAAAACAAATCTTCTCTCCTTTATCCACCAACGCTCGAACCGTCGTTTTGCCTCAGTTTAAATAAATGGCTCTTTTTTTAAGAAGCCCCCTGCGTTGACAAGATCATAGGATTGACCGCAGACATGACATAAGACTTGCATCGAATCCGTTGTCAAAATCGCTGGCGAATGGTTAGATCATTCTATAGCTCTAGAAGGTACCTGACTCCTGATACAATCCTCTGTTTGTTTGAGAGTCAGATTCGGCCCAAGATGGAGTACTGCTTCCACATCTGGGGAGGTGCCATTGAGAGCACGCTTACTTGCTTTCAGAGAGTACTAAATAAACTTTGCAACCTAGTAGGATATGATCTATTTTTCCCTTCAGCCTATTTCGCACAGAAAAGCTGTTGCTAGTCTTTCTCTACTATATCAGTATTTTTGTGAGAGGTGCTCGACTGAGCTTCAATCTTTGACACTCCCGTAGAACATTCTCAATAAAACGTCGTTTCTATTCCGACGCTGTAAAAACTGTCCTTTTTTTCTCAGTATACCTAAAATGAAACGTAATTTATATGAACGGAGTTTATTTCCAAGAATTCCCCTCTGTGAAACAGGTTACCGCGGGAATGCTTCCCTACAGTCTACAACATGGTCGTTTGCAAGTCCAATGTAAACAAATATCTGTTGAGTTATCGTGTGAATTAATAATAGTTCTCAGTTCCCTTATAGTACTGTTACAGCCTCTAACTGAAATTTTCACTGACCCTTATCCTCGAGTGGCCTTTGGCCTTGCTAAGTCATAAACGATTAGAATAATAATAATAATAATAATAATAATAATAATAATAATAATAATAATAATAATAATAATAATAACAACAACACTTACAACAACAGTCACGGGCAATTTCAAGTTGCACAACACGAAAACAAAATAAAAGAATATTATGAAAATGAGTCATTAAGACATAATCTCGTAGACACACCGGTTCTCGTTAGATCACCGAAGTTAAGCGACGTTAAGCTTGGTCAATACCAAATGGGTGACAATTTTGGAATATTAGGCACTGTATGTTGGAAGACGGTGACATCTCACTGCAAAACCTTGATCTGGATATACAGGTTACTAGAGATCGCTTCGGAGGAGTCCGTTTCAACCCGCCTAGAGTGAATGCCGTATCAGAAAACAGGGATCAGGTAAAGACCTGATAAAGCAAAGAAGTTCAACAAAGTAAAATCTTGTTTACTAATCTACGTGCCCTTAGCTTGTATGTCTGTTAGGTCATTTCTGTGTCTGTCTTTCTGTATGTATTTATGTATGTATGTATGTATCTATTTATGTATGTATGTATCTATCTATTTAACTACATCCTGTGCACAAGTGTGAATGCTTTGCCAAATTTCAAAATAAGAAAGAAATATACCAAGCAAATCTATTGTGCAAAATATTCGAATAAAAAATGATATAATAAACTATATCAAAAGTGATACAAAAATCTAGTCGAACAAAAAGGTGCGAACAATTATATAAAAACAGACAATAAAGAGTGACAATGAGAAAAAGAAGAAAAACGTGTAAAATCACAAAAGTTGTGCATCAAAAGATAGTTTAACGCTGCTACTTTCCCATGAATCTTCTGCCAAAGCTGCGTCTCGACCTAACGAGTATTTGCCAAAAAGACATAATATTATTAAAGATGTGTGATCGAGCCAAAGTCTAGACATAAAACAGCCTCAAGTGGAAATACACCCTGGGAATATGGCCAAGTAGAACCGTAAAGGTTTTATTTCAGTTCTTCTTCTTCTTCTTCTTCTTCTTCTTCTTCTTCTTCTTTCTTTCTTTATTTAAAAATAATTTCATACCCGTAAAAATGTGCCATTCGCCGATCTATTTCCACATATACGTAATGTTCTACAATCTTCTTGTGATTTCTATTTTTCTTTTTAGAAGCATCATTTAGCGAGCGTTATCATATATATATATATATATATATATATATATATATATATATATATATATATATATATATATATATATATATTTATATATATATATATTTATATATATATATATATATATATATATATATATATATATATATATATATATATTATATTGCCATTTCATCAACGTTTCAATGTGTGATTTTACAAACTACATTATTCACGTAACCGCGTGCTACACACAATCATATTTCAACTTTGGTCGTCGATAACATCAGGACGAATTTCAACTTGACTGCTATAGAAATGTCTCAGTGAGGGAGAAAAAAGAAGAAAAAAAAGAATATGCTTATACTTCTGACAAGGGTATCTTTTACCGAAAGTACTCAAGTTTATTAAAAAAAAAGTTTTTAAAGTAAATAAATAATTTATTTAAAAAAAAAATATCTGCGTTGTTCAGGTTTCAAAATATTAAAAAAAATATTCTCCTTATTATTGCCATTTCATCAACGTTTCAATGTGTGATTTTACAAACTATATATATATATATATATATATATAACGTTTTTTTAGTTTTACACTCATATACATATACACGTGTATCTATATGCAGCTATATAAGTGTAAATTGTATACGTCTTTCGAATAAACATCACTATGATAATTTTGTTTTTAATTGCTTGGATATATTTCAAGGGACGTTATTTTGCAATGTTTCCTCATGGAAATAGCTCCAGACAAGGCATGGATCCACTTGATGTAAGGAGCTGAAAGAAATACTACGTCAAGATCAAAACCTAACCAACGATAAATGTTAGATGGATAGATTCCGACACAGAAAACAGCAATTCTTCCCCTTTTTGTCAGAAACATCGCTAATGGAATGTAAGGACTAAAGGACCAAATAAGGGAAACGAGAGTTACGAGGCTGGCGATAGTAAACCCATGTAGTAGAAGTTCCGGGTGTGTCTCCGTGTTATGAAACCGTCATGGGTCGTGTATTTCAGCTAGTACACACACGTGTACATACACAGCTTTAGCCCACGGGGGTAGGAATAAACAAAGAAAACCAAAGTAAAAATGTGACTCATACAGAAGTCGAATCTATGCAAATAACCCATCCCCTAAGCTTTGCGATAAATAGTGGTTTACGTTTTTACCATGATCTCCTTTCTGCATCAAATGGGCGATGGCTGTGAATTAGTTGTCTGTTCTATGACTGGAATTTATTTCCGACAGTATGTTATGTATTACGCTGCTTTGTTCTGTTTGTGCTGCTGTTTGCGTGTATAATATCATTTAAATTATTCTCACTTCCTTACACAATGTGTTGGTTGATTATTTTCCAGGTTTTCGACTTACATAAATAATTATTAATAATCTATATAATAATACGCCAAGCCATTTTATGTTCGTACGTACGTTATCACCTTTCATATATTTAAAAAGATGAGGTCGTCCGATTAGCTAAATTAGCTAAATTAACAAATCAGACGATTAGATAATGTTAATTAGTCATCACTCTGATGCCCCTAAAGTGATACGTTCCGACTTTACCCCTTTTGAATTTTTCAAAATTAAATTGTGTCCTCTCGTTGATTGAAACTTCAGTTAAAAAATGATTTTCAAAAAGTAACATTCGTTTTATTGATTTGCAGAATATTTAGCTGACAATTTTATTTACAGTAAGATGTCGGAGAAGATTTATTGTTTAAACAATATTTAAATTGCTACATTTTTAAATGAATAAATAAGAATCGTTTTCGTCGCATTCATAAAAATAATAGTTAGCTGACAATGACAATTATTTTCACGTTTCACGGCAGAAGAAAAAGACATTGTTTCATTTATAATATTAAACCTGAACAGACACTTATTCTTCAAAGAAGTAGTAAATTATTCAAACTTACTAAGAACAAATCGTAGAACGTCCACAGTGTTCTAATATTATCAGGTGTAAAGTATGAAAAAGGGTTACAATTTAAGACACTACGTTAAAAACAAAACAATTCATGTCATATCACGTAATCGTGTATATAAACATTCAAATTTGATGCAATTTGCTTCAATCCAGTATTGTTCATTTTCATGACATAATAACGTAAGTAACTAGACACCAGTCTTGATATTACTTTGCGTTCATATTTGAAAAATAAACTTATTTAAAATTTCTTATTTGACAAGTCTACCCACAAAACATCCTATATACTTTCAACATGACGTAAGAATTGTAATCGATACATGAATGCACATTGGACGTTTTCGTTTAGTTTTTTTAATTTAAATCAATAATTGCGGACGATAGTTAGACCGATAGTGGGAAATACGTTGCCAAATGCACTTTGTTCGGTATGAAAAATAACCTTACTTTCTAATGACGATAGAGAAAAACCAAATCATTTGTGAATGAGTAAAATGAAATCCTGATACCTAAGACACAAACTAATACCACCCCACCCCACCAGATAACTGAAGGATAACTGGATGAATACATATTACAATAAAAATAATCAGAAAAGAAAACTGTAGTTTTCGACGAAACATGATTAAAGAGAAAGAAAAAGAAAAAGAGAATGAGATAGATTCAGGGAGGGAGAGAGAGAGGGAGAGGGAAGGTGGAGATAGATAGATGGGGAGGAGGAGAGAGAGAAAGGAGAGGAAAAAAACAGGAAGATAGACAGACAATCGGAGAGATAGAAAGATGGTGAGAAAGGAGGAGCCTCGCAACATATGTCAGGTTAAGTTTACATTCCCATTGCGAGAGTATCATTACTTTATAAACGATACTGAACTTTATAAACTGGAAACTATGAAAGTCAATCCATCACCGCGTTTTTACTGGAACATAAAGCAATTTTTAAATAACTTGAGATCTACTAAATACTCCTTGATGCGTCTTGTCACAAACTGTTATTGGTTGGGCTCGCATAGCGTACGTGGGCGGAGTCTCAGAGTTTAGTACAAGAGGATACCAAAAAGAAGCCTCGTCGGGGGAGATTGTAAGGAAAACAATGCGCATAAAAAGAATCAAGAAAACGCTTCCCTCGAAATAAATGTCCAATTCAATAAAATCTTAGAGAAAAGTTCATTTTCACATCTACACATTTTACCTCGATTCGCTGCTTTGAATTCCAAAATTATTCAAGCAATATCAAGTTAAAATTATTACTAAACTTCTCACTTTGATTCTTACTAAACGTATGTAGAAATAGCAGGGTGACTCGACGTTGCCCGGAATTACATTAGAAAGCTTATATCATTCTGCGCACAGCCCGTATCAGCATATTATCTTTTTTATTTTTATCTCTCACACTTTATTACATTTAATTTTTAGGGTGGAGCCGAACGATACACTCGGCATGGAATCAATTCATAGCGTTTACTTATACTGACATTTATGTCAGTTCCTAGTCTTTAATCCTTTCGTTTTGTGGGAATAATTGAAGAAAATCTGCATCTCTCTTTCACGAATCTTTGAACCACAGAATATTTTTATGATAATTATCTAATGTCTATCATGTTTATATAGTTATAAATTTATTTAATTTAAAAGTTACGTTCTTTGTTCGTTTTAGTCAGGCGCAACAACCGATCTCACAATATTAGTATACCCTCCTTTTATCAAAATCAAACATACTTGCCCAAGAACTTTTAGAATATATATATATATATATATATATATATATATATATATATATATATATATATATATATATATAATGGTAATAATCCAGGTAAAAAATATCCACAGGGTGGTAATCCAGATAATTTTAACCGGGTTTATAAAAAGTGCTCAATATCAAAATAGAGCTTTATATATGGTAATTTTTATTTACACAGACATGTACAAAATCTGCAACCGTTCTCCGCAAATATGATCTGAGGTTGAGATCGGATACTAACTCTGCCTGATGAGATCTCAGTTTATAGTAACTGTTGATCGATAACATCGACATGCCAGTGTCGCAGATTTTGTACATGTCTGTGTAAATAAAAATTATCATATATATATATATATATATATATATATATATATATATATATATATATATATATATATATATAACTTCTTTGTAATATAGCAGGAAAAATCCCAGCAGAATACTCGATTAATTGAGAATTAAAGTTAAAAATTAAAAATTAAGAGCGTAATATTTATTTATTTTGGTACCAAAAAATTAGTACAACATTCGTACAGTCGGTTCTCCCGTTTAACTCTCAACTGTTACTTTTCACCCTCCCCCTTTTTTCAAACCTTATTGAACTTTCCTTACACTAAATTTAAAGAAACCTACATAACGCTCTAAGCAAATAACGCGTCCAAACGAGAGTTACACGCGATATCACATTTCCGAAACAGATGACAACAGAAGCTGAAGAGAGTCGGGTGGCTAAGTCTTTCTGTGCTTGAAACCGACGGTACGAATGTTGTACTAATTTTTCTGTACCAACATATATATATATATATATATATATATATATATATATATATATATATATATATATATATATATAGTTGTGGTGGTGTATTACCAGCACCTAAGGATGAGTTCGTGAACACAAAACAAATAAATCTTCTTTGCAAGAACTGAAGGCTTGTGGAACTCTCTACCTGCTGACTGTTTCTTTCTTACTTATAACATTGGTCTTGTCAAGACTAACATCAATAGACATCTATTGACTTTGCGATAACCATCGTTCGTTCTTCTTACCTCCTTACATCAAGTAGCTTGATGTCTTGTCTGGAGCGATTTCCATAATAAAAACAAAGCGACAGGAACGACATCTTTATTATATGAATATAACGTAAGACGAGGAATAAAGTTTAAATCTGTGACATTTTACTATTATATAACGTTATTCGGAGTGTATATCAGCATTTGAAAAAAAATCATGTTATTAGTATTAATGTTATTATACAATTATAAGTTGATTCAATAGAGATTTCTAGAAAAAAATTAACTCAAGCATATATCCATAATTAACTAAAACGTTTGTTAAGAGCTATTCTAAAGTCGATACTTCCTAGAGGTTAGTATGTTGACGTTTGATATTATTGTGACGTGTATCATCTCATTATCACGGTTGTTGCTGGAACCCACGTGTTGTCTTTTACAGAAACCAGAGAGAGGCAGAGAGAAACGTAAGATTTATTACACACACTTGGCTAAGAGATACAGGAAGAAAGATATAGACACACAGGTATTATACAAGAGCATTGCGTCACCTACTCCATCCAAACCTATTGGTGTTGGGACGAGCACCTCTTTTTTGTGCCCACTCGCTTTGCAATCTGACAAGAACAAGAGAGCATTATACACTTTTAGGAAAATTACGTCAGATCTTAATTTCGACTTATTTCCAAAGGTCATATTTCTGCTCCACAGTAATCAATCATATTTAGTTTGTCGCTTTTGACCAATCCGTCATTTTCTGGCTTTCATTATCTAACAAGCAAGCAAAATACGTAAAACGCTTCCAACTTGGAACGATAGCAATCTACCACATTGAAGTGCTTAAAGGCCAAGTTTTAAATTTGAGAAGCTTACCGATTATTACAAAAAAGCATAGCGAAGTATGTATAATAGAATTACCGAAATGCTGTAAACATTACAACAATATACAGCGAACATAACCATAAAATAATATAAATAAAAATTAAATGTAAAATTCTTTGAATCCGTAATTTTTCATGTAAATAGAAAAAGGCAGCCTCATATACACATGATGGAATCTGCTGCTTAATTCGCTCAACTAATATTTCCGATGTATTTCCTATATAATTATATCCCCACTGACACGTAATACGATAAATTAGTTAACGTGTTAGAAAGAACAAGAATTATATCTGTACGGCAGATTGGTACAAGGCATTTTAATTTTAATAATATTCCTACGGCTACGGCAAGAAAACGCGCCACGATGTTTTTGATTTGATTGAAATATTAAAAAAAAACTTTTAAAGTGTATTCGTAAAATAATATGATTTAAGAAATCATATTTTGTTGAAGTTTAATATACTTTGTTATACATCATTCAAATTCCGTTTGTGATATTTGATGCCGAAATGCAATACCAATTATTATTATGATTCATTATAAGCGTTATATAACCATTATAAGCGTTATTATAACCATTATAAGCGTTATTATAACCATTATATGATTCATTATAATCGATTAGTTGAAATCAAGTAATTATTTTATTCCTCGTAGAATAGGTCCATACCTTTCCCAATTGTATTAGAATGTAATTACGTATTTTATAGAGCCACACAAATGTGTTAGTGTCAGAGCAGTTTTATTGCCAAAATAATGTTTGACATTTTTATTTTAGAAATACTATAGTTTAAAAGTAATGAACTCGTAATACCATTGTATTTGAGTGCTTGGCTGTAGTTCTATAGTTTTCGAGTGACGTTGAAGAAACAGTTTAAGAGTTGTTGTGTGGCAATAATTAACACTATTATAGCTGTTTTGTGGCGAACACATTAATTAAAACGGTTTCATTGTCATAAAGTAATTTAGTATTGTTTTACTTATTCTTTTTTGTTAAACATAGTTTACCCCAAACAAGACAAGCCACCATTGTAGACGTAACGGGCTACTGAGAAAAAAGGGTGAAGTTTTTTTTTTTTGGGGGGGGGGGGTCAACCTAAATTAGGAGCTGCGCAGCGAGGTATCTGCTTACATTAGTTTTAAATTTATGCATGTCAGTAACGTCAGGAAAGCAGGGAGGGAGTTCCAGAGTCCAGCAGCACAAGGAAAGAAGCTTTTTGAGTATAAAGCTCTTCGGCATCTGGGGACTTCCACAGTGTATGGATGGGATTTGGCAGATTGTCGGATTGGTCTAGTGAATTTACCTCGTGAGGGTACTAGAGCAGTAAGCTCATCAGAGCACAATCCATTGAAGTACTCTATCACGGTTAACTGCTTATCTAGTAATTATATATGTTTAATGTAGTTGCGAGTAAATAACAGAAGCCTGGAGTAATATTTATCAATAGTATACAATGGAAGTGTTTATCTTTTGTTTAATTAAAGTATTAAAAAAAGATTTTATAGAAATATCATGTTTGTTATTTGGTTTCTTGTAACATTGCGGTTAATTCGTTTTTCTCATCTACCTAGTCTGTGGTGGTATGATGGGCGAATGGTAGCATTATAATAGGCTGTGATCAAACGTCTACCCGACTTTATAGATGAAAAAAACAGACGACAGCAGATGACATTAAAGGTTTCATACAAATACATTTTATTTTAGGCTCTGCTGAAAAGGGATTAAAATAGCTAAGAGTCCATCGTAACAAACGGCCCCACGCGCATTCGTAGATTTATCTTTTTGTTGGTGAGTTTGAAAAAGGAAATACGTCTCGGTAGATTTATCATGTCGTTAGTGAGTTAAGGAAGCCAATGTTTTAGTTTGCAAATCTTCCTTCGGTTGTCTTATAACGGAAACTAACTTTTACTGGTCTCTATACGCGTTCAGACTAATTTTTACCTCACAACAATTGAATTTGATTAAGACCCTTACCCATAGGGCCCTTATGATTTGTCTAAGATCAAGCTGAATGATGAAATTAAATTCATCAGTAAAACCCTTTGCAATAATGGCTATCGATTGGACATTGTCGAATCCACTATCAAAAATAAAATTTCTAGTTTTTTTTAAGATAAAAAGCTTCTGTTGATAGATGCCCTATTTACTTTCGCCTACCTTAACTAGTTAACATGAGTCATGAATTCGCCAGAAAATCTCTTTGTTTGCACAAGAATGTTACTTTGCCTAAGAATTCGTCAGGCAAATTATTTACTTAGGATGTTCTGAATACGACAGGCGGGCCATCAATCGCCGAGCATCTTATAAATAATCGCTTCTGTTCCTCCAATTTAACTGTTTACTTATTTTCAATTTGCAGTAAGTCACCATCTTCCTTTCATTTCTAGATTGGAGAAATCGTTTACATTTAGTCCTTTCGACTTTCTCTTTGTAAGCAAAGAGAAAATATTCTCGGACTTAATTTAGTTTCTATCGAGTTTATTTTTTCTACTTTTTCCTCGCTATCATCTCCATAGAATTATTGTTTTCTTAATCCTAATCTGGATTTAGCTTTGTTGAGCGAGGTTCGAAACTGGTTAGCTAGCCTTTTTAATCTTTTTAAATTTTTTAATTCAACGTGATGAATTAAAAATGAATTAATATATATATATATATATATATATATATATATATATATATATATATAAAGTAAATACACATTGGTCTTCATTAAAAAGTGGAGGATATATATATATATATATATATATATATATGTATGTATATATATTAATATCAATCTCTCTCTCTCTCTCTATCTATCTATCTATCTATATATATATATATATATATATATATATATATATATATATATATATATATATATATATATATATATGGAGGGGGTTGTTTGTATGCATGCGTTTTTGTGTTGATAATTGAGATATATATCATTTTATTCTTTTTGTGAACGACTACCTTGTAGTATTCTTATTTGGTTGACATATCGAAAACTGTGACAATAAAAAAGACGATGTATAAAACTTTGTATCGAAATAAAAGTCGATTTGACACGCGACATTACACCTGATATTCTCATCTGATATCAATTAATCTGTTATTTGCATCTGTCAATTGGAGGTGTGAACTATAAATGACAGTCTTGTTATCATGTTTTCATTATATTTTCATGTACTTGTTTGAGTCATTTCCAAATTACTTTTCACGTAAGTAATATTGGAAATAAATATTTTTTAACTGAAATTATTTTTAATCGATATCTTATCTTAGAAAAATAACAAAATTAAACATTTTAAAAACATTTAGAAACACATACACACATACATACACACATACATACATATATACATCCATAAGCACATACATACATGCATACATACAATTTGAATTACTAACTAGCCGCCATCCTTGAGTGTCTTCGGTACAATGGTTTGTCAGGACAACCTGACATGAGGATACTTCCCTCTACAAGTATACTCTGACCAAATATTCAAAATGGCATAGTATTTAAAGCCTAAATAAGATCCCATCGGTTATACATTTTCTCGTACGAGAAATGGTGCACCTTCTCCAAGTAATGTAACCTCAATTTACAGCACAGCCGGATACTCCACCAGACTAGATTAATTTTCGTCTTGGAATTCTGTAATTCTAAGAGACCACAAAAATATATACTATAGCATAGTATATTGGTCAACTGGGATAAGTACAATGAATGTTTTAAACTTCTTTAGTAACTAAACGTTTGATAGGTAATGGAATATTCGAATATCTATGTATCTCATACAGTTATTATGTGTTAGCACCAGGAAGGGGCTTTTTGATTTTCGAGAACCTCGAATGAAGTAAAATAAAACAAAACATCCACACATACGAACAAAGACCATAAACAAAGTACAAACTAAATAAAGATACATTTACATGCTTTTTTATTTGATATTTCGTTTTAGTTATGAACCTTATCGTGAATAGTATTTATTAAATAGAGTCAGATTAAATATACACACAGTTGGATGCGGTGAGAGATCGGTAATGCATGAGGTGGGTGGGTTAATTAAAGGGATGCTTTTGGGTGGGAGAGGATCTTGTGAGTTTGAAAGATTATTGGAGAGAGATTAAGTAGCAAATATGTAAAGGGAGGGGTGCACATACACATGCACTCAAACCCACATATCCTTGTACGCGCAAGCACATGTATGCCCTACAAGCATCTCGATGTATATGAAACTAAACATTTAATATTGTTACTTGCTTGCTTGTTTGCATATTGAAAGTATTAGATGGTGATATGAAGAGCGAATGATACGTCATTAAAGGAGAGAAAGAGGATTGTATGACAAAGTAAATAATGTAAGCGGTCGTTTGTCTGGTCAGTTACCATGGCAAACAGAGATTATATTTGATGACGTAAATATAATGTTATTCAGCTCAACAGCGTTTGAGATGGTAGAAAGGGTGATATTTATTTTTCATAACTGACATCTCCGACGCTTATTTGTGAAATATTGCAAACGAAACGACTGCCTGCTTCACCTTATTCCGTTGTTTTTTTTAGTTTCGGTACGATTTGAAGAAAGTTATTCTTTCGGACTGCCATCCACTAAATAAGTCGCTGGTTGCCTCAAGCGAATGAATATATAAGTATCCCTTCTACCATAACCATCTCGGGGTAATACTAAATCGGTATATGTAAGATTTTTAAGTGTATCTCGTAATGTATAAGTTTTAACAGAACACGCACAAAGACTTTTGGCATTTTGGTTACGAGCAAAGTATATCATCTGTTCTGATACTACACTTGACTATTTCTGTCCTCACTCAGCGAAGGAAAAATCCTGTTAGATTGTTCCAATCTAGAGTGCCTCATTTTAGAGAGCTTGATTTCCCTCCCATTAAAAACCAAGCTTGTGTCTAAGTGTGTCATCGTGTGGAAGCAAGTAAATAAAGTATTTTCAAAACAATAATATTGTGACGATGGCATAAAATAATATCCAAACTTATCATTATGACGTCATGTACCTATCAATATGACGTCATGTGCACAAGAGAACATTAAAAATCGTGATCATATTGAACGTGAAAATGGCTATTTGACCCCCCCCAAATTAATCTTTAAAAAAAATCTTTGGATATTATTTTCCTGGGGTTATGCCGGTCAAAATAATACCTAATGTGGGGGTGTTTGCTGAGTATTTAAAAGGTTTTTTGCGTTACATACATACATACACACATATTTTTACCTTATATATATTGAGACTAGCGGGGCTATCCGGCGTTGGTCGGGGTGATAAAAACATTTAATTGAAGAAAAATCGTGTGTGTAACATCTTTATATTGAACCATCTATTTCTCTCCCTCTCTCTATAGCCGTCTCTTTATCTTTCTACTTTTCTCTTCCCTGGTCGCCCTATTTCACTGTTACTTTCTCATTTTGTCTTTTGCGAAAGCTGTTTCTTCCCCACCATTTCATCCTACGTTTCCCAGGGCAATAGTATGACATATTTATATAAAAAGTACCACCTCTGTCTGCGCCTTCTATATAGGTACTTATCTCCGCCCCGGTGCGCATACTGTATACATACATATCGCACCCCAATGCACATAATATATGCAGATACTATATAAGTACCTATCGCCGCCTGGGTGCAGATACTATATAACTACCTATCGCCGCCCCGGTGCAAATGCTAAATACGTACCTTTCGCCGCCTCGGTGCCCGTTCTATATATGTACCTATCGCCGCTCCGGTGCGCGTTCCATATACGTACCGATCGCCGCCCTGGAGCGCATGCTAAATACATACCTATCACCGCCCCGGTGTGCATGCTATATACGTACTTATTGCCGCCCATGTGCACATGCTATATACGTACCTATTGCCGACCCGGTGTGCATACTAAATATGTACCTATCGCTGCCCCAGTGCAAATACTAAATATGTACATATCGCCGACCCGGTGCGATTAAACAATCATGCCGATTATCATAAATATTCAACAGGTCATCTTTTCCAAATTCTTTATTTTAATACGTCTCTTCACACATTCTCTCTCATTTCGATGTTGTGCGTGCTTCGACTATACAAACGACGTATATAGAGAGTTCTAAATCCTATCCGATCTATTTACATAACGTATCAACTAATACTATTGGCAAAAGTATGAACCCGCAATCTACATCCTGCTAATCTAGGTAAAATAGCATTTTGGGTTTACTTAATTGCATACAAATAATCATTTGCAACACGTGTTTTGTTTCGAGAGTAAATAACACAAAACGGTTTAGTATGTCATTCAATAAATAACAATTCAAACTGTTACTCTTGCTCATCTTTTTATCTATAAATGAATATTCTTCTATGACCATTATCAACGTATTTAGTCAGCTCAGTAAATTTTGCAGCAAATAGTATTCAAGTTCGTAGATGAAACATTATACATCGGACATTTTATATCCTACTAGTAGAGGATAATCTCTTCTGTTTTTTACAACTTCTTTCTAACAGAGAGACGTTGCTAGTCTCTCTCTACTTTATCGTTATTTTCATGGATGGTGATTGACTGAGCGCCAATCTCTCGTTTCTCCCAGTAAGATATTCACCGCAAGAAATTATTTTCTACCAAACCGAAAAAAACTTCCCTTTTTTCTTCCATGTGTCTAGGACCCGGAGGAATTTGAATGGACATAGTCTTTTTTGCAAGAGTCCTTCGTCAATGGTACAAACTAATGCGGAACTACTTCCCTGTTGACTTTAACATAGTCGTCTTAAAATTCAATGCTAACGAGTACTTATCGTGAACTTTCTCATAAATATTTAGACTTGTTTCATTGCATTGATTAATTTCTGCTAGCAATCGTTCAATTTAATAAACTCTTATACTTGAGTGGCTATTGACCTTGATAAGTCGTGACCAAAATGTAAAAATAAAAAAGGTAAAAGCTACTTTGAGTAACCCTTATGAACGTGATGACAACCCAGATATATTTAATAGATTGATCTGTATGTTTTACGTTTAGTAAACATGTTTGAATTAAATACCGAAGTATTTTATATATTGTAAATGACGCGTTGAATACAACTTACTGTTTTACACATAGCAGGTTCATATATGTTTCTACAATTCTAAGATGTAGATGCCGGCGACAGATCCGATGGGATTTGAACGCACATATCCTGTTACGTAGTGCGCAAAGTTTGCTCACAACTACTCGCACCTCCTGAAGAGTTTTTATTCATACTAGAAGTTGAACGTATTCTTTTAGCGTTTGTTGGCGCCCTCTGGGGGATAGGATAGAAACGATAAGGTTCAAATTTCTTTTATTTTGTTTGATATTCTTTCATAATTAGAAAACTAGCGAACAATTATGACAGAATGGAAAAATAAAGGCGAAAAAAAAACTCCAACAAAATATAAACACAACAGAAAACAAAAAATAAAAACGATATATGACAGTGTGAAAAATACGCAAGTGTGTGATTTATTCGAACTATAGATGCCCTTAGACACGGTTTGTTTTTAAGTATGCACAACTCGAATAGCGAGTGAAGCTTTGACGCGGTGGCAATGCCAGAGGCGGGTGAAAACCGATATCACATAGATATATAATTGTTTGTCGAAACAAAAAATATCTATACAAAGACAAAAAATATTAAAAACATAATACATATAAATGTAATTCCGTATTTCAAACACATGCGAAATCTTCCTTCTACAAAGATGTGCACAAAAATATAGCAAGTATCAAATATATTGTCTGGATAGAACATTTCACTTATGGCAAAACTACCCTAAATATCTGTTACTAATGTTAATTCTGTTTGAAATAAGCATCTATAAAGAAACATTAAAAGGAAACTGGCGCTAATTAAGGAATTGGCTCAGCAGAAGTCAACTCTTGTTGGATTTATTTCAGACGCCATTTTATTTCCAGAAAACCGGAGTCTGTCATGGTCTTATCTGTTCAACCATTTAAAAACATATATGGAATTTTCTATTTTGAATTAAAAAAATTTAAATCAATACACATTATTTGATTGGATAACTAAATAATAAATACTGATTTGATTGGTTGACACAAACAAATCACGAAACATGACATGTTATAAAATATTCAGCAAATATGACGTATAATAAAAAAGTATTCACTTATTCATGACATAGAAAATAAAAGGATTTAAATTGGAGAGTTGCCACCTTAAGACTGTAGAAACATGAACCCGCAATAAAGGGTTGTACGATAAGTATACATACTATAAATTATATGAGGAATTATACAAACTATTTTACATGAAAGTCTAATATCGATATGAAAAATAATTGATTTTGTTGAGAGCGTGCCAGGGTTTCAGCGTTCGCTGATGATGTCACTGTTTTCGTGTCGATCCGTACTATTATTCGAACGAGTACTAAAGCGTCGCTTGGTATAAAGAAGTCGCAGGGACGGGATCAACCGCAATAAGTCCTACAGCCTGCGCTTCGGTGCCTGGAGATAGTTTTAGTTGGTTGGATAGCATTGTTCGGATCGTAGGCATTTGATTCGGACTGGGTCTCCATCTGGAAAAGAATTGGTCGAATCGTCTGTTGTCTGTCGGGACTTGGATTCGAAAGAGTCTTTTCTTAAAGGGTAGAGCTGAGGCGTGCGCCACTTACGTCTAACCTCTCATCCCTTCTGACTGGATGTACTACCCTTGTTTGCGGACTGCATGAAGGTTTTCACGTTGTGAATCAGATGATTCTGGTGTTGGCATTAGTTTCCCCCGAAGTTTTTCTAGTTAGAAATCTTTCTGGAAAGACATCGGGTACTTACAGGAAGGACCACGAGAAGGTTGCCACATCTCTAAGTGAAAGTGATACTGTAGAACCGACTGGATTCGAACTTGGAACACTCAGGTCTTCAGTCCGTGTCGTTATCCACTTAACCACCGTAATCTCCCATGTCACAAACATGTCTGTACTAAACGTCCGAACGAGAGAGGTCTGATAATGCCGGATTTTGCAAGTTATATACATGTCGATAGATTGTTTTTTCTGGGTCACTGTTTGATAAAAGATATTCCCAAGCGTCTCGTCGACTGAGAGGGGGGAACTAAAGTTGTTCACCGAATGCCGAACCGCGTTTAAAGCATTCCAGAGGACCAGGGCCCTTGCACGACATAGGAAGAGACTTATCAAGATTTAGTGGTGGGTTCCGCTTTGAATCCTCTGGTGGAGCAGCTGGGATGCTCGGAGGAAGAGATCCACTCATAGTAGAGTTGGGCGCCAAGCCAGAGTAATCTTAACATTTCTAGGTACTCTCTGGCATGGCGATTGGTTCTGAACGCGTTGCCTCTTTATGACAAACTGTTGAAAGATGGTTTGAGAAACGATTCTTTCTGTCCGCGCTGCGAGGTCGATGAAAAAGCTGCCGATCAGGCTTTTTTTACTTACAGAAAATATCGGCAACTCTGTGAGTATTTCAGCGAGGTAACCGCTCGCATCATGCTGAGCATCCAATGGTCCTGGGTGTAGCATTTGTCATCCACAACGTAGTTCCACCGTGCTTGGGGAGACAAGGATAGTGTTTTTAGCCATCCGAGCCGTAGCGAGAATGGTGATGAGGGTTTTGCGTCTTGACGAGGTTCATGAGGTTGGATCCGTTTCCAATGGGGATCTGGTTGTTTACTTTAAACATCAGCTTAAAGTGAAGATCAGATGCGATTAGAAAAGATTACATCCCATGGAGTTCAATAGGAGGTAGGTTCACGGCACTAGTTTGTGCATCCGACGAGAAGCCGGGTAAGAGTTCGTGTTCCCTGACTAAGCATGCCACGCGCGGTCCTGCCTTCGCGGAATCCCTTAATCTTAGACTTCTAGCTAGTGGACTGAATGAAACTTGACCCTGTTTTCTTTGTTGCCACTAGAGATACTCCAAAGATGCCCTCTTGTATTTTTTGTCCTTGCCTTGCACTTTAATTGTTGGTTTATGTTTAGGAGGACACCATCCATTTCCTTATTCCATCACTATCATTTTATTTTTGGTATCCCACTTAGCTACTATTACCATTTAGAGCATTACGTGTTTGTTTTCGGGCCACCCGGAAAAGAGTTGTCTGTCTAACACTTATGCAAAAGAATTCAAAGGGCCTTATTAACCTACCGCATTATGCAATTTGTTTAGTTTCTCTATTTTACTTTGTTTTGAGGTGTTTTTTAGTGGCCCCACTTCCCATCATTATTCGTATGTTTTTTTGTTTTCTTGTTTGTTTGAATGAAATTTCATTAAAACCATTTGAGGATTTGTAAGTAGAATTAAGCCATAGAGTGAATGCTGTATTTTTGTGAGAGTTTAGTAAAATGTATAACCATCGATCACCCTTTTTCCCTCAATACTATTAGGACTTTATGCCTAAGCAGAATGAAAACATTATAAATTTATATGTAATTGTATAAATCCTTGACAATTTTTTGTTTATGTTAAATAATCACAATTTTTAATCTTTGAAAATCATGTATCAAATACAATGATTCAATATATGGACATTGAGCGAATCACATGCCGGAAAGAAAAAATAAAAATAAATTTATTTTCAAAAGATTGCATGAAGCATAAAACATCAGCAACAACTAAACACAAGAAATGGCCATATTTGTTATACTATGATTATATATATATGTATATATATATATATAACTTCTTTGTAATATAGCAGAAAAAATCCCAGCAGAGTGCTCGATTAATTAAGAATTAAAGTTAAGAATTAAGAGCGTAATATTTATTTATTTTGGTGCAGAAAAATAAGTACAACATTTGTACCGTCGGTTTCAAGCACGGAAAGACTTAGCCATCCGGCTCTCTTCGGCTTCTGTTGTCATCTGTTTCGGAAATATGAAGTCACGTCTCACTCTCGTTGGGACGCGTTATTTGTTTAGAGTGTTGTGTATGTTTGTTTAAATTTAGTGTAAGGAAGGTTTGAAAAAGGGGGGGGGGGAGTAACATTTGAGATTTGAACCGGAAAAGATTTAAAGAGATGTAAAAATATTTAAAAAAAATAAAAATAAAATAAAAAATAATAAAAAATAAAAAAATAAAAAAATATAAAATAAAAATAAAGATAAAATAAAGAAAGTAAAAAATAATAAAATAAATAAAAAGAATGTTTCTATATAATTCCCGTGAGTCAATATTATGAATTTCGTATATTTGGCCGTTACTGTTTTGGAGTTTGATGATGTGAGTTCTAAAGGGAGAGAGAAATTCACACAATTAGACATAGTAGATTTCTACCCATCCATAACAAAAGAGTTAATATGCTAAATACATAACCCCATATTTGCCCGACTTCTACCGAAGAAAATTATCCCAACTATCACCCCTCATCAATATTAATGAAATTAAAAAATACGAACAAATACCTTAATCAACCCATATCCACACTAATTTTCAAGAGCAATAATTTCAACTTTCCGAAAAATATTTCTCCAGTCATTAAGAGTGTAACACCCCCATTTCACAATATTATTTCCCAGTCATGATACTAATCTCACACATCTCCCAAACAGATCCCATTAAACGGTTTGAAAACATTTAAAATTCCTACAGAGTTACTGCCCTTAGACCGCCCGGATGACACTTTTATTTAAATTCCTTCGGGATTGATTTAAAGTCCTTTACTCTAGGATTTATACACGAAATCAAGTAATGTTGTTCCTTTTAAACGCCTTTAACCGTTTCTCTCTCCTTTTAGAACGCACATCATCCCAAACCCCAAAACAGTAACGGCCAAATATACGAAATTCATAATATTGACTCACAGTAATTATATAGAAACATTCTTTTTATTTATTTTATTATTTTTACTTTCTTTATTTAATTTTTACCTTTATTTTTATTTTTATTTTTTAAAATTTTTTATTTATTATTTTTTATTTTTCATATATTTTGTTATATTTTTATATCTCTTTAAATCTCCTCCGGTTTAAATCTCAACTGTTATTACACCCCCCCCCCTTTTTTGCAAACCTTCCTTACATTAAATTTAAACAAACATACACAACACACTAAACAAATAATGCGTCCCAACGAGAGTGACACGTGACTTCATATTTCCGAAACAGATGACAACAGAAGCTGAAGTCTTTCCGTGCTTGAAACCGACGGTAAGAATGTTGTACTAATTTTTCTGCACCCAAATAAATAAATGTATATATATATATATATATATATATATATATATATATATATATATATAATGTTTTTTTATGTAATTATTTTTATTGGTGATTGCAACGTTTGTTGTTTTTTGTTTGTTGCTTACTATTATTTCGATTGTCGCACTTCCATTAGTGATTAAGAGGCAGAAAATTGCATTATTAGTTGCCCTTAACTTTATAGGACGTATAAAAAATCTTACATATTTATAGACAAGCGTCTTGGTTCAGTAGTAAAGACGCTGGATATAGACATCAATATAGAACGTTCGATCCTTGTCTAAGTTAGCCATACTGATGACGGCTGTGCGCCAGAAACATGTGTCCATGAATTACTTTTATGTACGTATAAAATTAATAAACATATATATATATATATATATATATATATATATATATATATAATACAATATTACCATATCGGAAGAAATCGTGTGATGAAAAATATTTTTTAAACCAAATTCGATGTCAACATCTCCTGTTGATAATTGGAGACAGTATATATTTGTGTAGAGAAACGGCTGTCAGCGTGTGTATGTAATAATCTGATATTTCTATATCGGAAGCAATCGTGTGATAAATATATATATATATATATATATATATATATATATATATATATATATATATATATATATATATATTTAAATAAGCATAAAATGATGTTAGTTTTTGCAATATTTTTTTATCATTATAATTCAATATTTTAAACGCGCGTCGTTCTTCATCGAGAATAATCAGAGAGAAAGAAAAAAAAAGAAAATTAAAAACCTTTTTCCCTTCCTCTGATTATTCCGGATAAAGAAGGCAGAGCGTTTAACATACTGAATTATTATAATAAAACAGAATTTTAAATACAACAATAATGTTTTATTATACAAACCCTAACCCATCATTTTCAAAATACATCTCTAGAAGCATACGTGACATACCAAACTAATCTCTCTTTCTTTTCTCTTCCCTTCACTGTGACATAGCTGTTAAAACATAATTCTTGCATTACTAGAAATCAGTCCTTTTACTTCTATATTATCAATAAGGTAATATAGAAGTAAAGACACTGATTGACACAGGTTTTAATGTGTCTTCAAATTATGTTCTTTTTGGTAAACGATTGGATTAATGTTTGCGTTATAGCAACGGCCATTTACGATTGATTACACATTTGTACTGGCTTGTGTTTCACTCTGGAACCTGGTTAGCCATCAGCCACTTCAAAATTTCAGTACTATCCGTGCTATACAGTGGGGTCTTGATGGTTTTCTCCCTACTCTCCCTTTTCCATACCCCATTGACATTCATGAATATTTCTTACGGTACCAAACGATGCTGGTGGCACTATTATTATTATTGTTGTTATTATTATTATTATTATTATTATTATTATTATTATTATTATTATTATTATTATTATTATTATTATTATTATTATTATTATTATTATTATTATTGTTTTTTTGTTATTATTATTATTATTATTATTATTATTATTGTTGTTGTTGTTATTATTATTATTATTATTGTTATTATTATTATTGTTATTATTATTATTATTATTATTATTTTTTGTTGTTGTTGTTATTATTATTATTGTTGCTGTTGTTGTTATTATTATTTGTACTCACTAGGAGTTCTTACACAGGTCATCAGTGATTGCTAACCGACAACTGGTGGTATTCCCTGGAGCCTGAGTGACAACAAGTCTCCCCAGATTTCCAGTATTCTCCACCTCTTTTTGATGGCCACCGCAGATAAACTTTCAGTATCGCAACAGTCGTTTACCATTGATTACTCGCTGGGAAGGACCATTGGTCTTCTCTGGGATTTTGGTAGCAATAAGTCTCCCCAAGGTCCCAGCACTCTCTGCACTTCCATTCGAGGTCTGGTTCTTGCTGTCCCTTCTAGGTCTTCTTATGCTCCTTTACCATATGCAAATATTGTGTGGTGTCAGCCTAGGCTGGTACTATTCTTTAGGGGTGTCGAGGGAGCTGATGGTGTTTCTTGCTATATCTTTTCAATGGTTCATTTTTGTGTCGTGTCAGTTGAGGTCTGTGTAAATTATTGGGAGGGGGGGGGCTTATAAAGTGATGTTTCTTGAATTTTCTGTTCCTTTGTTTATGATGTGTTCTTTCTGTGGTTTTGTTTTCTTCCTGTAGTAGATTCCATGTGATCTTCGTAGCTTATGCGGGTTGGTTTCTGCATTCAATGACTTTTCTTAAAATTGTAGCTGTTTTGATCATTGCCGTACTTTGTATAGTTCCAATGATCCCTTTTATTCCAATTTATCCCAGTCTTTTTCCAGTTTTGGAGGATTGTTCCGAGTGCCCCTAAGATTATTGGTATTATACTGACTTTCTTCATGCTCTATATTCCTTTCAGTTCTCTGGATAATTCCGTGTATTTGATTCGTTTTTCCGTTTATTTTCATCTTCAGTCTGTGAACTGCTAGAACGGCAAAGTCTACGATTTTGCAAGATTTTTCTTTCTTGTTGATTATTATAACATCCATTCTCCTTGCTTGTATGAGTTTGCCTGTTCGTATATCCATATCCCAGATGATTTTGTGTTTTTCGTTTTCCAGTACTGTTTCTTGTTTATGTTTGTACCATTTGTCTGCGTATTCGAAATTCAATTGTTTGCACAGTTCTCGGTGTACTGCTTTCCCCAAACAGTTATATCTGTTCTTGTATTCTTGGAGGGCTTGTTTGCTACATCCACTTATTATATGATTTACTGTTTCGTCTCTTTGTTCACATAGTCTGCATTTACTGTTTTTCCGGGTTTGATATATTTTGGCTTTAATGTAGTTTGTCCTAATGGCATTGTTCTATGCAGCCATCATTAAAGATTCCGTTTCTCTGTTCAAGTGTCCTTTTGTTAGACATGCCCAGCTATTTTCGTTGTCTTCTTCTCATGTCAGTCTTCTGAAGCGTCTATGTAGTTGTTTTTCTTCCCACTTTTCTGTTTTTGTCGTTTTGTTTCTGGTTTCGGTCCTTACCAAGTTACTCGTTGGAACGGTGTTTCTTGCTGCAGTGATAAGAATTTCCGTGTTTTGAGTTATGTATTTCTCCAGCTCTTTTTTTAGTCTTCTACACAATCTACTATACTTACCAGTCCTCTTCCCCCCGCGTTTTTTTATGTAGAGTCTGTCCGTATAGTCTTTTGGATGTAGTGCGTTGTGCATGGTCATTAATTTTCTAGTCCTCTGGTCAAGGTGCCTGATCTTCTTTAGTCTAGCCTATGAATGGTCCAAAATATCTTATTAATGATAGCGCCCAGGTTTTTATTCCTGTTACTAGATTCCTGCTATATAATTTCAGTTCTAAGAGTTTCCTTGTTCTTCGTAAATATTCTTTTCCAATCTTCTCTTTCATTTCTGTAGATTTGATGGTGTCTGCTTCCAGAACTCCAAGATATTTGTAGCTATCTTGTTCGCCTAACACCCTCATTTCCTCTTAGTTGGGAAGTTCCATGCCCCCTGTTGTCTTCAGTTTTCCTCTTTTTATTTCTAGTAGTGCACACTTTTCAATTCAAAATTTTATTTGGATGTCCTGACTGAAGATTCTTGTATTTATCAACTTTTCCAGTTCCTTATTGCTTTTTGCAAATAGTTTCAGGTCATCCATTTACATCAGGTGGTTTACTCTTATCATTATTGTTATTATTATTAGTATTATTATTATTATTATTATTATTATTATTATTATTATTATTATTATTATTATTATTATTAGAATAATAATAATAATAATAATAATAATAATAATAATAATCATTATTATTATTATTATTAAAATGTTTTGTGTTATTATTATTATTATTATTATTATTATTATTATTATTATTATTATTATTATTATTATTATTATTATCGATAATGTGTGTATCTATATGTCTGTACGTGTTTACGCTATTAATCAAATATCAGCAAACCTTATGTTAGAATGATGTAAGCAAAATATAAAACTTTTCGATTTTTAAAAAAATGTGTCTCAAACTGTGTCAGAAATCAGTAATCAAGTGTCGGACCCGACGGGCGCAACTTGTGTATTAGAAGCGCGGGAATCCATTTAATATGGCTGCCAGGAAAACAATGTCGTGAATCTAAATGACATAAAATAATGTCAATCGGTTAAAGGCGACAAGGTGATGATTTCTACTGTTTTCATGCATCGTTTTTTTATATGAATGAATCGGGCAAAGTTTAGAAGATAAAAGAAAGATGATTGATTACTGAGTAAAGAAAACATTTATCGGTATATATATTAAATATATATATATTTATATATATATATATATACATATCTCTCTCTCTCTCTCTCTCTCTCTCTCTCTCTCTCTCTCTATATATATATATATATATATATATATATATATATATATATATTTTTTTTTTTAACGTAGTTCACCCAAAACAAGGCCGGACGCCACTGTAGACGTAAGGGGCTACTGAGAAGAAAAAAAAGGGAGAAGGTTGGGGGGATCACCCTAAGCTGGGATCTGTGCAGCGAGATGTCTGTTTACATTAATTTTAAATTTCTGCATGTCAGTACTGTCGAGGAAACAGTGGAAAGGGAGGGAGTTCCAGAGGCCAGCAGCACGAGGAAAGAAGCTATTTGAGTAGAAAGCTCTCCGGCATCTGGGGATCTCCACAGAGAATGGATGGAATTTAGTTGATTGCTGAGTTGGTCTAGTGAATTTACGTCGAGGGGGCACCAGAGTAGCAAGTTACCCCGGCATAATCCATTGAAGTATTTGTAAAACAAGCACAAGGATGCTACATTGCGGCGATGGGACAGGGTCTGGAGCTTGGTTGACAGTGAGGGACCTATTAGGTTGGCGACTCTTTTTTGGACCTTGTCAAGGAAGGAGAGACTAGTGGATGATGCACCAGTCCAGATGTGGCAACAATACTCCATGCATGGGCGGATGGTGGCTTTGTAGAGATAGAGGATTATGTCAGGTGTGAGGAGTTTACTAGCACGGTAGAGGGAGCCAACCTTCTTTGCGGCAGTCTTGGCAATGTCTTCAATGTATTTGTTCCAATTCATGTTACCTGTGAAATTTAGGCCGAGGAGTTTAAATGATGAACTCTCAGGTAGGGTGTTATTTGCCATGACAATCGGTGGTTGGAGAGGTTTCTTGTAGTTATTGAAGGAAAGGAGCTTTGTCTTTGCGGCATTAAAAGTTACCAACCATTTATGACCCCAATCCACTACAGCCTGAAAGTCATTTTCTAAGGACTTAGCCATCGCCTCGGATATGATCGTGTCTGTTTTACCAACATGGCGAGAGTAAAGCGTGGTGTCATCAGCAAATAAACCAATCTCAGACTCTATGTCATCAGGGAGATCGTTTATGAAGATCAGGAACAATAAAGGTCCAAGGATAGATTCCTGGGGTACACCAGCATTTTTGTCATGTTGCTTAGATGAACGGACATCGAGGACAACCTGGAAGGATCTAATTATATTGAGTAGTTGCCCAGTAATACCGTATGAGCGTATTTTCAGGGGAAGCCCTTTATGCCATACCTTGTCAAAGCACTTGGATATATCAAGCGCTACTGCCCTAGCTTCACCTGCCTTGTCGAGTGTATAATACATGCGTTCTGAAATGACCGTTAGGATGTCTGCAGTAGATCGTGCTTGTCTAAATCCATACTGGCGGTCAGAAAGAAGTTTAGCATTGACTATGTGCCGTATTATCGCTAGATTGATTAGGGATTCAAAGATTTTAGCAAAGATCGGCAGTAGACTGATTGGACGGTAGTTCTGAGGATCGGTTCTATTCCCAGAATTCTTGTAGACTGGTACCAATTATCCAGCTATCGGGGAAGAAAGATTCAGCTAGGCATTTATTGTAGAGTTTGGAGAGAACAGGGGCCAGTTCAGCAGATAATTTCTTTATTACTATTACAGGTATAAGATCAGGCCCACAAGCTTTGGAGGTGTCAAGGTTTTTTTATGATGTCTCTGGCCTGGGATGGGGTGATAACCAGATTATCAAGTGTGGCTTCGATCCGCAATCGGAATTTGGGGACGGGGTTGTTTTTTGAGTCCAAGGTGGAGTTAGAAGCAAAACGCTGGGCGCGTAGTTCAGCCTCATCAGTTGCCGTGCAAACGACATCACTGTGGTTTGATCGTGGTGGAATCGTTGATTGACCATTATTTACTACACTATTATAGATTTTCCAGAAATCACGAGTACCTAGTTTCTGTGACTGAATACGTTTATTTGTTACCTCATGATACCTTGTGTTTGCTTCGCTTATCCCGGCCGTGCAATTATTTCTTGACTCTATAAACTTATGTCTATTAGTAGCTGACTTATGGCGGCCGAATATACGGAATGCTTGTTGCCTCTCAGCAATGGCAGCTGCACATTCCGAGGTGAACCATTGGGGAGAGTGGGGCTTTCTACAGAATTTTCGCATTGAGACATAAGCTTCAATACCTGCTTTGACGCATTCAGTTAATTCGTTTGCACACTGGTCAGCAGGGAGTGAGAATGTTTCCTTCCATGGGGCGTCACTGATGTCATCTCTGATGGACTCAAAATCAGCCTGCTCGTAGTATTTCGTTGTTTTGAGCAACGGTTCATCAGCTTTTGGATGACTTTTTAGGGTGATATATATATATATATATATATATATATATATAGAGAGAGAGAGAGAGAGGGAGGGAGAGAAAGAGAGTGGGGGAAGATACAAATATTGTAAAGTCAGAGGTCCTTATTTACTTTCCTCCCAACGAGGATAGAGTATGTCACAAGGTCGATTTTATATGTGATAAAAATTTAACTCCCTAATAAGGATCAGTCTGGTCTGGGACTAAAATCAAAATTGTCTTAGATCATTGCATATTAAACGAAAAAGTTAGAAGTAAAAGCTGTCGAGGAGTTTGAAAAAGATGAGGATAGGGAAGAGTGGATTATAAAGGAGAAGGAAAAAGGAGGAGGAGGGGGAGGGATGTTAGATTATGCTGCCTTGCGTTTCCAAAAAGTGTGTAGATCAACTAGTATGAATTGTGGACTGGGTGAGAGAAATAGAGCTCAGTGCAAAATAAACACAAATTAGGTGCAGTGATAATTTAGGACGCATGTGTGGACATAAGAAAGATCACTTGACTTGCGCGATCGGTGACGGTGTCACCTCGTTCAAGTTTGGTACAGTGTCATTCCTACAGTTCGAGTGACAGTAACGGAAATCTTTAGTTAAAGGGTCAGACACAGAGGCAATATGAGTGCAGTGATGGGATTCATTGAAAAGTCAAGGGTCACGTACGTCACAGATCCTTTGTGTGAACATTTAGTTATTAGTTGAGTTCTCGATTTTGGCAGCGAAAAGTCGACACGGTTAACTGGGTGGCTTTGTGTGAAAAGTTGGGTTTTAAGTTGAGTTCCGACTTTGGGAGCGAGAGGATCAACACACTCAGCCATGTAACTTTGTGTGAAAGAGTTAGTTTTTCGATCAGTTCACGATGGACGCCCGCAATATAGAGACGTATAAGCTGGTCTCTGCGGTGCGAGGTCTGTGTGAATCGCGAGAGATGGGTTAACAACTTAGAAGACTGTAACTGACTGCAGTATGGATGAAAAGAAGATGTGAATGAATGGACCGACAATGGAACCCTCTCCAACCGAAGTGTGAAAATAAATGATAACATCTCTCTCAGAAAAAAATCGGCCTCGAGTGTCTCTGTCCTCTGCTTGAAAATAGAATCTGCCCCATAACAGGTAAACCACTGCGATCTCGGCAAATGACGAAGTGAGTGTGCCGGCAGAATCCACGATCAACAGCGACGAACAGATCTGCAAAGGTAACTTTCGTTTATAATGTAACATGCTTGGACAACTTTAAAGAGACTCATATTCAAAATAGTAGTGTCTAAAATGTGTTAAAATAACTTGAAAATGTGACTCTTTTAAAAATGTGTTAAAATGACTTAAAAAACATGCGTTTAAAATGTTTGCTTAAAAATGACTATGAAAGTGTTTTACAAAAGTATTAAAAAAAGATTGTAACCGCTATTAATCCTCTCCTAAGCTTTCGTGTGTTTCGGTCACCAGAGGATGTAATTCGAATTGTTCGAGTGGTTTCAAAGAACTGCCTCAGTCGGGCAGGATTATTAACTAACCTAATAATAATAGTAAATCCCCCATGTGGTCCTCGTGACGTTTAATTTTTATCGGTTATGTAACAAGAGGATAAAGTGTCGGAAACCTTCGTGGATGGAGAAGAAAAACGAATGAGATGAGGAAAAGAAGGAAAATGGGTAAGAAAATATGAAAAAGAAACAGATAATGGAGACGGAATAGAAAAGGGAGGTTAAATTAAATTTAAAACTAAAGTATAATAATAATAATAATAATAATAATAATAATAATAATAATAATAATAATAATAATAATAATAATAATAATAATAATAATAATAATAATATAATAATTATGATAATAATAATAATAATAATAATAATATAATAATTATTATATTAATAATAATTATTATTATATTAATAATAATAATAATAATAATAATAATAATAATAATAATAATAATAATAACAATAATAATAATTGTCATTACCAGCGAGAAATCAATGGTAAGAGGATGTTGCGATACCGTATCGTTATCGAAAAGAGGTGAAGAATACTGGGAATCTGGGGAGGCTTGTTGTCACTCAGACTCCAGGAAATACCACTTGTTGTTGTCGGTGAGCAATAACTGACGATGATCTGTGTGAGAACTCCTAGTGAGTATTAATACTACTACTAATACTACTACTACTACTACTACTACTACTACTACTAATACTACTACAACTAATAATAATAATCATGATAATAATAATATAATATAATAATTATAATAATAATAATATGATATAATATAATATAATATAATAATAATAATAATATAATATAATATAATATAATAATGATATAATAATTATAATAATAATAATAATAATAATAATAATAATATAATAATAATATAATATAATAATAATAATAATAATAATAATAATAATAATAATAATAATAATGATAATTATAATAATAATAATAATAATAATAATAATAATAATAATAATAATAATAATGATAATAATAATAATAATGACCCTGAAGAAAGAAAGAAAAAGAAGAAATTGAAAGGAAGGAAACATATGAGGAATGAGGGGAAATGATATATGTAGAGGAGGAATGCAATAAGGACCGTAGGAGAGCAAGCAACATAGAATGAAAAATAAGAAAAAAGAAGAAAGTTTGAGCATGGCTTATGAAAGAACGAATAAAAAAGAGAACTAGGTGTCATGTCTTTTTGAGTAAGGCGGTTCTTTGCGACTCTTTTATGAGGTTAAGCGCTTTCTTCAGAGCCACGACGACACCCATATCTCTCTTTTCAACGTCCGCATTGCATTACCTGAATCTTGCTGCACCTATTTGCAGCTTCTTGGCGAATCGTCGCCTGGAGGCAGTTCTCCGAACGGCGGCTTGGGCTAGATGAGACTGTGGACGTCTACCTGGCCGATTTGAGGAGGCTAGCCGCGCCGTTCGGTGGAACAAGCAAGCGAATACTGGGATGCGCCTTTTTGACTGGACTCCCAGACAGCGCCAGCAGACTGCTGCGAGCATCGTCCAGACTCAGTGAGATTGGGCTTGACGAGTTGTTGACCAGAGCCCGAAACATTTTGAAAGAGGGCACAGAGCCGGTTTCGGCAGCTGCGGAAGCGTGTTCACCACCAACAGAAGACGTGAGATACTACAAATGTGGCGGGCCGAAATAGCTTGAAGTAATAACGAAGGTCCAACAAAACGCAAATCACTCTGGAGTAAAAAACGAAGGCCCAAAGAAACGCAAATCACTCTGTCCGTAGATCACAAAGTCCTCTGTCAGCTTCCAAAGCAGATCTCTACGTTCGTCACACGTGCACTTACTTCGCACCGTTTCGTTGAAGACGGTAAGAGACCCGCTTTTATTAGGCTGAGGCACACCTAATTTGCATGCCTGCTATGTGACTTCGGGAGACTCCGCGTGAACCGTACGTAATAAAGGTTCACGGACGCCATGTTGAATTCTTTTCTTTTCATCCGCAGCGCACAGGACAGACAAACACGAGGACGTTTCGCAGGTAAGCCCCCTTCACGTTCCCCACATATAAATGAAAACTTGTTGGCAAAAAAAAATGTCTTGAGTCTGGAATTTGTTCATATCGCTAAACACACACAAACCATCTCTGGACTCACACGTTAGTGTTTTAATATATGTAAGTTTTAATATATGTAAGTTTTAATATATGTAAGTTTTAATATATGTAAGTTTTAATATATGTAACTTCTTCATTATGTTTCTTCATAAGTTCTTCATTATTCAACAACACTATAACTACGCGATTAACACACACCGGTATTCAAACACCAACCGTCATAACATCAGAACGAGTTTCATCTTCACTGCGTTAATATTCCCCGATCAAGAAGGATAAAAAAGAAAATCAAACGAAAAATATTGAATTAAATGCCTATAGTTTTGACAAAGGCGTTTAACGCTTAAAGATCTCAAGTTTTTAGAAAAAAATAAATTTATTAAAAAAAACAAGAAATACGTTGTTTTTGTTTTTCAAAATATTCTTCTTCTTTTGTGTGAACTTCTTCAATATGTAAATTTGTTTATAAACCTGGTAAATATCTTATTTTTACATAAATATTTGTTAATTAAAAAAATAATGAGCACATAACAGAGCCGCGTACGTTGATATTAATGGAAAAGAGAATTCCTCTTTGGCGTTCAAACTTACAATTTCACGAAGAGCCTTAGAACAGCACTTTTTTCTAAGAACATTTTAAATAATAATGTTTTTAGCAAATAAGGAGAAATCACACGATGTAGAAGTTCATGAAGAACTTGATTTTTTGTAAGAAACTTCAGATTCTAACATAGAAAAGCAAACGGAAATAATGTTTTTCAATGTTAATTAAAACATTAAAAATAATAACAACATAGAAGAACGTAGGAAGCGATTTGGTTCATATTAGTATTTTTTGCCATCCTTTTAAAACTACTTTTTCAGAGTCTTTTATCGACTGATGAAGTAAGTTTCCTCACACCTCAAATAGTAAATAGTACAGTAGATACTTCCAAAATACGATGCCATAGATCATCTTTGCAGTTAAATTGCTGTCAATTCTTGTAAATTCGATGTTTCATAATGGATTATAGGTTTTTCATCTGTTTCAAGTCCCTGATCTGAGGTTGCCAATCCATGAATTCTTGCCCTGTAAATACTTCGTCAGCAAGCCAGTCTCTGGTTAAACGAGATCAATAACTAGGGTCATCCTCCTGCTAAAATACGAGGATATCTTAAAGGTCTTTATTCGTTAAATTTAACCATGGAATTAAACTGATATCTTAAAGGTCTTTATTCGTTAAATTGTACCATGGAATTAAACTGATATCTTAAAGGTCTTTATTCGTTAAATTGTACCATGGAATTAAACTGATATCTTAAAGGTCTTTATTCGTTAAATTGTACCATGGAATTAAACTGATATCTTAAAGGTCTTTATTCGTTAAATTTAACCATGGAATTAAACTGATATCTTAAAGGTCTTTATTCGTTAAATTTAACCATGGAATTAAACTGATATCTTAAAGGTCTTTATTCGTTAAATTTAACCATAGAATTAAACTGATATCTTAAAGGTCTTTATTCGTTAAATTTAACCATGGAATTAAACTGATATCTTAAAGGTCTTTATTCGTTAAATTTAACCATGGAATTAAACTGATATCTTAAAGGTCTTTATTCGTTAAATTTAACCATGGAATTAAACTGATATCTTAAAGGTCTTTATTCGTTAAATTTAACCATAGAATTAAACTGATATCTTAAAGGTCTTTATTCGTTAAATTTAACCATGAAATTAAACTGATATCTTAAAGGTCTTTATTCGTTAAATTTAACCATGGAATTAAACTGATATCTTAAAGGTCTTTATTCGTTAAATTTAACCATGGAATTAAACTGATATCTTAAAGGTCTTTATTCGTTAAATGTAACCATGGAATTAAACTGATTTTAGGAACTGACAATAGTTACGTAAAATCAGTTTTAGATCTTCAGGCACCCTAAATGGTCTAATTAACGCATCGCCAGCACTTTTGACCAAGAACACCACCTGGCCACCTTTCTGTTGACGCTCAAATAGTAAGCAATGACTTCTACCTTCAATGAGATAAGCTCCCTTTTATCCAACAGGGCCATCAAGTGTTGCTCAAGCTTTATAAGTCTGCAAGACAGTCTGGAAATCAGCTTCACATACTTGTCTGTCCATTCCATTCTTTTTCTTCGGATTAGTTTAACTTAAAACGGGGTAAACGGTAGGTGATCGCTGATTTGTCATCTTCTCCGGGGTACAATTACTGGTTGTCTTTAATATTCCTCAGACGCCAGCATAATCAAAAATTGTTTTATTTGTACTGTGAGGATCCTGAGAGAGACTTCTTTGATTTTCCTTCCATATTTTCTGGACAATTTACATGGACACCTCCATTATGTTTTTTTTGTGCTGCACTTGTCTCTTTTTACATATGTTCTCGCTGTGCGATGAACCTGCTAGATGATTTTTTAGCCTTCCAAGTATTTTGTACCGTCAATTAGTAATTATGCAATTTTACATTTCTCTTCGGTTGTTAATATCTTCCCACTTACAATCTTTACGACGTTTAGTACATGGCAAAAACTTTTGGTTCACCGTGAAGTAAAATTAGACATATAAAACATGCTTTTAAAACTAAAACAGGTTATATAATATCCATTGAAACATAAAAATTCATACCTGCAAACACTTTTTATTAAACAATGTATATATATATATATAAATATATATATATATATATATATATATATATATATATATAGAGAGAGAGAGAGAGAGAGAGAGAGAGAGAGAGAGAAAGAGAAATATAGATTGATAGAGAGAGAGACATACAGACAGACAGAAAGACAGACACATATGTATATTTCGTCATAACTAATACGCACCGATATAGAGTAGTACAAGTAAGAGTCAAAATAGGATGACAAAAATAAAGAAAACATGTAATAATAAACATGTTTTATTAATTTTAATTTACTTTCTTGATACGTTCCTTTGCCCAGTTCTATGACTTGCAGAATCTGAATACGGACCGTTTTGACGTCCGTTCCTGGGTTACATAATATGCTATATCATGTACATATAATTTGATATTTTACCAAGGTATTTAACATTGCATTTACACTTATTGTTTTTATTTTGTTTTGTGTTGAATATACCTATTTGTAGACATTGTTATTGTATTTTATGAGTACAAGTAGTATATTACATAATTGAAAATAAACATCGTCTGGAAAATGCTGTAAATTACTTGGATACTATAGTGTGTACTCTTTATATTAAATAGGATTTGAAAATAATTTAAGTCTTTAAATACACGCACACACACCCATATATATATATATATATATATATATATATATATATATATATATATATATATATATATATATATATATATATAGTAGTAAGCTATGAAAATATATTTATAGCAATTAAGCTACACAGAGGCTCCCGCGTTTCATCCCCGTGGGGAATCTTCAGGCTAAAATGCATTTTAGCCTGAAGATTCCCCCGGGGATGAAACGCGGGAGCCTCTGTGTAGCTTAATTGCCATAAATATATGTTCATAGCCTGAAGATTCCCCCCGGGGATGAAACGCGAGAGCCTCTTTGTAGCTTAATTGCCATAAATATATTTTTATAGCTTACTACCTAGCTCTATTTACGTATCGAGCACCGTTGAAGTAAATACTGAAAATTGATACATAAAAATTATATCTCCTTATAAATTTTTATGTGGATACATGAAATAGTAATATATATATATATATATATATATATATATATATATATATATATATATATATATATATATATTTATATATGAGAGAGGTAAATCATAACGAGACACACGCACCATTGAGTTGTTTCCTTCTTGCGTTCATACTCGCCTTCATTCATATTGTTGTTTCCTGTGTTTTTTTTTGTTTTTCATTTAACGGCTATTCTTAATTTGTTTCGAGTTAAAATTCCTCTTTGTTAATCCATTTCGTATTTACACGTTAGGGACGGGGTTGTGAATGAACAATCTGACTCACACAATGTGGCCTTCTTCGAACAACCCTTTCTAACCATCTTCCCCATCCCCTCAACCAAAACATGGCTTCTTCTGTTTTTATTTCCTACCCTAAACAAAAACACTTTGTCCCTTCTGCATCAGTTGATAATCTTTACTCATTATGACCGCTGTCCATCGCTTAATTCAATTACGAGCTCGACGTGCGCAAATTGATCAGGCACCTACCCTCCTCCATCTTCTATGAAACTGGCCAACTTCGTAACAGGGGTCGGTGTTATTACAAGCACGAAAGAAAGAACAGAGTATATAAAAAAGAAGTTTTTCTTTTTTAATTCTCAAATCGTAACGAAGCACTTGAACCCCCGAAAGATTTACCACATCGCCCCACACCTATCAAATCTATACCGCTTGTGACAACAAGGCATTTAGTTTTGTTTTTAATTCGCCTCCCCCCTGCAGCTTTTATTTTGTCTTTACCTCGTCCGGAAAAAAGGAAATCATTTTTCTTAGACGGGAAGAAATAAAATAATATAAAACGGGAAACATGTGTTTGTTACCTTTTGTCAAAACAACTGCACCTTTCTTTTATTGCGAAGAACTTTCCGCTTTATTTTTGTTAGCATTCCCTTGTCATGGCAACTTCTTTTCTTTCTCGTTTTGAAACTCTTATTTTCTTTCAAGATGGCCGAAGCCGAATGTATAGAGGAACCTCGCTAATTTGAAATATTATGCTGATTGGTTTCTATTTGCTCACATTTATTCGGGTTTATATACAACTAAAGATATCTATACGACGACGTGTCCGTGAGTTCATCCGTCTGTCACGTTCAAGTTTGACATAGCATTTCTGCCGATCGATTGGTTGTTATTCAATTTAATTACTAGACCCTTAATTTAAGACCAATCAAGAGTAATGGATATACATGTCGCAGACAATGGTATTAGTGAGATTTTCCATTTAGAATGTTATGTTTCTTTTTATACTTGTCAAATGACGCTTTACAACACGGTTACTTTTATATTCCACATTTTTTTAAACATAGTTCACCCCCAAACAAGGCAGGCCGCCACTGTAGACGTAAGGGGCTACTGAGAAAACTAAGGGTGACGGTTTGGGGGCGGGCAACCTAATTTGGGAGCTGCGCAGCGAGATATCTGTTTAAATTAGTTTTAAATTTCTGCATGTCAGCAACGTCAGGAAAGCAGGGAGCAGAGAGGGAGTTCCAGAGTCCAGCAGCACGAGGAAAGAAGCTTTTGGAGTAGAAAGCTCTTCGGTATCTGGGCACCTCCGCAGTGAATGAATGGCATTTGGCAGATTATCGGGTTGGTCTAGTGAATTTACGTCGTGGGGGTACCAGAGCAGCAAGATCATCAGAGAACAATCCATTGAAGTACTTGTAAAACAGACACAAGGAAGACACATTGCGGCGATAGGACAGGGGCTGGAGCTTGGTGGATAGTGAAGGACCTATCAAATTGGCGACTCTTTTTTGGACCTTGTCTAAGAGGGAGAACATTTTATTTCTCTCTTCGTTAATTCACTTTCCACATTTTCCCACGAAATGCGCGCCTTCAACCTATGCCGATTATAATTGCCTGCGCGCTGAGAATTATTTATAGCAACAACAACAAAAAATGAAACATCCGGATTAATATTCTCTCCGGCGTAATGTTCATCGCTTTTTAATCTAAATACAAAAGCTCTGACTTTAGAACCAATCACGAGTGTGAGCGGAAATTGTTGCTTTTCTATATTATTTAAGAAAATACTTTATATAAAACTATAACTATAAAACTATAAAACTATAAGACTATAAAATATAATACTTTATATGAAACTATATAAATTTAATTGAAGTTTAAATATAATAGTGAACCCTGTCAAACAAACATCGCCGATATCCGCCGTGTCTTATTCCCTATTTAATTGACGAGAGGTAAACAAAAGCATTATACACTAAACATGTTACAATCATCTGCTGAATGGCCCAATGGGGGAAATAGATGATTATAACTGATTTAAAAACACGTACTTTATTCAATAATACACACACACCCACACACACACACACACACACACACACACACACACACATATATATATGGGTAAGGTACACGATAAGTCATGAAATGCCGTGGTAGACAAAATGTGTGAAAAATGACAAACAGAAAACGTAATCTTTCATATATATATATATATATAACTTCTTTGTAATATTATAGGAAAAATCCTAGCAGAGTGCTCGATTAATTGAGAATTAAAGTTAAAAATAAAAAATTAACGGCGTAATATTTATTTATTTTGGTACAGAAAAAATAGTACAACATTTATACCGTCGGTTTACAGCACAGAAGGATTAGCCATCCGGCTCTCTTCATCTCTGAGAAGAGAGCCGGATAGCTAAGTCCTTCTGTGCTTGAAACCGACGGTACGAATGTTGTACTCATTTTTCTGTACCAATATATATATACTTATGGCAAACAAGTTACACAAATATGTTATGCTTCGGTCGAAGAGATATTATCAAAATATCTTTACAATATTTTTTGCTTATAAATTAGTTATATATATATATATATATATATATATATATATATATATATATATATATATATATATATATATATATACATGACTAGAATTTTAATTTTGATTCAGGCAACGAACCTATGAGAAAAGAATGTCCGGCATAACGTTTGCGACCAGGTAGATGAAGTAACCTATAATCTGCTCATGAACAGTTATATATCTTGTGGATCGATTTAAAACAATTCCACATGTAGAAGTTTTCTGATAATTTCGGATAATATTGAACTGTCATTCCTGTTGTGGACGGATTACAATATTACGTATATAGATAATTCAATTAAATTTGTATGTTACTAGGTCGAATAGTCTAAAAGTAGTTAATGGACACATAGGGAAACATAAAGACAAACTTTATAGTGTCGATATTTTCGAAATCCACGTCTTGATTGAAAACAAAATTATATTGATTGGCGGATACAGAAATATGTTTTTGTGGGCTCATCCTGAATTAGGGACTCACGCACTTTTATTGAAACCGGTTGATTTTCCTGGCATTTGACCCATTCAAACCCAAAGTACGCAGCTAGTCAAGTGTCAGGAAGACGATATTTTGACTTGTTTGAATCTGTTTTTGCGGGCAGTCTTTTTATGTACTTTTAAGGTGAAGGTATACATAGAAGTTCAGTGCTTAATGTGTCAGTCTCGAGTATCGACGGATAATCCCGAGTCAGCTCAGGAAATGTCCCAGACAGTTAACGATTTAGAGGGATTCTTTTTCTGTTCTTCCTTTTTTTGTTGGGGGGGAGTTTTTTTAATTTTAGTTTTTTTAAGGGGCTAAATTAAAAAAAATTAACGCTAATCTAACCGTTACATAAGCCTAACCAAAACCATAACACAGCTTAGTGTCGTCTGCTGTTCACATTTTTTTTCGCGGTTTTTAAATCCTAAACTGTTTCGGTCATTTCCAGTCTGAGTTGGGGTTCTTCGTCGATATTCGGGACTGACTACGTAAGTATTGAACTCGTCTTGCTACTCATTCCTTACAAGTACCTTTTTATATATAATCAGGTATTCGCGCGATGGAACCACGTGATCGTTGCCAGCATGCCAAATGAAAGTGGTGTTACGGAGGCGACAGCTATCGAACATGGCAATTCCGAGTCATCGTTATCTACTCCATGGAAGGAAGATGAACACAATGAAAACAAAAACATTATAACGATTTATTTTGTAATGACGAAATCAAACGCCGTGAATATCATAACAGAATCACGGATAAAGCTAAGGAAAAATAAAAAATCATAATTTGGATGAAAGTAACTGCAAAACGGTGACACAGTCGAACGCCTGGCGGATCCTACAAAAACAATACAAGACAAATAATATGAAATACAATAATAAAAAACGCAATGGAAGAAGACATAATTTGATAATATGAGAATGAACACGGACCATATATAAAAACACGTAGAGAAATAGAAATAAGTAAAAATGGAATAATAAGCATGAAAAGAAAAGGAATATTAAAATTTTGTAATTATCTTCGACAGAATCGTTCCATTTACAGGATATTCATTGTCTCCTTTAAGATGGAAGATGCCCACACACACATCCATGTTTATATATATATATATATATATATATATATATATATATATATATATATATACAAAAACACAGGCCAATAAATACACGACATGCACAAAATACACAAACAAACACACACACGCACACACACACACGCACGCATATATATATATATATATATATATATATATATATATATTAACACGTACACACATAAACACACAAAAGCGCACAAACCAAAACAAACGTACGGGGAAACACGCACAACCACAGGTGCTACATAGTACGTACACAGACTCAAACACAAACATACACAAACACATACACACACACACACTTGCATATACACTCTAAAACTCTCACACACAGAGACACACACAACACAAAGTCACACATACATAAGCACACGAATCTGCAAAAACACACGGATTCACTAACCTACATATAAAACCAAAACACATATATACGTATAAACAAACACACACTCACATATATCTTACACGAATAAAAATACACACGCAAATACACGCGAACACACACTCGTACGATTGTTATTGTGCCTTTTGTGGGTCCGAGTTGGAAATAGGTTTTCGTTTCGTCGATTGTTTTCTCTCTGAACGGCGCTTATGTTCGATCCGCAGTTGTTCGTATTGATTTATCAAAAGCAACATTTGTCGAACCAGCTTTCTTCGATTGGTTTGTTTGCTAATCAATCCAGCCGTGAAACAAAAGTCATTCGTCTAAAAGACTGACCCCCTCCCCTTCTGGTTGCAACGAACAACAGATTAAATTACTTCTTCAACTTAATCCCCCCACCGGCCTCTAAGACACTAGAAAATAATTTTGTTTCTCTCTCACAAGCATGTATTTTTGAAAATGTATGGTCGGAGCGCTATAAGATGCTTCGTCGGTCAGTCAGTTTGTTCAGAATAGCTTTTTCAGAATGGACGTATCTTAAGAATATCCGTCGGTTTTAGGTACGGGTGTCCTTAATAACCTGTAGTCTTTTAATTTATCAGGCACTCCTTTACACGAGCTCAGTTAAATAATATTAGACCAGCTGTGATAATGGTATATGTGTTTAAAATTACGGGGAAGGGGAGAGAGCTTTTTCGATGTCCACGAATTGTCCGGCGTTTTTTTCGTTGACAGAAACACAGTTGAGTCTTTCTTGGTTGTTAGTGGTGTTCAGTTGTAAATGTAGTTGCAGTGGTGATGTAGAAGTCAGGTGGTTGATGAAATAAGAGAAACAATTAAAAATCACAAAAAATAACTCTATTAATTGGTCTGAAATTAAATTTACTTCTTACAGAAATTTGTAGCAAGCACATAAATATTATCTGAATCTTTCCTTCCAACCCATGTCGAGTTGTGCAGATCTCGAAACGCACGTCGTATCACTTCGACGTCAAATTCCTACAACATGAACGCTTTTGGGCCACACACTTCCTTCCATGAAGTCATATCCTGCCACGTAACCATAATTCCAAACTTTTAAATCGAATTTTATACTCTATGATTGATTTTAATCTTACGTGGAAAATTTATGGTGTCATTTTTCTTATTCAGGTTATAAAAATATATTTTATGGTTTAAAATCAGTGCCTGTATATGAATTTATACCAAGGCCCTTCCAATGTATAGGCTGCGGGTAGGGGTTGATGTCAGTTGGTCGAGGATAAATGACACTTTTAGAAGAGCTTTACCCCCAACAACAACATAGCTACGACCCTGTATGAATTGAATTTTTTAATTTTTAATTTTTAATTTTCTTTGCTCGCCAATTTTTACCCTACTGAATTTCCCCACATGTGAGTATGCTCTTTTCTTTGGTTTGTATTTGATTTCGCCCTAAAATGAACCAATGTATAGTGTAGGTTATTTTCAAGACATTTTAAACCAAGGACTTTTAACTCTTTGTGATTTTTTTTTATGATTTAGTACTGTTGCAGAGACGATATTGACATAACAATATTGTTTGGCTCACAGCAAATGAAACGGACCGTAAAAATACATCTCACAGAAATGCAATGTTTCTGACATTTAAAAAAAATAAAAAAATAAAAAATAATAATAAAACATGGTTATTGGAATATAAAATGAACCTTATATATATATATATAATTTATTTAGATACTGTATATTACAGCAATGTACCGCGGTTTCATCCAAAAGGGCAGATTTAGACATCTTTAGTAAAAATATAAATTAATAACCATTTTTTGCTTTCAACACTACTGGTTATAAACGGGACATATCAACGAAACACCGCTTTCTCCCATTAAGATCTAGAGAATACGAAAACACCAATTCAATAAACGAAAATAAACAAACACGTTAAGTCCATAAAAACATTATTGCCTCATCCTTTACAACACTATATCGAACAATTAATCCGATACATAAATTTATTCATAAAAACGACAACAAAAAAGCACCCTAATTTCACAAATCCAAACGGCAAACTATATGGCCGCCCCTTCCGTATTTTTTCCGACTAGGTATAACAATAACATTACAAAAAGAACAGAAAATACGAAAACACCAATTCAATAAACAAAAATACACAAACACGTTAAGTCCATGAAAACATATTTGCATTATCTCTTTCAGCACTATATCGAACAATTATTCCGATACATAAATGTATTCCCAAAACGACAACAAAAAAGCACCCTAATTTAACAAACCCAAACGGCAAACTATATAGCCGCCCTTTTCGTATTTTTCCAGACTAGGTATAACAATAACATTACAAAAAGAACAGATGAATAAATGAATAAATAAAACTTGCTAACAGATAAATAAATAAATAAATAAATAAAACTTGCTAGGGAATAAAATGAAGGCCTTTCATACACGAACTAACATCGATCTCCCTTAAGTCTTAGTTAATCACTATCCCATACCGGATTTTTTCGGGGACCCCCTCAGAGATACACCGTTTTCTGTCATTGTTGACGCCATTCCCTATCGTGCGTGACTACAATCGTTTCAGCTTGCCGATGATTCCACTGGGCACGGAGATTTACTAAAGATGTCTAAATCTGCACTTTTGGATGAAACCGCGGTACATTGCTGAAATATGTAATATACAGTATCTAAATAAATTATATATATATATATATATATATATATATATATATATATATATATATATATATACTAGAAAATATGTGACCCGTTAGGCCACTCTTTAAGCTCTTTTAAGAGTTTTTAAAAGCCAGTTAAATATAAAATAAAATGAAAACGATAAAATCACAAATTTGTCACTTGTAGTCGCTATACCCCTTCTCTCTCTCTCTCTCTCTCTCTCTCTCTCTTCTTTTCAGTTACGGGTAAAATCGTATTCCTACTTATAGTGTCCGTCCCTCTTGATCATAATGGACTATTCCAGTCTCTTTCTTTTTTCCTTTCTTCATTAAATTCCGCTGTTAATAAACAGAGAGTGGGTGAGATATAATCCCTACTAGATATCATCAGACATGCCCCTTGGTGTAAAACCTTTCTCTCCGTTCTTGACAGTGTGCAGAGGAGATAATTGATAAAGTCTAGGCATGCATAGAAGTATTTGTCACCACGCGGAAATACCATAGCCAGCCTCACTCTTCCCATTGGTTCACTTCTCCATGTGTGGCTGCTATTACGCATAGGCGCCAACCATTTCGCCGTTTCAACTGCCATAAGTCAGCTGAAAATAGGTAATAATTTTTAGCATCTAGAAACATGTGTAAGGATATAATAGTCGCGAGATTAGAAATCGCAACGCATCACAGAAATGAGGAAATCGCGATTCCTGGAAAATCTATAATGGGAAATCAACAATTCCTTCTCTATTCAACCACTATAAAGTCGCTTGTTCATAATTGCTGACCCAACGATTTGCCCTTAACACCTTCTTAGACTTCTTAAAACATCTACTCACTAATTTTGTACTACAAACAAAAGCAGCACGAGATGATCTGATGATCACTCCTTCTTATGTCCTGGCTATCATAAGGACACCTCGACACTTCTAAAGCATGTAGACAGATCTTAACTCTGCTTTAGTGATAAAAGAATCGCTCTACTGTCTTATCTAAATGCTCTAACAAATATCTTGCAGAATCTTGCGACCAGAACACATATAAAGCGTTTCGTTCTGAAGCTATAATAGCCAATCAAATCGGGTAAACTCGCCTTTACATGTTATATAGATATACTGACATTTCATTGGTGCCAATAATTTTGACCAGAATTATATCTATATACGTGTGAACGTTTGTATGTACGAAACATGTATATATATATATATATATATATATATATATATATATATATATAAATAGATAGATAGATAGATAGAGAGAGAGAGAGAGAGAGAGAGAGAACAAGGGCGATGGTAGAAACCTTATGAAGAGAGAGAAATGTTTTATACAATCTTTTTCAGATATAAAAATTGAAGGCTTAAACAAATAGACGGATCAAAAACGATGCTTATGCTTTGTTTAAACAATAAGTTTTCTTGAATACACATGATTCATCGTGAGAGTTAAGAATCTTGCTGAAATCATGATTTTTCCATATATATATATATATATATATATATATATGAATCATTTACCCTTTATTCAGATTGAGGAGTGGAATCGTGTAAAGGTTAACCCTATCGTAAAATAGGACTACATCTTAACTCATTTTTTATGATTGCACTGCGATTACAATCCCAAACAAATGATCGTTGATTTCAAGTTTTGCACAAAGTTCGCTGTATAAAAAAATACTACACAAAGTGAAATGTTTTTGTTGGAAAAGCAAAATGATTTAATGCGAAAGTTCTCATATATCGAATGGGTCTTGTGTCAGGCATGATTCTTCACCGGATAGATTAAATGAAATAAAAGTAATATCTGAATGCCCCAGAAAGTGTAAATAAAAGTAAGAAAGTTATCATGAGATTTGAAATCGAAAGCATCTCTCTTTCCTCAAAAGTAAAGGGAGGTTTCTCCCTCTCCCCTCTCTTTGTCTCCCAATGTGTCTTTTTCACTTTCTGTAAAGATTGCTTATACACCGATAAAGACATCAAAATTGTTGAACATAAGGTTTGCCCGTCTTGCAAGGTTCAATAAAACAATAATAACATAATGTATTAAATTGTAAATATAGTCCGCATTCCTCTCCATGACCCTTTCTATCCGTAATGGCACGTTCATACAGTTTTTGCGGGTTTTCCAAAGAAAAGTTATACCTTAAAACATTATTCTTTTTAAGTATCTATTAATCCATTCAAATAATTGGTAATACCTCAAAAGAGACGGTAATCTGTTGCTGCAAGATACAGAAAATATAGCGGATGATACATAATTTCCCATGCATGCTATTCTAAGGTAGATTTAGCCTTTTGTTCAGGTCGACCGTTATCAGGATTAAAAAGGAGGTAATTCATGCAGAACGGATTTTCTTACCTTTGACGATTTACAAATTGGTTTCATACCATGATGAATGGCTGTATAACCCACATTATAATATGCGCTTAATTTATTAACTTTATCAGTCGGCGGATTCTGATCTCTAAAAATTCAACGTCATTTTTTCCGGATTCATTACCATGACAAATATGGAGGAATTTTAGAGATGCAGTTCACTATTCCGTTTTTCAAATCCATAAAGAATAACACGGCGAACATTTTGTTTTGCTCAGAGTACACTTTTTTAGCAGAAAAAATATTGATTTCGGCATATTTCAAATATGATTTCGAAGTTAGACACCATTTAAAATAAAATAAATAATTATTCCCAGACAAACAGAATATTCATCTCTACATAATATTTATTAAAACGCAAAGACACATCTTATTTGATCAACAAGCAACGTCGCGAAGGCAACACTTTAGAGAAACGGATGACGCCAGTTATTGGAACGCCACGATTTCATATTACAACACTTGCTATTGGTTTTATGTAATGAGGTATGAGTCGAAGGATAGCGAGGCTTGGTGGGGTTTAGCTGTGACTGTGGCGTTTGACGTCGATACGACAACTCACTTCACTCGAGTGGGGATGTAAATGCATAAATAAATGTACGGGAATAAAAATGTCAATAAAGGTGAAAAAACAAAAACGAAGAATATTTTTACGTTTATATCATTATTTTGTTCTCAGAGACAATTAAAAATGGCTGACCACAAAAACAGTGACGACAAAACAACATTAGTTTGAACTTGCTACGATAATTATCATTCCCAAAAGATGTAAGTCGATAAATAAGTTGTCAATTATATCTACTAGCAAATATATGCTCCCTCCGGTCGCATATTTTTGCTAGGCTGCCGCGTCAGAAATGAACGCTCACGCGTAAACCGATGGAGCCCCGGTCATATTTCTTGGGTGGTTAGACAAGAATTTTTTCAGTTGAAAATAAAGAAAAAAGAAATTCGACCCTAGCCCGATTTTTGTTTTACTCTCCCCCATAAATAGAAATATTTTTAGTTTAAAAAGAAAGAAAAATATTTTTTTTATACCCCCTTCCCTATTTTATTTTCATTTTACCCTCCCATACATAGAAATATTTTTAGTTAAGAAAAGAAAGAACATTTTTTTTGACCGCCTTCCCCCAATTTTCTTTCTTCTCCTCCCATACATATAAATATTTTTAATTAAAAAGGGAAAAAAACCTAACCCTAACTCTAACCCCCACGTTGACCTTGACCCTAACCCTAACGATGGAGTCAAAGTTAGCGCGGGTCCTAAAATGAAAAAAGCACAAAAAAATCAAATACAGTGAACACTGTGTGTGTGTTTGTTTGTTTAATGACCTTTTTCTAATTAAACAATTTAATTCTAAAATCAGTTGTATAGTTTTCCAGTACAGTGTGTTAGTTTTTTGTTGACAGTAAATACAGAACATCACATCTTTTTTTAAATAAATAAAACATGGAATCATAAATTCAGGTAAGATCATGAAAAAATGATAATATTGGATATTAAAGTATTAAGAAATCAAATACGGAGGGAGGTCGTTTCAATGGATTAACGCTGTTTAATCAGTTGGGTGTTAGATGAAATAACTACGTAACTCGTTAATTTTTAAATCAATTATTATTTTAATCAAACAGTTTGATTCAATAAATTTGTGTTTTAAAACCTAATAGCTAATAGGATTAAGAAAATAAACAAACTTAGAACGTTTTAAAGTATCACGGTTAAATGCCAACGTTTTGTTTACATTTGAAAATACGCGCCGTCTTGCGTCCGTATTAATTTGACGGAGGGAGGTCGTTGCAATGGGTTAACGCTGTTTAATCAGTTGGGTGTAGATGAAATAACTACGTAACTCATTAATTTTTAAATCAATTATTATTTTAATTAAACAATTTGATTCAATAATTATAATTTATAAGTAAGATTATTAGCGAGCAAAATTGCGTAAATACATGTTGAAATTTGAAGAAAACAATCATGAGTGTATATTTGCAAATACTAATTTATTAGAAGTTCAAATGCAATTGATTATGTAAATTGAGAAACGCGCATAGTGTTTGCAGCGGTTTTTTTCATAGTATATAATAAAGCTGGCGGACTTAGCAGATAGTCATACTACTCTGATGGAGTTCCGGCTTCAGGCAGACAGACATATAGAAAGAAAGACAGACAGACAGACAGATACATACAGTCCATTATTAATAGATATAATAATACGTTTAGGCATTTCATGTTCGTACATACATAATCGATATCTATCTCTTTTATAATACGTGGAATCGACTTTTAATTTTTTTTTTACATGAAACGCTGTTGTGTCGTACGTTAAACTGAAACTAAAGTACTCTTCAAGGATAGGATGAAAGTGTAGTATCTGTTCTGTCCAACGATGGTAAAATAATATCGCCGGACGTCCATTAAATCAAAATATGTCAAACACTTCTACAAGGGTTTTGGAGATAGAAACCCTATTACCAGATATATTCTCAAACCCCTTTAACCAGAGTAGTTATGTTAAAGTTTTAACAAAAGTTGTACAATTATACTACAGGGTCTGCGTTCGCGAAAAACAGCTAGAATCGAAATATGTTACATCTTCTTCTATATAGAACATGGTTGCAACGTTCCATTTATTTATGCTGAATACATAAATATAATTCGTAAATACGACATCCGTTACAACGAAATCTATGAGTACATTCCCTCCTCTTTCACACATATTATTTATAAATACTTTTTATTATTGCTCGCTGGCGTACTTATCTGTATAATTCATACTTTTAAAATTACTTGCAGTATACCATCATTCATTTAACTACAACCTTTAACACACAAAAGCCTATATATCTATATTAAAAAACTAATTTAGTTGTAGTTTTACAAGAACTATATATTTTTGATGACTTCGACAACAACAGCAATAACGAAGACGACGAGTGCTTTTATCGCACACACGACGGCGACTATTACTATTACTTTGCCTTATAACTAGTGCTTTTAAAGCATATATATATATATATATATATATAGTCATCCACATAAAGACTGTTTCACTGTTTCACAGCTCATCAGTGCCTCAAGCCGGGATCGAAACGCAACCGTCGAGCTGACAGTCGGCGATGTTAACCCCTACGCCACTGACTGAATGTGAGTTGTATCTCAATGTAAACATTGCAAATGCCGGAGCTCTAATTAGTGTTTACCTAATGAGCATTGCCTTATATATATATATATATATATATATATATATATATATATATATATATATATATATATATATATATATATATATATATATATATATATTAAAATTTGAGAAACCAGTAAACAGACGCGTGAATTCATATCAATAAATGAAAATTTATTTAATCATTTTTTTCTCTTTTTATAATTCCAAATTTTCGGTTTTATCAAACCATAATCATGATAAACAGACATTGTATTTCTTCTTTTTTTTTCCTGGTAAAGATCTGACGGTGTTATAGTCTGCCCCCGTCAGATTTTTACCAGAAAAAAAAGAAGAAATACAATGTCTGTTTACCATGATTATAGTTTGATAAAACCGAAAATTTGGAATTATAAAAAAAGAAAATAATGATTAAATAAATTTTCATTTATTGATATGAATTCACGCGTCTGTTTACTGGCTTCTCAAAGAAATGTTCAAATATATCTACTAACGACGCTTCTAAAACTGTAGTAACACTTGTATTATTCATCTCAGCCAACTAGGGCCTTCACTACAATATCGGACATATATAAAAAAACAAAAAAACTCTCCAAAAGGTTCGGAGGAAATCGTAAATCTTCGGCCACGCCGTCAGATTTTTACCAGGAAAAAAAGAAGAAATATAATGTCTGTTTACCATGATAATGGTTTGATAAAACCGAAAATTTGGAATTATAAAAAATGAAAAAAAAAATGAATAAATAAACTTTCATTTATTGATATGAATTCACGCGTCTGTTTACTGGTTTCTCAAAGAAATTTTCAAATATATCTACTAACGACGCTTCTAAAACTGTAGTAACACTTGTATTATTTATATATATATATATATATATATATATATATATATATATATATATATATATATATATATAAACATAACAAAATACGAACGGTTACATGAAGAAGTGTGATACACATAAACTATTATTCAGAAATAAATAAAAACACCATAAACTGCTTTTATTTAACTTCTTAACCACAAGAAAAACTTCATAAATGTACCCGATTATCAGCTCAGCCAATTGCGTAAATGTCCTGGTCTGAAATGCTATATGCAGAAAGTTATCGTCCAATCGAAAACAAATCGAAGTTTAAAGGTTATTAGATATTTAAAAGCAACAGTAAATTTCAATTATCGACCAGAATAACGCATTGTCATATAAATAAATGCGGTGTTTACGGTGTATACACTCTTTAAATAGGGTACTCGCAAAAATGGGGTGACTCGCACTAATACACACACACACACACACACACACACACACACATATATATATATATATATATCATTATTAAAATTATATATATATATAATTATTAAAATTATATATATATATAATTATTAAAATTATATATATATATATATATATATATATATATATATATAATCATAATATATATATATATATATATATATATATATATATATATATATATACAGTTAATTTGTCGTCTACAATATATCCGTGTGGGTAGACGTAACGAGATTTAAAAGCAGGACACCAGTGTTTGGCGTCCCGTACTCTAACAAGTAAGCCACCGTAACCGGTGTAAATTGGTGTAATTATATGGTATACTAGCAGAATCCGTCGCCCGGCGTTGCCCGTGAGAAATATCATATAATTTATTCAAATATGTATTCAGCCAACACGACGCAAATAGGTTACATGGGATAGTTTTAATATTTAGAAAAAAATCTTGTTTTTGAATTGTACTCACGAAAATAATTACTTCTGAGTGGGACAAAAATAGAAATTGCCACAGTATATAAGGATATCTCCTTCACTAGCCGATTACGGAAAAAGGTATTTCTGTAGGGTTGATATATTTTTTCGATCTATTATCTTTCCTCGGATTGCTTGGCTTTGGAATTCCCTCTTTGCTTTCTGCTTTTCCGACCGTATAAATATGCATAGATTTAAATGTAATGCGAACAAATATCTTGCTTCACATGTTGCCGCCTATTAATATGACCGTAAACACAGTAGCTTATTATGTTATATTGGCAGTGGAAATATGCCTTGTTTGGGGCGACAAAAAGTAAAAGCACTAGCCAGTCAAACAACCTTTCAAGCTATAATGAATCCAGAAAGAGATCCTTCATTCTATTTTCATAATGAGGCATTTTCATTTTTTTCGTCTTTCTCTGCCGATTTATACGTTTTTTTACTTTCCAGTTTGAAGCGTTTTATTTTATATCTTATTTCATTTTTAACTTCACTGACTGAGACATTTTTTATAAATATAACTATTAGTGCGAATACTAGCGAAGCATAATTGTTTTCTACTATTTTTGAACAAATGTGGTGTACTCGTAATTTAATATTTCTTTTATTCTTGATTTTATTTGTACACTACATTCCTTACTTTTATTAAAGCCAACCCGTTCACTGCCCCCCCTCTCTCTCTTTCTCTCTCTCCGTGCATCCAAACATTCTCTAAATTCTAACAATGTTTTCTCTCAACATAGTCTGCCCCCGGAAGATTGATTTGTTCCAAAGATTACCACCCTCCATTTCCATGCTCGTTTTCTTGTCTGCCATCTTCGGACATTAAACAAAGCCGTTACTGCCAACATTCGTCCTTCCCTCAGACGCCCCATTGCATTGTTCAAACGTCTTTTTTCCTTTACTGGCCTTCGCCCTTCCTCATTTCTGGCAGATTAATTGCGACCATTGTTAAGAACGCTTGTGTTATTTCATCAGACTTAATTTAAGGAATTCGCTTTAAGATGTCCTTCCACGCATGTGCTTCAACAGCCGCGCTCACACGGCAATACGCATAATTTCTACCTGAAGTCAACGTCTCCAACAAATACAAAACAATTCTACTTGCATAGAAACACATGTATACACATTAGAGACGCATACATCTATTTGTACCAACATTTTCTCAATGTTCTTTTGAATTTCATTTTATGATATACTAGTAAAATCTACCCGCTCTCCGGTCGGCAATTACTGACACTGTAGTCTTCTTTACAGAAACCAAATAAGTAATTTTCATTTGACATTTTGGTAATTTAGAGGGAATTTAAAAAAAATATGATTCTCGTAGTGTTATCTGATATATTCCAATATGGGGGAAATATACTGTGCATGAATATTGTCAAATTTTGTTTTTTAGGAAATAACAACAAAAAGGTTTATTGATATGGTTTTTAAGATATTCAACGTCGATAAATTTTATTTTGTTTTAGCATAAAAATTAAAATGAATTCCCCATTCAAACTGGTTATATAATGAAATTAATAAACATAAGGGTTGAACGTCGATTGGTAAAATACTCCACTTTTATACTACTGACAAATTCGAAATGGGTACTTTGTATTTTTCACTTTTATTATAAAAAAATATGTAAAGAATATTAAAGAAAAATACTTTTTTTTGTAATTTAGAAAGATTAGAGGAGGTTTATATCTTTTCTATGACAGATTTTTAATTTATCATCATCATCATCATCATCATCATCATCATCATCATCATCATCATCATCATCATCACTACTAACATGTTAACTACGTGGCTTTTTTGCTAGGAGCAAAATGTAGTATCTGGACTGAATCTGCAATTAGTTTTTATTTTCGCTGTCAGTTAAAAAGACATCCTTCTAGACCGAAGCAATTGAAATTTTTGTTCCAATTCAGAGGGCCTATTTTAGGGGGAGCTGGATTGCTCCCACGTTAAATATTGACATTGTGCCTAACTCTGCTCTCGTGGGAGGAAATAAATAGGAACAGCAACAACAACCACATCCACAACAACAACAACAACAACAACAGAAAAAGATTTATTACAAAAATAATAAACGCATGTATTTAATTATTAACAGATTAGAAAATATTAATTCACTAGAAATTTAAAAATAAATAAATATGCAAATGAGAGGCTGAGCAGATGATATCATGATGAACGAACTATATACACTGACCCCCAGGAGGGTTTAATGCCTGGGAAGATGATACCATGGCAACAGAATAGATAGTACACTAACCCCCCTCCCCCCCCCCACACACACAAAACTGGTAATCCTGAGGAAATGGTATCGTGTGGAACGGATATATATTGAACGGCTTTCACCCCAAAACATGCCAAGTTTCATTGTCCACATGAAACGCGTCAATGAAAATTGGTTGGAAAAATATAGTCGCCATGTTTATAAACAAAGAGGAATATGCTGGCTAAGGAAGAACGATAACTTTCATAATTTTCTAGTTAAAAAAGACATGTTTATTATAAACTTGAGTTATCGTTTATTCTTAGCCAATATGATAGTTAATGAAGATATACTACATTGACCTCTCCCCCCTGACAGATGATAATATGATGAACGAACACTACCTCCCTCCACCCAAAAAAGAAGGAAGTCATTCTTGCGTGGACTGTCTTATGAGAACAGAACCAATACTACACTACCCCCGCCCCTTAAAAGATATTGGGACTAAATCGAGTCTTGTTTTTTTTTCATTCTGAGAGGATCCCCCCCTCCTACACACCCTAAAAACGGAGGAGGTAATTCCTGATAGGACAGTCTTATGATAACAGAACCGATACTGCACTACACCGCCTATTAAAAAATGTTGCAATTTAATCAATTTAAAAAAAAATTGATTTAAAAATGCCTCGTTACAAAAAAATATTTTTATGATTCCATTGCCTTTTGGCTAAAATCAAAGTGTAGTATCTGTTCTCGACTATACATCGATATTTGACACTTTACTAAAACCGGAAGTAAATTATCTCCCTTGAAAATTAAATTCTAAATAAGTTTTTAAACGCTATCATTTTTTTAATAAAATCTCTTTATCTTATTTTATTTATAATTATAATTATAGTACTATCGATAAAACGATTGCATATGTAGAAGAAAATTTGACAATACAAAGTAGAAATCGATATTACAGAATATTAATTGATTAAAAACTTAAAAATCAATAAATATGAAAATGAGCAAAATAGAGATTTGTTTGAGTGAGTTAGAAATGCCTATATATAGGGTATTTCAATATATTCTTATTTGAATGAAATAATCCTAACGTGTTTTTGATATTAATATAGTAAAGATAGGGGAAAAACTTTCGCATTTCTTCATTTAGATAAAGATGTGTAGCAGTTACATGATTATGTTCTACTTTCTTTTGTAATTACCCGTAATTTCTTGCGTATTGATTGGTACGTGGCTCAGTTGGGTAAAACAGACATGTCTAAACTCGCGTAGTGATACACAGGCGATAAGAGCATCACTGGACATGAAGAGGCTATAACCGCCATTATGTGACGTTTATGCTTTAAAAAGCATTTTCATCGCTAAACGCACAGATTGAATGGACGCATATTAATTATATCCTGCGGATGTAAACGTACTGACCTCTCAAAGAAAACTTAAAAAGAGAACAAAAAGAAAAAAAAAACATTAGGGTTGGGTTTAGGAAAGAAACGCGTACCTACTCAGCAAAAACAAAACAAAAACAAAAGAAATAAAAACTTACTATTGTATCAACAACGAGAAAAGGTCATTCCAGTCAGTAGACAAAACATCAGATTTTAATTAAGACGAAAGTCTTATTTATGGAATCGAAATTTCTGCTAAAATCAACAACCTGTTGATAATTTAGACAACTGAAAATTTCATGAGAAAATTGTGCCCAGATCCGCCATTTGAACCCGCGTTTCTACTAAAATAACAAAATACATCAATAAAAGTAGGGGAAAAGAGGGGGGTTGGAACATATTTTTACAAACACACCTATCTTTAAAATATGGTCATGTGTAAACATCTGACACATACTCTCTTTCAAAAGTTTATATCTGAGTTAACAAATCTATGTGTGCTACACATTCAACCAACCCATTCTCCAAACGGATTTGCAGATTGTTGAAAAATTATCTTTTTTTTTAGTAATATAAAAAATATACAGAGTTACGTCCCTTTTTAAAGATGGCAACTATTTAAAAATAATTTTTAAAACTGTAAAAACGAGGATAAGAACAGTTGTTCGAAAAAGCCAAGACTGTCACTTAGATCTGATTATACTTTACACCTTTATCCGTTGCGCCACGTGCCCATGTAGAGGTTAAAGGTTCAATATTCTATTTACAGGCGATAGTAACTAAGAATTAAAAAAAAATACTTAAGACTTCTACCCGGTCGTGGCTGATGGAACAAGAAAAATCTACCCCGTGAATTAATTAAAGGTTTAGTTTGAAAATATGTATTGATACCCTAGTTCGACATAAAGATTTCTGAATTCGACAAGACACACCCGAAGAGGGTCAGGGGATTATATTTTTGTAAGAATAACATCCAAAATGAGAAGAGTAGTCCGAATAATCTAAACAATACATACAATAACATTTTTTTAGTTGCAATTTCTCGGCATAGAAATGTAAAACTAAGGAACTAATACAATTTATAAAAATTATACATCTTTAGTAAGCATAGGAATTGCTCGAACAGTGAGCTTTTCTTTTAAAATAACCCACTGAATTTTGCTGCGTATTCATTAATGAATACGTGTTTAAGATACCACGTTAATTTGATGATTCGTTGAATTTTGTTGATTAACAAAAAATTAGTGTTAATTTTATTTTATTATGATTGTTAACAGCTATGGCCGAGGTGGAAGTTATTAATGGCGGGAGATTCGAAAGAAGAACAAAGGGTTTTGCGATAATGAATCCCCCAACCATAGGAAGTGTGATAGATGTCTTTATAACTGCATGTTATCACACCGTTAGGCTTCCATCATCGGACCACGTGGTGGTTAAATAAAACAGTTTAAGACAACAAAGAGAAAGGAAGAAAATATTATTTAAACTTACCTTAAAGAAAGCGAAGGAATGAGTATTGATTTACTCCTCTCCAGGAGTTAGGCACAAGGCCAGTTTTTATCTTACTCCCACAAGTAAGATGTGACCCAAGATCGGGTCGGGAAAGTGGAGTTTAAAAATTGCCTGGGCAGCCCCGTCGGCATTCCCCGGTAGGGGCGCCTCAGGCAGTAAGCAATAAACTTACTCCTCCCCAAAGAGGGGAGGCAAAGCCTGGGAAGGTGGACCTCCCAGAACTGCACAGGACAGACCCATTGACGAGCGTAAATCAAGACCCGAAGGCCAAGACAACACCAGTATGGGGTGCAGTATCAATCGGAACAGATACTACACTTTGATCTTAGCCAAAGGGCCAAGAAAATCGAAGGAATGAGTAAGCTATACACATATACGAATATGCCTTTTATAATGGTTAATAAAAAGGAAAGGAATAACATTTATATTAACAAAACAATTTATTTATTTAATATTTAAAAGAGAGTGTAAGTTCATAATTGGGGCGTATAATGCGATGCGTGTTGAAATGTCTTTTTGTGTGTAGAATGCAATATGTGTTGAAGAAATAAGAGTTCGTTGGGATTGAAAGATTACCAGATTGTAGAATGTTCATCAAATTGAAAGATAGATAGATTTCTTGAATCGAAAAGGGTTACCTTTCTCTTCCTCCCACACAAGCTCGTTCGAGCTGGTGGTGGGGGGTCATTTGTCGGCAAGCGTTCTTTGTGTGCGTTCGTCTCAGAATGCTGAGGGATAAAGAGGATGAGGAAGGGACGCATCCCCTTCTTTATATATTTAAAATCACGCGCGGCCGAGCTGGCCTGTCGGCCGCCCATTAGTCAGAAACCTCCGGCCAACGTGATTAGGCGAAATGTTGCGAGTTTCTCCACTTCAGAGGCGAAGAAGGGTTAAACAAAGAAAGAAAGAAAGAAAGAAAGAAAGAGAGAATGAGAGAGTACCTCATTGTGGTGTTCACCACACAAGCTCCCCACCGAGTACAGAGTAGATGGATCCGTTGTAATTAGTCTTTCCTTTTGTAGCAGCAAATAAACCGACTTAGGCATTTTATTGATAATTCGTACAGGGGATAGCCTATGACAGAACATTTTAAATTAGTTGTCGCCATTTTGCTATCTCCGCGTAGAATAAATCCATTTTTTTTGTTTGTCCGAATGATGGCGTTTTGGCAATTGTATTAAAACTTTTTTTTTTCATATATAAATATAATCTTTATCAGCGAGGATTTAGCGTTCATTCCGGACGGATGAAGCTGAAGTTATATGGTTGTTCCAGCAAAATTAGCGTTCACGGGCGAAATTTAAATTTTTGTTGCACATTGGGATTTTACGCCACGCGAAGCTGGTATTGTTTGTAGTTTTAGCTTTCGGATGTGTATTTTTCTGCTGGAACTTAGCGTTCACCCAGAGATTCTTGGGCTGGGGAAATATCAGGAGAAAGAAATGTCTCTAGATGAAGCTGGGTATTTTTAGGAATTAATTTCGAGGCTGCGTAAAAATTTGGTCGCGTTCATGTAAGTATTCTTGGGCTGATACAGGTTTTCTCAGGTTGTAGATTTCTTACACGAAGCTGTATTTGGCTTGGGAGATTCAACGCTTGGCGCCTTTTGTTGTATTTTTGTTCCTCGACTGATAAGACTATCATTATTATTTTTTGGTTGTCGGGTTGACGTCATTAATTTTTCATTAAAAAAATAGTTTTTTTTGTTTTTTTTTGTATTTGCCTATTGTAGCTCCATTTTTTTTCAAAATGGCGTTGTGCGGGATTTTTCATTGTTCGGTATATTTGCGCCACGTGGGAAGATTTTTTTGTTGTTTTTATTAAATTATTATTTTGTAAAGGGATTCCTGTTTTTATGTAGACCCATCTCTCCTTGTCTCGCGAAAAGCGCTTCTTTTTTTTGTTCAGTGAAAGGATGTTTTTTTTGTTAGTTTCGTTAAAATTTGTTTTGTGAAAGAAGTTTTTTTTTGTAAAAAGATTCTTGTTCTTTTCGTTAGAAATGATTTTTGTTTTTCAAGATTTTCTTTTTTTGCGCTGCTTCGTGAAAAGGATTTTTTTGTTGTTGAAAGGGTTTTTTTTTGTTTTATGAAAAGGATTTTTTTTGTTGAAAGAAATTTTGTTGTTTGTTTTATGAAAAAGATTTTTTTTTTGTTGTTGAAAGAGATTTTTTTCTTGTGATGTGAGACGCTCATTTTTTTTTGTAATTATTTTTTTTTGTTTTGTTTAGTTCGTAGACTCGTATTTTCGTGTTTTAGAACTTTTGATTTTTTTTACTTACTGCCGTATTCTATTCTAAGTTTCCTTCGCTAAATGAGATTAATATTTAAATGTATTTGTTTGTCTTTAAGTTTAAAAATGGTTATCTCATTTTTTTTATTTTTATTTATTTGTATTTTAAATTTAATCAAAAGGATTTGTATTTATGTTATCGTAGAAGGATTTAGTTTGCGTGTACGTAGGCGGTCACCAATTATGGCCGAGGTGGAAGTTATTAATGGCGGGAGATTCGAAAGAAGAACAAAGGGTTTTGCGATAATGAATCCCCAACCATAGGTAGTGTGATAGATGCCTTTATAACTGCATGTTATCACACCGTTAGGCTTCCACCATCGGACCACGTGGGGATTAAATAAAACAGTTTAAGACAACAAAGAGAAAGTAAGAAAATATTATTTAAACTTACCTTAAAGAAAGCGAAGGAATGAGTAAGCTATACACATATACGAATAGGCCTTTTATATAATGGTTAATAAAAAGGAAAGGAATAACATTTATATTAACAAAACAATTTATTTATTTAATATTTAAAAGAGAGTGTAAGTTTATAATTGGGGCGTATAATGCGATGCGTGTTGAAATGTCTTTTTGTGTGTAGAATGCAATATGTGTTGAAGAAATAAGAGTTCGTTGGGATTGAAAGATTACCAGATTGTAGAATGTTCATCAAATTGAAAGATAGATAGATTTCTTGAATCGAAAAGGGTTACATTTCTCTCCCCCCCCACACACAGCTCGTTCGAGCTGGTGGTGAGGGGGTCATTTGTCGGCAAGCGTTCTTTGTGTGCGTTCGTCTCAGAATGCTGAGGGAAAAAGAGGATGAGGAAGGGACGCATCCCCTTCTTTATATATTTAAAATCACGCGCGGCGGAGCTGACCTGTCGGCCCCCCATTGGTCAGAAACCTCCGGCCAACGTGATTAGGCGAGATTTCGCGAGTTTCTTCACTTCAGAGGCGAAGAAGGGTTAGCAAAGAAAGAAAGAAAGAAAGAAAGAAAGAGAGAAGGAGAGAGTACCTCATTGTGGTGTTCACCACACAGCCACATCATTATTTGTGCCTTTTTGTTCTTCAGGTATCAGGCGTGTTTGCAGACATTGATGATCATGGCTCTCTATACTTATTTGTATTTTTGATTTCACCATGATATTCTTTGCAAAAAGGTTACCTATAGTTGGTTGAAATTACCTTCTATAGGGACAGTGCTCTTACAGACCAGGAAGTCTTAGCCATTGTACCTAACACAACACGATGCATTGACCAGTTTCGACAATCCATTAAGCTGTTCAATGCTCCATCCATGACTTCACGTACCATTATCAGGGGGCTAAGTGGGTACTCGACCGTGTCCAAATTTGTGCATACATAATTCAAATGAGCGTGTCGAATATGCCGTCACGACACCGCGCAGAATCCTGGTAATACTGAGTAAGATCCTGGGCACTAAGCTAATAACTTTATTGAACTCTCCAGTATAGTTTCAACACTCGTTTATGTTAAAGAAGTACTTATGATACTGGGCATTAATTACACGTGTCAGTATAGGTAATATCTATGTTACATCTCTCTCTCTTACTCTCTCTCTCTCTCTCTCTCTCTATATATATATATATATATATATATATATATATATATATATATATATAAAGCAAATGTGCCTGCCTGTATGTATGTGTTTCGCGACATCACAGGTAAACGGTTGTTATAAGAACCAAAATTAACCGCAGATCTGAAATCAGCACGTTCGGTCCGATGTCCTTATCAATGTCAGAAGTTCTTAAACATTTTGTTAAACTCGTTATTAAAAAATTAAAAGTACGTAAAAATAACATTAGAAACAAATGTTCGGCATTTTTAGCATTCTGTTTTCAAACCGACAGAGCCAAATATTTCTAAACTTGTTCACTACCAGTACGAAAAATAAATAAATAAATAAATAAATTAATAAACATATCACAATAAGTCAGGGTTTTGTTTTTTTAGTCAAATTATTGTACGTATTTGAAATTTGTTTTAATTAAAAATAGAAATTTCTTTATGTTTCTTTATTCAGAATCGAACGATTTAAGATATATGCGGCGTTTTATCTCCTACGGCGTACTTATAAACAGTTTAAGTAAGTTACAAAAACAAACAATTGTCCTTGTATGTGGATGAGGCGTTCGCTTTTAAGTCCAATATTTTATGCCATCTTTCAGAGTTCGAATTTCACACTAGACATTTTATTTTGCAATAGCCTTCCTGTTATTTCTTAGCTGATATCGATTATCATGATGAAACTGAATAATGCATTTATTTTTTTGTCAATCATTTTATTGCGATTTAAGGTAAAAAAATGTAATTTGATCAGAAGAGAAATGCGTTAGGAACTCAGCGTAACTATGTAATGTATAAGTAATGTCGATTAGTTTGAGACGTCACGCTCCGTATGATTTGTGAGTGTTACAATTATAATAGAAGAGAAATCACATAGACTTCATGTTTCAGGATTAATATGAATTCGTATGATGTTTCTGGTAGTTGGAGCATGGCTAGACGTACACAGATATATATGTACGAAAAATATATCCGCCGGTCGCATATTTTGCTAGTTGTAAAAATACATATTACATAACTTTAAACTGAGTGAATGTAATGATAATGTTATTCTTGTAATCGCAGGGAATGGGTTGAGAAGAAAATGTTTAAATTCTGTTCGGTAAATCGAAAGAAAGTTATGAACAGGAATTTATTTTATTAAAATTCCTGTTTCAGAAAACGACATGACAAAAATGTGTAAGATAATGAAGAGTGGCAAAAATAAATCGTGGACGAGTTCATTGTGGGTGGGACACCGAGAAAGAAAGAAATCGACTTGATAACTGTTGAAAAAAGAAAGTTCAGCAGTGCAAGCGAGACTTGAAAGGCGGCGGTTTCAGAAACGCGAAGAGCCGGGGCGCTTGTTGATCGAAGTATCGAAGTACAGGAAGAATGATGTTTATGGCACTGATGAAGCTTTATTGGCTATGGTACCCAAACACGCTTGCTGTTAGGCTTTCGTGTCCGCTGACTAAAAATGCGACTGATAAGCTAGTTGGTACGGTGAAGGAATCCACTGACTTGTATTTCATCAAACAGACAATTGGAAGTGATTGTGGAACAATTGCTTCAGTTCACGCTCAGGTAGACAATGCAGAGCAAATTGCTTTCCAATCGGATGTATATCCGAACGAGTTTCTAGCGGGAAATAAGTCTGTGACCTCAACAAGAAAAAGACTTTCATGAGACAAAAGTATGTCAAAAGATTTTTTTTTATATGTGTGTGCGTAGCCGGCGTAAACCATCCGGTGATGGCAAATAAAAGAAAACCAAAGTTTTCCCATATACGTTCTGTTCTTTGAAATTCTTGTTGCATCTTACCGGGTACCCTGAAAGAACGGGTAATGCAACAAATGCTATTTGTTTGTTGAATTTTGCCGTTTATTCATTTTCTTAGCGTTTGAATTAGGCACACGAAACACCACTATAAAAGGCCAAAAAACACAAAAGGCCGAAAGCGAACGAGATTTATTAAATCTAATTTAATATTTGTCTAAATTTCAAAAATATGATTATCTTCTTCTTTCTAATATATATTTTTCCCCGTGTACCTTGTCGGAGTATAGGAAAATAACCACATGCATCACAAACTACTAAACTAACCACTATACTAAACTTATTCACTGGAGCGTGTTTTAGTAAATTTGTTATTATTTTTACTACCTAACACTAAATATTACATTTGGCCCACTATCCACGTCTCTCTGAAAAACCAACTCCATATACGTGGTAGCAAAAAAATGTATCCCTAACAATTCTGTACTGTCACTCTACTCATCGACACCGGGAACTAATACGCACAATTTAATTTTCACAAAACACCGGTTCTTATTTATTATTTGCCTGGTATTAATTTACTACATAATATAAAGCAATACGCAAATACTTAATGACCGCCCCCGTTCACTCGGATGATTTTCCGCGAATATCAGATTACGTTATTTCAAATTCTACCTATGACTTCTACATTTATATTCATTCCGGAATTAATCGAATGAAATTAACGAACACAGTTCCTGCAATATTTATTCATTCAACATGCCGTTACAATTTCTTGATCGAATCGACATCCTATTTAATTCAATAGGCACCAAGATACTGGTAGACCCGATACATTTACATTTTGAAAATCATACACCTTTAACACGCATATTATAGAAAACTTGCCCAAGTTCAGTCATTTTCATCAACTTCAGATGACCTAAACCGTGTCATTGCTGAATCTTAACATAACACGCATGCCTATAATCAAGCTTAGCTTAATTGACCTATTTTCACATAGAACCGTGGTGCAATCGTTAGGAAGACAGGTTTCATGATCGCGAGTTTCAGCGTTCGATCCCATTCTACTCCAGCACTTTTTTCTTTTTTTTTTAAATTATAACATTCGCCAACACAGTAGAGGGGGGGGGAGAAACAACAATAGGCCGTTTCTTTTTTTATTCAACGTCATGCAACAGGTAGTACTTTCTCCCGTGCAACGCCGGGTGACGGGTTTCGCTAGTAAATATTAAATTGTTGTGTTTACGTATACGAAACGTCTCACAACTCCTTATTATTTTTTGTTATTTATTTAAAATGAAAATTTATTCGGCTTACAATCAATTAAAAACCAAAGTTTCAGATTATACTGTGCCTTTTTATGATAACTTGTTCAATTTTTGATGTGATTGGTATTTCCCGCCACTATGAAGTTAAATAATTATTCTAATGTGTCTGTGTGTATGTGTGTGTGGAGACAATGTTCCCCATATGTTTGCCACAGACTGATTTAGTGTCTTAGAATAAAAAAAATAACACTGAAATTGACCAGTAAGAAGATACACAGAACTAAGCAAATATAATATCCGGGGAAGTAATTGGATGATAAAGCATATTAAAAAATAAAAGTATACATTAAGCAAATATGATAATTGATTTTCATTCAAGAAATGATCTCTCTGCTAACATACTTTTGTGTTTTTGCCATTGTTTTAACCAACTCAAAGACAACTTTCGTAGTTTAAAATATAGCAGACGACAAATGACAGACGACAACGACCACCTGCACTTACTTATCAATCTATTTTTATGATATATAGATTTTTTTTTCAATAAGAAATTACATACGTTTTAGTAAATCTTAATTTTATGAAACATTTATTAGAAATCACATTAATGTCAGGGAATCAAATGGCGTGACTGTTTATTTCTGTAGTAGTTGCTGACACATTTTGCGAGATTCTTGTCATTTTTTGCTATTGTGAATAAGTATTTCTCATCAATAGTACTAATGTTATAATTAAAATTTATAACATCTATCATAATAACATTTATTATCATTAAAAAGTGCATTCTATTGCGTAAATTAAACACATCACTTTGACTTCAATTAATATATGACTATAATAATATTAATATTAATCAAATGAAGATTTCATATGCAACATTATTCAAGTTTTATTAGAAAACAAAAGGCAAGTTACGCGGCTATTTAATTGGCTTTTATTTAATTGTAAAATATACTTAATTTAATTATTTTATTAAATGAGAAAGTAGACAATAAACTTCGCGATATTTCTTTATTAATGTTCTTTAATATCCACCAAATTATTCTGAAAAGAAAACCAACCAATAAAAATCAATAGTGCCTGTAAACCATTTATTAAAATCAGATTTGGAAACTCAATACGTAAATTAGTCACCCCATTCACAATGTAAATAATATCAGATGAATATACATAAGGTTTAATACGATTAATTATTTCTTCGTTAATACACTTATTAAAAATGAATTAATTTTAAATAAGTGGCACAAAACATTAACAAATTGTGACCTGGATAGTGACGTATTTTTCGGTAAAAACATACGCGTACTCCTTATTATAGTAAGATCTATGTATATATCTATATGATATGACTGGCGTAGATTTTTAAAAATGTTAAAGTTATTAAAAAAATGATATTTAGATGTTAGGATTAGGGTATGCCCATAAATGTATATTCAACGAACAAATAAATCTTACAAATTGTGACGTTGTACGCTTATGTGCGTAATGCATGTAAACGCTTTTTTAATTGGATATCAATCTTTTTGGTCATTTTTATGTTAGAAACCATTTTTTAAAACATATATTTCTTTTATAAACAAATTGTTGAAATACAGTAGGTTCACTATTTAATCCATAAATAAACGTGTTATATCCTAAATTACATAGGACATACTAAATTAAGAATACGCCGAGTGGTTTGCGTTTAACAGGGATCCGGTAGGAAGTAGAGACGTTTACTCTTCGCTCACTTCCAGATATGACTGCCCGTCTTATATACGTACTTTCGTATATAGTCAATACCTGATTACTTCCCTTTATGTTAGTTTCGTATTTATGCCAATCATGACCTTTACAACACCTTCCCCTGAAGCTGAAATCTTCCCGATTTTAGCTTTAGTACCGTTTCCTTTTAGGATCAGGGCTTAAACGCCTGATGCTTTTCCTTTTTCTGGTGCTCTTCCTTCTGGTCTGCGTTACCTGCGGTAAGGAATTCTGTCCACCCCGTATGGTATGTTCAGGGGATACATTCATGGTTTCAGGTATACACACTGGCTTTGGTATATCAAATGTATCACATAATGTTTCCATTGGAATTTCTTCTGTATTTTGCGAAATTCTGGGACGGATTTGATTTATGTGTCTTTTACAGACAAAACTTGGGCCCTGAATGGTATAAACCATGTCCCCAATTCTTTTCATAATGAAACCGTCCACCCAATGATTTTTTCCATTCTGAAAATTTTTAAAATACACTTTGTCCCCTGAGGAATAGCACTTTACTTTCAAGTTTTCTCCTTTAGAACTTTTCTTCTTCTCAGGTATAAGTCTATCGAAGATAGATCTAATTTTTCTAGCAAACATCAGTTCTGCAGGGGATGAATTAACATTGTTATTTGGGTTCGGGGTTACCCTGTAGATTGCTAGAAATGTTTGTATAGTTTGCTCATCTGTGTCCATATTCAGGTTTTTCTTTATTGCCCGTTTAAATGTGTCCACAAATTTTTCTGCCAACCCATTCGACCTAGGATGGTAAACAGGTGTCGTGATATGTTGAATATTCAGCGATTTTCAGAATTCTTTAAATTCGTGACCTGTAAATGCTGTACCATTGTCACTTACTATGGTTTTTGGTACACCAAAACGGCTAAAGATTTCGTTAAGTGCATTTACAGTTTTCCTTGCAGTTGGATGTCTGGTTTTAAATATCTCTGGCCATTTAGAGAAAGAATCTACTACAATTAAGTAGAAAAAAACATTTAGAGGTCCGGCATAATCAATATGTAGACGTGACCAGGGTAGGTCCGTTTTCGGCCATGGGGTCGATTTTTACTGGCGGATCTCGGGCTGCTAACTGACATCCTTTGCATGCTTTGACACAGTTTTCTACTTCTTTGTCCATACCAGGCCAATATACGTATCCTCTAATTAAGGATTTCATTCTTGAAATGCCAGGATGACCTGTATGGAATTCCATTAATATTTTTCTTCGTAATGCCTGTGGAATTACGATTCTATCAGCATACATAAGTACACCATCACAAATTGAAAAAAATGTAGTTTGTCCTACTTTGTTACTTTTTCCCTCAGTCCTAATTGAGTTTTCATTTTCTTTATGAAAATGTCTTTTCAGCTTCTCTTTTAATCTCTTCAAGAGTCATTGGAAGTTCACGTATCATATTACACATTGAACTTGTACATTCGCTTTCATCTTTAAGAGCAGCAATTACTGTCTCTTCGAAACTTTCGTTTCTTTTTGGAATCAACCTTGATAGTGCATCCGCGTGTCCTAACTTTTTCGATGACACATGCTCCATCTTAAACTGATAGTTTAAGAGAGTTACAGCCCATCGCTGTAGTCGATTTGCGGTATGCTTAGGAATGCCTTTCTTGGATCCAAATATCGTAATCAAGGGTTTATGGTCTGTTTGCAATGTGAAGGTCCGTCCATGGAGAAATCGATTATACTTTTTGACTCCAAATATTATCGACAGAGCCTCCTTTTCAATCTGGCTATAGTTTTTCTCAGCTGCAACCAAAGTTCTTGATGCATGAGCGATTGCTTTTGTTGTTCCATCCTCATACTTATGGAGTAATGCAGCGCCAACGCCGTAATCACTGGCGTCCGTTGCTAGTACTAACTCCTTGTCTGGATCAAAATGCGCTAATGCCAAGTCTGATGGTAGACATTTCTTAATTTTTGGGAAGGCAGATTCACATTCCTTATTCCAACTCCATTTACTACCCTTTTTTAGTAACTCGTTAAAATGAGCTCTCAAATTATGCACATTAGGTATGTATATCGCGTAATATTGAACCAATCCCCAAAATGATTGTAGCTTCGGTACTGAGTCTGGAGCAGGCATCTTTTCAATTGCTTCGGCCCGTTGTGGATCTGGTCTTCGTCCCTCTTTGTCGATTATTTGACCAAGGTATCTGATCCTTTCCATAGAGAAATCGCATTTCTCCGGGCTCAATCTGAAACCAAAATCCTCTATTCTCTTAAATACTTCTCTGACGTGCTTCTTGTGTTCATGCAAATTTCTGCTCTTTATCAGGATATCGTCAAGGTATGCCATTGAAAATTCCAATCCTGCGAGCATCGTATCCATAACCTGTTGAAACAGACATGGGGCGACCTTTAATCCGAACGGAAGTCTTTTTAGTTTAAAAATACCCTTATGCGTGTTAATGCACAGTTACTTTGAACATTCGTCATTGACTTTGATTTGCAAGTATGCATCCGAGAGGTCTATTTGGGAAAACATTTTTCCTCCGTTTAGTTTTGAGAATAGATCTTCTGCCGACGGAAGGGGGTAATTGTGGTCCTGCAAGCAGTCATTAAGGCCCGTCGAAAAGTCAGCGCAGACTCTTATTTTGTTATTCTTTTTCTTCACATATACCGTCAGACTTGCCCAATCCGTGTGGTCAACCTTTTCAATGACGTCTAATTGTTGAAGTCTCTCCAACTCCTTCTCTATTGCGTCCATCGATGAAAAAGGTACATTTCTTTTAGGTTTAAACACTGGGGTGGCATTTTTCTTCACCTCAAATTTTGCTTCTGTTTTCACACAGTAACCAAGTTTTTCGGCAAAAACTTTTGGGAATTCTGCATTTAAATCGTCCATGAAGCCTTCTATTTGGTTTGATTTCTCTGTGGTCAACCTATTACAAAAAGAATTAACCGGTCGTTCCCATAAGTTGAACAGGACAATCCAATCCACTCCAAATAGACTTGTGTTCCTTCCTGGTACTACGTACACTTTGGACTTGTGTGTTTGACCACCAAATGACACATTGCACCTCAGTTCTCCTTTGAATTCCAACCTTTTGCCGCACACACTCTTCGCAATCTTACTGGTTTCTCTTAGTTCAGGTCGACCGATCCTTCTCCAGATATCTTCATCTATGATGCTAATGTCTGCACCACTATCCAGGAGTAATGTTACAGGATGTCCATTTATCTTTACATCGACATATTTACGCCTTTCGCAGCTTTTCTCTTTCCTTGTGCGAAGCGTGTTAACTTTGTCGGTCCTTCGTTTTTTCTTCTGGTTACAATATGTTCCCTTGTGGCCTTTGAATCCACATTCGTAACATATCCTATTCCTGAACCAGCAGATCTTTTTGGTGTGTCTTGTACTTCCGCAGCATTCACAACTTTGGTCCTTGTACATTTTGGGAGTCTTTTGTTTCTGGGTCTTGTATGTTCTAGAGGTCCTTTGCCTTTTTACATGTTGTATCTTGTAAACGCTTTTTTCTTCAATGCAGGTGTTGTCTCTCTTAATATTAATGAGACGTTGACACTCCTCGGTTACCTTTTGTAAAGTTACATTCGGGTCCGACTCCATAATTGTCAGGATCCGGGATCTGACATTTCTGTCCCTTGGAGCTGTGAGTCCTTGTACAACGATTAAACATTTAAATAAATCTGCCGAAATTTCATTTAATTTAAATGATTCACATAAGCAATTTACAGTACATGCATATTCTAAATAGTCTTCGGATTCCGACTTCTGTAAATTTAAACATTTATATCTAGAATGAAAAAGGCTGTCTCTTTTATCAAATATTCTAGATAAAGTATTAATTGTCTCTTCAAAATTCACTTCCTCCGGTTTTTTGGGTAAAATTAAATTAGCATACTTGGTGTTTTCGTCCGTCCCCAGTTTTTGTAGTAACAGCGTAACTTTTTCTTCGTCGGTCCAGTCCGAACATCTTTTTGTAAAAACTTTTTCGTACCTTCTATAGTATGCTGGAAATGTAACGCCAGTATCGGGAGAGTAGTGAAATTCTGACAAAGAATTTGAAATACCCTCTGCAGAAAAATTAGTTGTCTTCCTATCTCTCGACGTCTTAATTAATTTATCAAAATTCTTTTGTTGATTAACATTTGGCGTTGAAGTATTTTTGTTTGCTCTTGCTGTGCCTCTAAAGTTTTTTGTGTCCATTCTTGCTGCTGCTGTAGCTGTTGTTGTAGCTGTTTTTGTAGCTGTTGATGTAGCTGTTGTTGTTGCTGTTGTTGCTGTTGTTGTTGCTGTTGTTGCTGTTGTTGTAGCTGTTGTTGTTGTTGTTGTTGCTGCTGTATACTTAGAGTTAACGCCTTCGTCAACTCAGCCAATTGCTCCATTTTAGCTTAATTACAGTATAAAATATCTTTCCAAAGTTTACAACAATAATTTCACAAAAAGTTCGTCAATATGCGTTTTCGTAAATTAGCAACATAATTTTTTCAAAAATAAATGTTTCACAAAGTTTATACAATTTAGCAACAGTCTTTTACCAGGTAAACTTTTTCACAAAATAATTTCAGACAATAAAACGTTTCCAAAATTCGCACAACAAATAGTTTCAATTACTTTAGACAAAGCAATGAACAATTATTTTTCACAAAAATACGGCTGCACTTGGGGGAGAGAAAAAAATATAACAATAATTTCTGAATTGTTTAAAGAAAAAAAATCGTAAGCGTACTTTTTTCTTTCGAAATTCGTAATCTCACGGTGCAGGTTTCGAATTCAGCTTGTGCTTCCCAAATATTTTTTCGTCAACATACAGATAAAGTTCACTTTACCTCAAAATTGTTTCGAGTACAATTTTTTTTTTACTTTCCCGTTAGTTCTTACCGAAGAAATCCGTACTTTTTACAACTTTAGGTAGCAAAATTCGCATGTGTCGACTTTTTTTTGTTTTTTTTGCCGTCCTTGCAAATTTTCTTTAAAAAAAATCCTTGAATAGTACGGTAATTTATCTCTGTTAAGAGATAAAAATATCCTCGTTCGCCACTGTTATATCCTAAATTACATAGGACATACTAAATTAAGAATACGCCGAGTGGTTTGCGTTTAACAGGGATCCGGTAGGAAGTAGAGACGTTTACTCTTCGCTCACTTCCAGATATGACTGCCCGTCTTATATACGTACTTTCGTATATAGTCAATACCTGATTACTTCCCTTTATGTTAGTTTCGTATTTATGCCAATCATGACCTTTACAACAAAACGGAATTAGAAGATTTATACCTTTGATTCCTTAGCAACACTAGATGAATCTGCGAGTGTATATATTTGTGTGTGTGTGTGACAGTACAGTCATAGAAATATTTGAAGTTTCATTGAAAATACATTCAGATGCAGATACATAGTTTTATAGCAAAATAATAATAAACAAACTTTTCGGGTAGTATTAACTGTTCGTCACACAACATTAATCTATTTTGTCCTTCTCTTCACAACAGGCAGGTGAAAATAGAATTGTCAATACCTTCCTAGTGCTGATACGCATACATTTCTCACTCTGAATGGTATTCAATAGAAACACACCCAAAATTAGTTATTCGTGTATTTCCAACATCGGATAAACTATAAAAAAACGCTACAAAATAACATACAAACATAATAGTAATAACGCAAACTTAGCCAACAAAGGAAATATAATTGCTGCAACCGACTGCATTTTATACAAAGAGTGCTTAACAAATAACATAATATATGAGGCAAAACTTAATAACGTGTATACCATCAAATAATAGAAATATGCATACCCTTTAACTCCAGATTAGAAGACTACCACTAATTCCAATGCAAACAATAATATAAAAACGGCACATCGTAAGCTGGTTAATATTAGAAAGTAAAAAGAGTAAAACCAAACCCTAATCGTATAATGGAAGATCCTTAGAAAACGCAATGTTTGTACATCACTTGATGATTTGTGTCTCCTATGTGTTCACAAAACCTAGCAATACTAAGATTTGGTGAGAAATATAACCTTCTAAATACCGGATCATAAAGAGAGATTGTATGTAAACATCGATACAAAGCATCACTAGTACATGATTAGGTACAACGCATGAGCCATAAATAGCTTGTATTATTTGGACAACTATTATACTCTAACATTAGTTACAACGTTTCCGTTCATGTAACCTCCGAACATTTTCAGGTGAACCTTTTGGAATTTAGGAACTTTATAGTAGAACTTAAAATGTTTATGTCGAAGTCGAGAATTTGCAAGAAATTTCAACATAAATATCCTCAAGTTCGATTAGAAAGTTCTCAAGTTCTACAAGATGCATCTGAAACAGGTCGTAAATTACATTGGCAGGGGAGAACACTCGCACATATGTTAAGGGGAAGTAACTCTATACGCTCAAGGTGGGCGAAATATACCATTAGTTAATTATCGTTAAAACAACAACAAAAACTAACTTTATAAACGATAAATTGTCACGTAATTTCAGACGTAACGGTTAGCGTAACAGTTAGTGCACTTACTCACAACCCCAGTATGGTTTGAGACCAGTCATAGTGTGGCATGCTGATGAGTCGCAGTAACAGCGAAACACGTGTCTGTGGATAACTATTTTATCTATAAATAAATATAATAATTATATATAATATAAAGAATATAAATGTAGAGATAATAAAGACAACAATGAAATGTTATCTTTAAAATATATTCTATCTTGAAAAGTCAATCCTCAACATGCAAACCAGGGCAATATATAATGAAAATGAGTGTTACATCACCCATGTTCTTGTATGTATATATATGTATATATATATTAGCTTCTTGTACTGAAGATTGCGTAAGCATGAAACATCGATGTATGTAGGTATTAAATAATTAATATTTATTTATAAATATTATTATATAGCCACCTTTACTAAGGCTGGTCACTCTGCGTGAATTTAATAACAAGCAGTACTACTAGCTTCATTGCGTAACCCAACACGATTTGTTGTTATTGTTGATCACTCTTCGCCGCTTGCTGTAAGTACCCGCTTATTTACAAAGTTAAATTCCTCCTAAATTCAAGCTAATTTCTGGTGACCAACTGGTAAGTTTTCTTGACTGTGTATCAGTGGCGATTTGTGATCAGAATTCGCGCCTGTCGACCGTCGGGAATTAGCTTCCTGCACTGAAAATTGCGTAACCATGAAACATCGATGTCCGTAGGTTATTATAAGTAATATTTATATATATATATATATATATATATATATATATATATATATATATATATATATATATATATATATATATATATATATACTTTAGTTATAGCATACAGTTTGGTTCGAAATAATATATGTTTTAATTTTTCTAATTGGACATAATTAAAAACTAACTAAATAAATCATCTGTCTCTTTCTCGTAGCTATCTATGTATTTCGCTTGAATCTCACTCTATGTTGATTCAACCACTATCTAATATTTCTCAATGTCGCTGTGAGCATTTAAAAAAATAGTTGCTAATATTTTAAGAATTGCCAACTAATGTAAATATGTGTGTTCGTACAGATGACAAATAGGTATTTTTTAAATAATAATAGCCCACCAAGGCTAAACACCACTCGAGGATAAGGATAAATGAGATTATATCTATGATCATGGGCAATTCTATCGAAGGATTTAAAACGAAGAATAGAAAGAAACGCATTTACTTGAGAGAACGGCTTAACAAGTATTTGATGAGATTGGGCGTGAAGACGACCATGTTATAGTCTGCAGTGAAGCAGTCCTGTGACAAAGTTTCCCACAGATGGAGAGTTATTGGTAACAAATTCTGTTTATGTAAATTCCGCTGGACTTTTAATCCAGACCTGAAATGAGAAACTCACATCAAATTCGTTTTGCTTTAGATACGCATAAGAAAAAAGGAAAGTTTTTTTTTTGAATGGTGATAGTTATACGAGTTCTTACTGTGAATGGTTTACAAGTAGGAACCAGACATTGGAGCTCAATTGAGCACCTTCCACGTAAATGGCGAGTAAAGAATGACTAGGAACGAGGCGTTCTGTGAGGAAGAAAAAAGAACATCCCTTACTAGATTTCGAAGTTGATTTGTACTCTGTCACGGTAAGAATACTGTGAGTAGCACATCCCGAGATTTGGTACTATTACCCCATCTTAGGACTATCTGACTCATATAGGCAGAGGATTGAACACGGAAACAGAATTATCCAACCATTTTTTCAGCTCTTTAAAATCAGATTTGATGTGAGTTTCCCATTTAAGGTCAAGTCAGTTCAAAGAGCTTATCAAATCCAGAGATTTCATTACGGAGAGAGACATCTATTTTAACTGAGACAAAACAAAGATCAGAGCGTTAGTGACGAAAGGAGGGAAGCTAGATTTAAGAGATGTTAACAATAAATTATCTCAGAATATGATTCGGAAAATCTTTGATAAAGACCAGGAACGGGATATGGACCAGAATGGATGTTTTCGGTGTTTATTTCAACAGTGCTCAATACAGAAGCAGACTTAACCTGATTACATCTCTCAGGAAAGAAACATAAACCTTTCTGTGCGGATTACTTGCCATATATATAATTTATTACTATGTCAAATAATATAGTATAATATTATGAATAAATTTAATATACTACGTACGTGTATATATATATATATATGTATATATATATATATATGTATATATCTTAAGTATCTAATTTAACAGTGCTCAATACGTAAACAGCGTACATACTTTATATCTATACTATTAAATCAATACGATGATTTTATTTATTTCTAAAATTTTACCAAAAAGTTCACAGTATGGTAAATTTTCTTTGTAAAATAAGATGTGGCTTTAGGTCAAATGCATGTACATACACACACACACACATACTGATAATTAGGGTGAAAGTTTAATGGGTCATCCTAAATTGGGATCTATGCAGCGAGATGCTTGTGCACATAAATTTTACATTTCTGCATGTCGGTACAGTCAGGGAAAACGGGGGCAGAGAGGGAGTTCCAAATGCTGGCAGCTCGAGGAAATAAAATATAGGAGTAGAAGGCTTTCCGGAATCTGGGGACCTCCACAATGAATGGATCTGATTTAGCTGATTGTCGGATTGGTCGAGTATATTTTTTTGAAGAGGCACCAACGCAGCAAGTTCATCGTAGCACATTCGACTGAAGTACTTGTAAAACAAGCACAGGGATGCAAAATTGCGTCGATGGAGCAGGGGCTAGAGCTTGGTTGATAGTGATGGAACTATCAGATTAGAGCCTCTTTTTTAACCTTGTCTAACAGGCAGAAACTAGTAGATGGTGCACCAGCCCAGATGTGACAACAATACTCCATGCATGGGAGGATTGTCGCTTAGTAGAGATATAGGATACTGTCAGGTGTGAGAAGTTTTTTTTAGCCCGGTAGAGGGAGCCCATCTTCTTGGCAGCAGTCAATACAAGTGTACAAATATATTTTACGTTAATGCATGAACCGGTATTCTAAGTCCCACAGACTCCCCCAATATATATATATATATGATTATTATATATATATATATGATTATTTTTATTTACGCAGACATGTACAAAATCTGCGACACTGTAAAGAACAAAATCCAAATATAAAATAAAATAAAATAAAATAGAACCCCACTCTCTATATATTACTGGGAATTAACCCACAAAAATCAATCATCCGCTGTGATTTGGAACACCATAAGAATAACCAGCACCCGCAGCTCCCTGAACTAACCATGTTATCTTTGCCTAACTGAAAAAACTTGAAATAATTAAATTTAGTGATAGAAGTAAACTTCTAAACAAAAACCAAGAAACCTCAATTTGCTGTAGGCATAATAGATTACACCTTCTCAGTAACTTACTTATAACCCCCTCAAGCTTATACTACCTCATAGAAAAAAAAAACTTTACCTACCCACTAACAGTGATTTGACAACATAACTATCAATTTATACCATATTCTATACTATACTCGATATAATTATTGTGTTCAATCTTCTATTTAATGGGTATCATAATAAGAGCTAAATATACCCATCGAAACCATTATAACTAATGGCATAGGAATATGTATGTATATATATATATATATATATATATATATATATATATATATATATATATTTATCTATCGATCTTTTTATTTCAACCCTTTTTATTATATCTTTCTCTTTTCACTTTATTTTGTTTTATTTTATTATATTTTATATTTGGATTTTGTTCTTAACGGTCCGAACCACGTGACTTCGCAAACTTTGAAATGTAAATTTCTTTTATTCTTCTTCTTTTTTCCCCTATTTCATTCTTTCCAAATATGATCTAAGATTAAGATCGGATTCTAACTCTTCCTGATGAGATCTCAGTTTATAATAACTGTTGATCGATAACATCGACATGCCAGTTTCGCAGATTTTGTACATGTCTGTGTAAATAAAAAATAATCATATATAAAAGCTCTATTTGATATTGAGCACTTTTTATAAACCCGGTTTTAATTCTTTGGATTACTACCCTGTGGATGTTTTTACCTGGATTATATATATATATATATATATATATTCTTTCAAAATACGATCAAAGGTGAGGATCGAATTCTAACTCTGCCTGATGAGATCTCAGTTTATAATAACTGTTGATCGATGACATCGACATGCCAGTGGCGCAGATTTTATACATGTCTGTGTAAATAAAAATAATCATATATATATATATATATATATATATATATATATATATATAGTGAATGCTTTTATTCAAACATGTACAAGGTCTGCTACACTGGCATGTCGATGTTATCGATCTACAGCTCTCAAGAGCTGAGGTCTCATCAGGCAGATAATTTCTTATGACCCAACCTGGTCGCTGAATTCCAGGAAGAATGAAGTCAAGCAAAGAAGAATAGGAGAATGAAATAAAAGTCATGTGAGCGATTTTAAAATATAAATGCCGTTAGAAATTAATATTTTCATTTTTTTTATCCAACGCTGGGCTTGGGTAGAAAGGGGGGGGGGTCAGGGAAAAGAAAAGAAAAAGAAAAGGAAGAAAAATATATTTGCCGTTAGAAAAGTTTAATTTACAGCTATTTGCATTTTGTTTTATCCAACGCTTAGCTAGGGTAGGGGGGGTTGAAGGAATAGAAAAAGAAAGGGAAAAGGGAGACGGATAGAGGGAGGTTAGGGGTGGGTGTCTATAGCCATTTAGGATTTGTTGCGGGCTGAGAATGGTTAATGTAAGATTCGAGTTGAATTCATATTTATTTTTATCCAGCGGTGGGCTTGATAAGAGGGGTGTTGGGAGAGATGGAACAAGAGAGAAAGAGAAGATAAAGAAAGAGAAAGAAAGGAGGTGTATAGGTTGTATGTTTGTAGCCATTTAAGAAAGTTATCGTGTCTGCTTCTTGTATATGGCATTGTTTCAATCTATTTCAATGCAGACATATAACAATTACACGACAGTATAATCCATCAATATCAATGTCATAAACTTATATACGATCCTTACCAAGAATAATTCCCAATATATTTTAACTCATTACTATCTAGAACTAAATCTACTAATATTACTGCCACTAATCCATATATGAATCTTACTAAAAATAAAGATAATTACCACTATGTTTTATTAATTAACTGATAAATATTATTTAAAATACATGTAACTATCCATCAAAATAATTAAAATTAAATGCCAATTGATCAAAATATAACAGCATAATTTATTAATATTAAGGTCATAAATCCATCACTAATAATAATTTAAACTAAAATATCCCTGTAAGCTTTTTGTCATGTAATTGTTATATGTCTGCATTGAAATAGATTGAAACAATGCCATATACAAGAAGCAGACACGATAACTTTCTTAAATGGCTACAAACATACAACCTATACACCTCCTTTCTTTCTCTTTCTTTATCTTCTCTTTCTCTCTTGTTCCATCTCTCCCGACACCCCTCTTATCAAGCCCACCGCTGGATAAAAATAAATATGAATTCAACTCGAATCTTACATTAACCATTCTCAGCCCGCAACAAATCCTAAATTGCTATAGACACCCACCCCTAACCCCCAATCTACCCGTCTCCTCTTTCCCTTTCTTTTTCTTTTCCTTCAAAGCTAAGCGTTGGATAAAAATAAAAAATAAAAATACAAATAGCTGTAAATTAAACTTTTCTAACGGCAAATATATTTTTCTTCCTTTTCTTTTTCTTTTCTTTTCCTCGCCCCCCCCCCCTATTTCTACCCAAGCTCAGCGTTGGATGAAAAAATGAAAATATTAATTTCTAACGGCATTTATATTTTAAAATCGGTCACATGACTTTTATTTCTTTCTCCTCTTCTTCATTGCTTGACTCTATTCTTCCTGGAATTCAGCGACCAGGTTGGATCATAAAAAATTATCTGCCTGATGAGACCTCAGCTCTTGAGAGCTGTAGATCGATAACATCGACATGCCAGTGTAGCAGACCTTGTACATGTTTGAATAAAAGCATTCACAATACAGCTCTATATTTTTATGTAGCACTCTTTTATAAGCCCGGTTTGATTCCCTTTGGATTTCTACCCTGTTGATGTTTACCCTACTTGGATTCATATATATATATATATATATATATATATATATATATATAAGTATTCTTCAATATACACAGGCATATATGTTTCATCTTAACCAAGAATCATCAGTGTGACTAAGTTTAACTGTACAACCGGTCGCAGGATTCAAACTCCGGACTGAGGTCAACTTTAACTTCTGTCAGACATCTTTGCCCAGACGAACACAGAGGCAGCTTTTCGACGAAGAAGGGAAATATAACTATATTTATTAAATGAATAAAGTCACCTCCGTGTTGCTATATTTTTTTAGTCCGAAGCTTCTCATATTTCCCTTACAAAGTGCTCTTCCTTGAAGTGAATTTTAAATAGTTTGTTATAATAACTATTTTTTATATCTACATACATTGATGTTTGATCTTAACCAAGAATCACAAGTGTGGCTAAGTATAACTGTACCACCGATCGAAAGATTCGCAACACCATCGAACAACATTTTCAGACAATAATTATTTGCAGGTGAAACGAACCTATTACCGAAAAGAAGTATTATCTTAAAATGTGCTGTGACGATTAAATCTGAAATATTTGCTCTCTACGCTTAATACACTTAATACATTGAGCTTTCTCGTCGAAAATATAACGACTGATATATATTCATGAGTGTATATAATTTGAGATTACTCTAGTCTTTTCCATTCGGTTTGAATCCGAACACTTCGAAATTTTCTAAATCTATACCATATATATATATATATATATATATATATATATATATATATATATATATATATATATATATATATATATATATATTGTGTGTGTGTTTAGGCAGGATTTTTTTCATCGAAAACGTTTGTAACAGATATGGATCTTTCATCAATTTGTTTGATTTTTAAACGGAAAAAAAGTAATTAGAAGAATTGAAAAGATAAAAAACTATAACCAGAATCAAGAGTTCTGTTGTTTTTAATAATATTTGCATGAATTTATATAGTATTTAAAAACTTCCATTATTTCACCCGCTTTTTGTCATTTTTGTACAATTTTATACAATCGCACACCTGATGGTGATTCCAGAAGGTGTTGAAAACGTTCGTGTAACATACGGTTCATTTATTAATTCATTCGATGTCAACATATAAAAATCATTCGACGAATTGAAAAAATAGAAAAGGACTAACAAAACAGAAGGGTCTGTTGTTTTGAACAACATCTGTATTAATGAAAAAATGCTGCCTAAATACGCACAATATATATATATATATATATATATATATATTATATATATATATTAATACGATAGCGTGTGTGTTCGTCTGTCACGCTTCCGACAAAAGCTCTGCGCATGCGTGTCGCACCTAGATTTTGAAAAACATTCAACTTGCCTAATTTTCGAAACATTTTCGAGTATTTCCCTTTGGCGCAACGGTTAGCGACGTAGTATTTTTGACTTCAGCCGGACTGGTTTATAGTTCGATCCCAACCAACCTCTAAGATTTTTTTCTACATTTCGAGGGGAAGGGGAAGAGAGGTAGGGAGGGGACGACCGGGAAGACACATATTAATACAATAGCGTGTGTGATTTTGTGTGTCATGCTTACATCAAAAGCAACCACCTTCCGAATCTTTGTATGTTACTCATGAATTGGCTTAGCCTTTTGGCTAAGATCAAAGTGGAGTATTTGTTCCGATGGATACTGCACCCCATAGACTGGTATTGTCTTGGACTTCGGGGCTTGATTTACGCCTGTCTATGGGTCTGTCCTATGCAGTTCTGGGAGATCCACCCTCCCAGGCTTCGCCTCTCCTCTTTGGGGAGGATTAGTTTATTGCTTAATGCCCTAGGCGCCCCTACCGGGGAATCTCAACGGGGCTGCCCAGGCAATTTTTAATGGCCAGAGTTCTCACCTTCTCGAGCGCAGGTTTTTCAAACCCCACTTTCCCGACCTTGTGTCACATCTTACTTGTGGGATTAAGATAAAAACTGGCCTTGTGCCTAACTCCTGGAGAGGAGTAAATAAATACTCATGAATTGGCTTGGCCTTTTGGCTAAGATCAATGTGTAGTATCTGTTCCGATGGATACTGCACTCCATAGACTGGTATTGTCTTGGCCTTCGAGGCTTGATTTACGCCGGTCTATGGGGCTGTCCTGTGCAGTTCTAGGAGATCCACCCTCCCAGGCTTCGCCTCCCCTCTTTGCGGAGGAGTAAGTTTATTGCTTACTGCCTGAGGCGCCCCTACCGGGGAATGCCAACGGGGCTGCCCAGGCAATTTTTAATGGCCAGAGTTCTCACCTTCTCGAGCGCAGGCTTTTCAAACCCCACTTTCCCGACCCGACCTTGGGTCACATCTTACTTGTGGGAGTAAGATAACACTGGCTTTATATATATATGAACGCACATATTCACACGTATATTCGGGTGTCTGTTATTTGCATACTCAGAATTACATAAGTACGATTAAAAGATTCTTCGACAAATATGAGAACGGACCCAGCAGGCGGATCGACGATTGTTTAGCCTAACCACAACTGAATTACACCGCGTGACACTTCTGCGCTTTCAATGGCATCATTTTGATCCTTTTTGTTCGGGAGGCAAAGGATTGAAAGGGAGGTAACTCACGACAATACGTGTATTCATTCAGCTCCAATACAAAGACATCTATAAAAATGGTACATCAGAATCAATTCTACGACGGAGAACTTCGCTAGGTAGTTGAACAATGGTCGTATATACGCACATATGCGTGAACGCACATTTATTGTAACAAATGTAAAGGTGTGTGCTGATAGATATGTGTACAGTCAGAGTGTAATTATCTAAAGACGAAGGTTACAGAAATAAAATTAAAAAATGAATATGTATAATGAAGGATATTCATACTAGAATAAAAAAAAATAATGGCAAATATGGTATTGCTGATAGAAAGAGATAAATAGGGGAGGCTGTAAAAGGAATATAAAGCCTTTTCAAATAGGCAATAAAGATTAATTAAGTTGAACTCATATTGTATTTCAGATTTACATACGTACACCATTTTAAGATGATGAGAGTAATATTCTCTACATACAAAAGGATTATAAAGTGTCAATGATTGACAAGGATCTATAGTACAGATTTAAGAATAGGAGAAAAACTTATTTTTGTTATTTGAAATATCTATTACTAATAGAGATTTGGTATCTTTCTTGTCTGAAGCCCAAACTATACTATTACTTCTATATATTGTACGATTGTACGGTCTTTTAATGCTCAATTCAGTTTACTATAATATTTCATACTAATGTGCCATCTTTCAATGCTCAATTCAGTTTACTATACTATTTCAGACTAATGTATTATCTTTTAATGCTCAATTCAGTTTACTATACTATTTCAAACTAATGTATTATCTTTCAATGCTCAATTCAGTTTACTATACTATTTCAAACTAATGTACTATCTTTTAATGCTCAATTAGTTTACTATACTATTTCAGACTAATGTACTATATTTCAATGCTCAATTCAGTTTACTATACTATTTCAGACTAATGTACTATCTTTTAATGCTCAATTAGTTTACTATACTATTTCAGACTAATGTACTATATTTCAATGCTCAATTCAGTTTACTATACTATTTCAAACTAATGTATTATCTTTCAATGCTCAATTCAGTTTACTATACTATTTCAGACTAATGAATTATCTTTTAATGCTCAATTAAGTTAACTATACTATTTCAGACTAATGTACTATCTTTCAATGCTCAATTAAGTTAACTATACTATTTCAGACTAATGTACTATCTTTCAATGCTCAATTAAGTTAACTATACTATTTCAGACTAATGAATTATCTTTAAATGCTCAATTCAGTTTACTATACTATTTCAAACTAATGTACTATCTTTCAATGCTCAATTCAGTTTACTATACTATTTCAGACTAATGTATTATCTTTCAATGCTCAATTCAGTTTACTATACTATTTCAGACTAATGTACTATCTTTTAATGCTCAATTAGTTTACTATACTATTTCAGACCAATGCTCAATTCAGGGGGAGTAGTGTAGCATCTATTCTGTTGTCCTAATCTCAAGCATTACCTTCTTCTTTAGAGAAGGTGGTGTAGTATATGTTTGTTATCGATGGGGCGGGATTGTAAGTTTAGTATATGTTCTATATTCATGAGTCAATTCTTTCCAGGAATTACCGTCATAATGTTTTGGGGGAGATAGTGTAGTATCTGATCTTTTGTTATGATGCCACCTTCCAAGGCATTAACACTTTTTACAGTCATTCTTAAATGAGGTTTGTTCTGTGTCTACAGTTAGTTGCTATTCCGTTTTAACATTTAATATTTGAGTGTTATTAAACTTTAAATTTGCTACTAAATCTTGTGTTTAGAATTCTAAATCAAATTCTGATCGCTCTTAATCATCACACGAATCTGATTTTTAAAATATCTTCAATTTAAGGTTAAAGGGCCATATAAAATTGGAATTCATGGAATCCTGCTTAACTTTTATCGAATGACTATCGATCAAATCTGAAATATTTCGATTTTCAAATCGAACATTGTGCCCTATATTATGGCCCTAAAACTATTTAAAATACACCAAAAAAAAACTGTAGTATGCTGAATGTTTATTAATTGATGTCTAATATTTTTTTGTTAAGAGGTATCTGATTTTTCACGAAGTGTATCATTTTTTTTTACCCTCTTTGCATGAAACTAAACTAAACTAAATATAATCAGTATTACGACACCTTAACCTTAGCCGCTGTGTGACAAAATACATAATGATCGATGTATTCGTTTAGGAGTTAATCCTGTACATACAAATTTATAAATATATACTTATGTAGTGTTCATTAGGTATTTATAAAAAGTAATGGCAACGTCTATCCATAATAACATATCAACTTTATTTATGTTTTGACCAAACAATAGTCATGAGTAAAGAAAAAAGAGTTAAGAAATGTTCTAGACGAAGAAAGTGTTGTTCAAAGGTCTAGACCAGAAAAGTGTTTATAATGTCATGAATTTTGTATTCTACTGAGTTATAATGTATATATATATATATATATATATATATATATATATATATATATATATAAGAGTGTATGACAATACTTTACAAACTATATGTAAGAGAGGAATACATCTATTTTGACGTACACAGCCAACTTTTTTTTAACTGTTTGTTTTTACAATGTACGAGAAAGGTTTCCAGATGCTAAACGGAATTTTAACTCCTGAATATTACTTCAATATTTCATTCTAAAAAGATTCGACATTTCATGTAGTTTCATGCTTTATAAGTGTCTACCAAAATTTCAATAATTTTATTGAGAAAGGTCGGTATTATGTAGAGGATAAGGTTTATCTGCTGTGGTCATTGCACAATCCTTGACGACGTTTATTCTACAGATAAAAAAAACTTTCTGAAAGTCTAGTCTTCATCCCACATACAAAATCGAATATGTAATCCTCTAGTACTCACTAAACTTAACAATGCCTAACTGCGTTGATCTTACTGGAATCGGTGTATCTTGTAACATAATGTATTTTTAGACATGTATTATGAAATGTATTGGTAGACATGCATTATGTAATGTATTTGTATACATGCGTTATACAATGTATTTGTAGAAATGCATTATAAAATGCTTTTGTAGACATGCATAATGAAATGTATTTGTAGACATGCATTATGAAATATATTTGTAGACATTCATTATGAAATGTATTCGTAAGAATGGCATTATGAAATGTTTTTGTAGACATCCATTATGAAATGTATTTGTTAACATGCATTATAAAATGTATTTGTGTACATGCATTATACAATGTTTTGACAAAATGCATTATGAAATGTATTTGTAGAAATGCATCATGAAATGTATTTGTTAACATGCATCATAAAATGTATTTGTATACATGCATTATACCATGTTTTGAAGAAATGCATTATGAAATGTATTTGTAGAAATGCATTATGAAATGTATTTCTGGACATATATTATGAAATGTATTTGTTAACATGCGTTATAAAATGTATTTGTATACATGAATTATACAATGTTTTGAGAAAATGCATTATGAAATGTATTTGTAGACATGCATTAAGAAATGTATTTCAAGACATGCATTATAAAATGTATTTGTAGAAATGCATTATTAAATGTTTTTGTAGAAATGCCTTATGAAATATATTTGCATACAAGTATTATAAAATGTGTTTGTAGGCATGCATTATGAAATGTATTTGTAGAAATGCCTCATGAAATATATTTCTATACATGTATTATTAACTGTTTTTGAATAAATGCATTATGAAATGTATTTGTAGAGATTCATTATGAAATTTATTTGTAGGCATGCATTATATAAAGTATTTGTAGACATGCATTATTTAATGTATTTGTATACATGCGTTATAAAATGTATTCGATGTCATGCATCATGAAATGTATTTGAATAAATGCATCATGAAATGTATTTGTATACATGTATTTATAAATGCTTTTGTAGACATCCATTATGAAATGTATTTGTAGACATGCATTATGAAATATATTTGTAGAAATGCATCATGAAATGTATTTATATACATGCATTATGAAATGTATTTATAGACATTCATTATGAAATGTATTTGCAGACATGCATCATAAAATGTATTTGTAGACATGCATTATGAAATATATATTGATAGAAATGCATCATGAAATGTATTTTCATACATGTAGTATGAAATGTATTTGTAGACATGCATTATAAAATGTATTTGTAGACATGCATCATAAAATGTATTTGTAGACATGCATTAGGAAATATATTTGTAAAAATGCATCATAAAATGTTTTTGTAGACATGGATTATGAAATGTATTTGTGGAAATACATTACGAAATGTATTTGTAGAAATGCATCATGCAATACATTTGTATACATTCATTATAAAATGCTTTTGTAGAAATGCATTAATAAATGTTTGGTAGACACGCATTATACATTTATTTATAGAAATACTTCATAAATTTATTTGTAGACATTCCTTATAAAATGTATTTGTAGAAATGCATTATGAAATTTATTTGTGTACATGCATTATAAAATATGATATCAACCTCATTTTTCTCATTTCGGATTTAGTTGAAAAATGTTATAGGGTTCGTCGAAATTTACCTACACGTAAAAAACTATGTATATTTAACAATATATTTACTATACGTCGAAAAAGAAGTGTTTTAAAAATACTGTATTCAAGAAATAAAACAGTGGTTGGAAATTAAGTTGTTTTCGTTATTCATCTACTACAATACACACACATACACACACATGTAGGTAAACGTACATATTTTTATATATATAAATATATATATATATATATATATATATATATATATATATATATATATATATATATATATGTATAAAACCCAACTTTTGATTTTTTTAATTTTTAGATACATAAGACCGACACATATCTCTTTTTCTACATTTGTTTTCATGTGTTCGACCTCATACTTATTGTTTTTGAGAGGTAAAATAATTTAAGCTATTAATTGATCTTTTGATGGCTTTATTCACAGCGACCCGCGTAAATTCTACGTTCTCTTTATATATATATATATATATATACATATATATATATATATATATATATATATATATATATATATATATATATATATATATATATATATATGTGTGTGTGTACAATTTACCGTTAAAATTAATATTTTCCTTGATATAATAACTGTACCTTCTCTGTTAATAACATTTAGGAAGAATTGATTTTTCTTCTTCAGTAAAAATAAATGTGATTTTAAGCTGAAATTTCTTTCATTATCAATTTTCTGTTTTACCGTCAAATAATTTTCAAGCTAAATATTTTAAAATAAATAAAACGGACTCGTTTACTTATTGTACCAATTTAAATCATTGAGAAAGTAAATAGTCACTTTCTTCTGGTCGTAAAATCAATTCTTAACTAAATATTATTTAAATAAATAAAACGAATGTCACTTTCAAAAGTCTATATATTTAAACTTGTAGCAATTGGATTAAAATAAATAGAAATCAATGAATATATTTGTTAACCCTCTTAGCGCGGCTATCTCAAAAGTGCGACAAGTCTACAACCTCTAATAGCAGACAGTACTGCATGCACAACTGGTTTTATTTGAAATATAAGACACAACAGCCCAAATATACAGAATAAATTCAGAAAGTGACGTATGTGTGCATGAGAAAATGACAATTTTCAATGAGCAGATGGTCAAGCTCATTATAAATTCAAGATGGCCGCTCTCAGCATATACAAATTAATCAAATTTTACAATTAATTTTGATAGTCTTACTTATATGCTAGAAATGCCATATGCATTGTCGTGGCATAAAATTAAAGGTACATATTACAGAGTCATTTTAAAAATAGCTGTACAAATTATATTTCTACAAAATAATTCAGCGCTCAGAGCGTTAAAAGTTTTGCAGTCGACACGAAAAAAAAAATCTGAGTTATATTTAAATTTGGAACAATTCATTTCCAAAGATTTAAAATATTGACACACAGCGACATCAGATAATCACTTTTCATCTTTGATTATCAGACAATTCATTTGTGTCGAAGGTGATAATGTGCGTACAACCGAGAGTACACGCTTATTATTATGCAGACGATAATTTTAACTAACATATCTAAAGTTAAGTTTGATGTCTATGTATACTTTGATAAAACCTACAGGTTGTGCGAATTTACGATAAATTGTCACAACGTTAATGAATTGGCAACTATAAAAAATCTAATGAGATAGATGCCATTAGATACAGATGAGTTATGCCATTAGATACAGACGGTTAAACAGCAGTGAGTCAGATACATTTTCTATTGTCTATTCATCTACGACCAACAATGCATACCTCCAATGTCACTCGACAATGGATGAACAATAAAATAAAAACAACAAAAAAAAACATCGTATAATTGTTCTGAAATGTTTATGCCAACCTCTGAGTTTATGAGTGAAGCCCATCCATCTGGAACTTGTGTCACCCATGACAAATTTATCTCGTAGGAAACATTGTCTCCGACCTCATAAAACAGGAAGTGTCACTTCGGTTATTTGCGTGCTTATTGGTTGGAAAATAATAAAATGGAAGTCTTTACAAAGCTCACCGTGTCTGGCTTAATGGATACCGTCGCGGATTATAAAATTACCTATACACTTGAGCAACCCACAAGTTATTTATAAAAGAGCAACTTGTCTTCAATTAATCATATACACTAATGTTGGTTGGTTGTTGGTATTTGCGGCATGTCAAGTCTTATTTTAAACCGCATGTAGTTTGTAAAGTAATTTGATTGTTTGTAAATCAACAATCTGCAGGCGATGAATTAGTTATACTTACAAATAGGATCATGAAAAGTACCACATCTCCGGGTTAGAATAATAGAAACTCAGAGGTGACACTACACTCCGAAAAGTTCCAAATTTGGGGTCTCGCTACCGGATCCAATATTGTATCGCACAACGCAAAGAATTCACAGAATCTATATTGACTATTTTTTGTTTGTCTGTCATTGATCATTATTTTAGGCTTCAAAACTACTCGGCGGATTTTGCATAAATCATCATTGATTTTCCTGATGTGTCATATAGGGGATACAATTTAACTACTAGTACTACTACTAGTAGTAGTAGAGTACTACTACTAGATATAATA
>OY744521.1:71233790-71241290 GCA_963556195.1 Sepiola atlantica
ATATATATATATATATATATATATATATATATATATATATATATATATATATTAATTTTAACAATAACAAAGACTGCACACACAACACACACACACACACACACACACACACATATATATATATATATATATATAAATAGTGTGTGTGTAATGCTGTTCTCAATAACGTATATACGATCATATATCTTTTATTTCAAATAATACTATAGATTAGTTTCATCGTCCATCGATACCGTCACACGTACACACGTCGTACTGCACGTATACATTCACATACAAATGCTAACTGATATTTAACAACCCTCACCAATCAATAAATTTGGAAAAGTTTTATTTAAGCCGGTAGCTGTACAGAAAGTAACGAATATATAATTTTGTAAGATCCGATTATCGGGTGTGTATAAAAACTTAATACGTTCATGTAACTGAAATTCGATGTCTATGTTTGGGTTTAAAACAGATATGCATATTCCTATTTATTTATTTATTTATTTATTTATTTTAACATGGTTCACCCCCAAAAAGACAGGCGTAAGGGATTACCGAGAAAAAAGAAAAGGGGAGAAGGTTGGGAGTGTCAGCCTAAATTGGGATCTGCGCAACGAGATGTCTGTTTACATTAGTTTTAAATCTCTGCATGTCAGTACTCTCGGGGAAACAGGGGGCAGAGAGGGAGTTCCAGAGGCCAGCAGCACGAGGAAAAGAAGCTATTTCAGTAGAAGGCTCTCCGGCATCTGGGGACCTCTACAGTGAATGAATGAGATTTAGTTGATTGTCGAGTTAGTCTAGTGAATTTACGTCGAGGGGGCACCAGAGTAGCCAATTCATCGGAGCATAGTCCATTGAAGTATTTGTAAAACAAACATAAGGATGCTACATTGCGGCGATGGGACAGGGACTGGAGCTTGATTGACAGTGAGGGACCTATTAGATTGGCGACTCTTTTTTTGACCTTGTCAAGTAGGGAGAGACTAGTAGATGATGCCCCAGCCCAGATGTGGCAACAATACTCCATGCATGGGCGGATGGTGGCTTTGTAGAGATACAGGATAATGTCAGGTGAGAGGAGTTTACTAGCACGGTAGAGGGAGCCAACCTTCGTTGCGGCAGCCTTGGCAATGTCTTCAATGTATTTGTTCCAATTCATGTTACCTGTGAAGGTTAGGCCGAGTAGTTTGAATGATGAACTCTCAGGTAGGGTGTTATTTGCCATGGCACTCGGTGGCTGGAGAGGCTTCTTGTAGGTGTTGAAGGAAAGATGCTTTGTCTTTGCGGCATTAAAAGTGTCCAGCCATTTATGACCCCAATCCACTACAGCCTGGAGGTCATTTTCTAAAGATTCAGCAATTGCCTTGGATATGATCGCGTCTGTTTTGCCAACATGGCGAGAGTAAAGCGTGGTGTCGTCAGCAAATAAACCAATCTCCGACTCTATGTCATCAGGGTGATCGTTTATATAGATCAGGAACAACAAAGGTCCAAGGCTAGATCCCTTGGGTACACCAGCATTTATGTCATGTTGCTTAGATGAACGACCATCGAGGACAACCTGGATTTTTCCTTTGTTTAGGAACGATCTAATTATATTAAGTAGTTGCCCAGTAATACCGTAAGAGCGTATTTTCAGGAGGAGCCCTTTATGCCATACCTTGTCAAAGGCCTTGGATGTATCAAGCGCTACAGCCCTAGCTTCACCTGCCTTGTCGAGTGTATGATACATGCGTTCAGAAATGACTGTTAGGATGTCTGCAGTAGATCGTGATTGTCTAAATCTATAATGGCAGTCAGCTAGAAGTTTAGAATTAACTAAGTGCCGTTCTATCGCTAGATTTATTAAGGATTCAAAGATTTTGGCAAAGATCGGCAGTAGACTGATTGGGCGGTAGTTCTGAGGGTCGGTTCTATTCCCAGAACTCTTGTAGACTGGTACAACAGAGGCAATTTTCCAGCTATCGGGGAAGCAAGATTCATCTAGGCATTTATTGTAGACTTCGGAGAGGACAGGGGCCAGTCCAGCAGAACATTTCTTTGTTACTATTACAGGTATAAGATCAGGCCCACAAGCTTTAGAGGTGTCAAGGTTTTTTTTATGTCTCTGACCTGGGATGGGGTGATGACCATGTTACTAAGTGTGACTTCGGTCCGCAAAGGGAATTCAGGGAGTCAGTGGTTATCTGAATCTAAAGTAGAGTTAGAAGCGAAACGCTGGGCAAGTAGTTCAGCCTTATCAGTGTCCGTGCAAATGACATCATTGAGGTTTGATAGTGGGGGAATCGTTGATTGACCATTATTCACTACACTATTGTAGATTTTCTAGAAATCGCGAGTACCTAGTTTCTGTGACTGGATGCGATTTTTTGTTAACTCATTATACCTTCTCTTCGCTTCGCCTATCACGGCCTTTCAATTATGTCTATTAGTAGCTGACTTGTGGCGGCCGAATTTACGGAATGCTTGTTTCCTCCCAGAAATAGCAGCTGCACATTCTGAAGTGAACCATTGAGGAGAGTGGGGCTTGCTAAAGAATTTTCGCATGGGGACATAGGCTTCAATGCCTGCTAAAGCATTCAGTTAGTTCGTTTGCACACTGGTTGGCAGGTAGTGAGAAGGTGGCCCTCAATGGGGCGTCACTGATGTAATCTCTGATTGACTCGAAATCAGCCTGCTCGTAGTATCTTGTTGTTTTGAGCAACGGTTCATCAGCTTATGGATGACTTTTTAGGGTGATATGTATCATTAGTACAATGTGATCAGCATTCCTGAGTGGGCTATGAGCTTTCGTCACACAAGCCTCGGGCATTGAGGTCAAGAAGAGGTCTAGAAGTGAGGCTTGTTGGTCTACTCGATCGGGGATGCGGGTTGGAAAATCGACAGTCTGAGAGAGGGAGTGAGCTAAGGAGAAATTATACGTAGAGTCGCCGGCTGCTTCAGTAAGGCTGGAGAATCCCAACCAGTCGCGGTGGTGGGCATTAAAATCCCCAAATACATGTATCTGGGCATTCGCGTCAATTAAGAGTGCTCTATCTATGCTTTCAGAGACAGAGTTTAGCAGAGTACAGTCCTAGGTCGACGGGGAGCGGTATAAGAAATATAAGTAACTGACGCTGTGATGTAAAGTCAATCTAAAGCACATGTAATCTTGGTCATCTGATTCTAACCTATGCTCTCTAGTCAGGGAGAGGGTGTTTCGAACATAAACTCCTAGCCCGTGCATATGTTTGTCAGAGTCTTTACTGTAGAGTGGGAGGTAGTCAGTCATGTCAAAGTGGTGAGAAGAGATATAGGATTTAAGGTATGTTTCACTAAGAGCTAGGATATCCGGGGAGTTGGTCAGAAGAAACGTTTCTACGTCGTTGATGTTGGTTCTAAGTCCCCGGATATTTGTGAATGCGAGCCTCAAGGGCGGAGGCGAAAGTGTTTTTTGTTGGGTGTCTGGTTTAGGTTTGCTTTTATTTTTTTGTAATGACATGTTTGGTTTGATTATAGAGTGGGTTGGCCAAGGTGGGTACTTGTTTGGTGCCAATAAGCTCACACAACCAGTCCATTAGTCCCGACCTGGTCCATGGGGGTTGTGGCCTCGGGAAAGCCCACCGGAGATAATTGCAGGGTCCCTTTCCATGCGCGACATGACACATATAACCTCCCACGGTATTATGCAACTGATGATGGAGCAGCCGTTCTTGGCGCAACCCAAGAGTTTGGGCTCCTGTCCTGTCAGTCGGAAACAGCAGCCAGACAAGCTGTCTAACCTGTACCCTCAACCTGTCGGAACAAGAGAGACCCAGACTGGTCATGTAAGACTTAGTCACGAAAAAACTTTCCCCAAGTTGCCCAAATAGCGAGAAAGAGAACGGCGTTCATTGTCCTAATAAGGAATAAAGGCTAGGCACTGAGTGGTTAGAGGCGTCCCAACGCTGTTACCTCTGCGCCTGACTAATGAACAAAGAAGGAGTGCAAGGGCCGGCGATAGGCAGAACCTATCTACTCCTTAAGCAATTGTAGGTTTGCCAACCGGATATCTTGTTCGAGATTCCAACTCTAGGAAGGTTGTCGATCAGGACTAAAGAGGCCTCCCTCCCCAACGGTTTACTGCCACGGCGTAAGTAGCCGGTAGCAAGGTTTTTTGTCAGAAGTTTCCCTCTCTTAGATGGATAGCCTTACGAGGTCTTACGGGTCCAACACTCCGAGAGGGGTAACGATAGCCTGCGCCCGTGTACTAGTCGGGTATTTCCTAGCCCCCGCAGGTAAAAAAACAAAAAAACTTCCATATATATATATATATATATATATATATATATATATATATATATATATATATATATATATATATATGTGTGTGTGTGCGTACATATGTAGATAGAATAAGTTCATTGTATACTAAAAAGGGAACAGAAAGTTTTAAATAGGTTTCCCTCTCACCCCCCCTTTACAACGTCGAACCCAAATTACCTCTCAATAACCAGGCACCATGTTAGCAAAGAAAGGAAAGACAAGAATAAAGATTTTTGAACAGTACAAGAAATCAAATAAAAACTTTTACTTGTAATTCCTTCCCCCCCCCCCAAAAGGGCAAACTGTCACTAAGACGTAAGCCCCTTACGTCTTAATGACAGTTTGTGAATTAGGGGCCAGATTTATAGGGGCATGCTAAGCAGGCAGTTGTGCAGTGAGATATTTGTTTATATTACATTTAAATTTCTGCATGTTCTACAGTCGGGGAAACAAAGGGTTTCATGGAATTCTAAAGACAAGCGGTTCGAGGACAAGAAGCTATTAGAGTAGATAGCTTTCCGGAATCTAGCGACCTCTACAATGAAGGGGTGGACTTTGCTTATTGTCAAGTTTTTCGACAGTATTTACGTTGAAGAGACACAAGTGCAGTAAGTTTGTCAGAGTACATTTCATTGAAGTACTTATAAAAAGGCACAGGGATGTAACATTGCAGCGATGGGACAGGATCTGGAGCTTGATAGACAGTCTGAGACTTATCATATTAGAGACAACAATATTCTATGCATGAGCGAATGGGGGCTTTGTAGAGATAAAGGGTAATGGCAGGTGAAAGAAGTTTTCTAGTCCGGTAGATGAAGCCCACACCCGTTGCAGCAGACTTGGCAATACCTTCTATGTAATTGTTCCAGTTCATGTTACCTGTGAATATTAGGCACACGAGTTGTATTGTTAGACTCTAAAGTAGGCTTCTATTAGCCATGGTAATTGGTAATTGGAAAGATTTCGTATAACTGTTAAAGGAAAAGAGTCTTGTCTTGGTAGCATTTAATGTAACCTTCTATTTTCACCCCAGTTCACTACAGACTGGATATCATTTTTTAAGAATTTAGCCATTGACATGGATATGTTTGCATTCGTTTTGCCCGCATGTCGAGAATAGAGCGTAGTGTCATCAGCAAATATACTCATCTCGGACGTAATTTCATCAGGGAGGTCGTTTATACAAATTAGGAAACGTAAAGGTCCAAGGTTCGAACTCTGAGGCACATCCACATTGACGTCATGTTCTTTAGATGTACAGCCATTCAGGACGACCTTAATGTTTTTGGACTAAGAAAGATGTGATTATATTATATATTTGTCCAGTAATACCGTACAAATTAATTTTTGTGACAAGGTCTCCATGCCATACCTTGTTAAAGGCGTTGGATATATCAAGCTCTACCAACTTAGGTTTATTTGTTTCATCCATTGTATGATATCTGCGTTAAGAGATAACCGTTAAAATATCCGCAGTCGAACGGGATTAACTAAATCCATACTGTTGGTCAGAAAGACGTTTAGCATTTACGAAGGGGGAGACTATCGATTAATTGAGTAATGATTCAAAGTTTTAGCGAAAGGAGATTGATGGAGCGATAATTTTGTGGGTCAGTTCTTTCACCAGCATTTTTTAAACTGGTAAAACAGAGGAAATTTTCCATGTATCAGGGAAGTAAGATTCGGTAAGGCATTTGTTAAAGAATTTGGAGAGGACAGGGGCCAACTCAGCAGAGCATTTTTATTACTATTGCAGGAATAAGATTAAGTTCACATGCTTTGGAAGTGTCAACGTTTTGTTTATCATATCCAGAATATGGAAAGGGGTAATTATCATATCATCAAGAGTGTGTTTGTGTCCGTAGTGGGAAATTAAGGAAGGGGGTTATGGAATCCAATGTGGAGTTTAAGGCGAAGCGCTGGGCAAGTAGTTCAGGCTTATCCGTTGCTGTGTAAGCGACATCATAGTTGTTAGACAGTAGGGTATTGTTGATTGCCAATTATTCACTACACTATTATAGGTTTTCCAGAAGTCGCGAGTTCCTAAGTTATGCGACTCAATGTGTTTTCTTGTCATCTCAGTATATCTACGTTTAATTGCGGCTATTACACTCTTATAAGGGTTTCTTGATGCTGTAAATTGTTGCCTATTTTTAGTGGACTGATCGCCTTTGAATCGACGAAATGCTTGCTGCCTATGCGCAATAATAGCTGCACTGGCCGAAGAGAACCATTGTGGAGAGTAGGGCTTACTATAGATTTTCCGCGTAGTGACATATGTTTCTATGCTTACTTTGACCAATTCTGTTTTTTAATTTGCGCATTTTGTAGAAAGGTGATAAACTATTTTACTCCATGGGGCGTTTCTGATGTGATCTCAGATGGATTCATACTCAGCCCGTCGATAGTATCTCCTCGTTTGAGTAACGTCGCTTCGGTTTGCGGTCAGAAGTTTAGGGTGATATCAACTGTTATAGCAAGGTGATCAGTGTTTCCGAGTAGGCTATGGACATCCGTCACACAAGCATCAGACAGTGTTTTCAAGAATAGGTGGAGAATTGAACTTGCTGATTTTCACGATCTGGGAGGCAGGTCGAGAAAATCACAGTTTGTGAAAAAACATGTCGAACAGAACCAATGCAGCGTACATCCTGTGGCTCTACCCAACAAAACATGAATATTATATAATATACAAAACTAAGAATAAAAAATATAGTATAGTGTTATAGGCTTATTGGAGAAGAATATAAAGTTCCTCAGTCAATCTCGGGTAACACCGGGTCTCCCTGTCGTGCACACGCACACACATATATACACACACAAATATATATATATATATATATATATATATATATATATATATATATATATATATATATATATATATATATATATATATATATAAGGTTAAGTATGTCATAGAGTTTTACATATTTGTATGTACAGGATTAACACCTAAACTAATTAACCGATCATTATGAGTTGTGGAACCCAGATTCTAGGCAGACCATCGGATAATTTTGGATATATTTATTTTAATTACGTTTTACGCCAAAGGGTCAAAGAGAAGGTAGCAGCTATTTAAAAAAAAACGATGATATCGATTTTTGTGAAATTTTAACAACAGGTATTACACACTAATAAAGAAATATTGCCCCCAAATCAATTTCGTTGGAGCATTTTAAATAGGTCCTAGGGAGCCTAATATGGTCACAATCTTTATTTAGA
>OY744521.1:71246290-71283790 GCA_963556195.1 Sepiola atlantica
ACGCGAACACACGCGCTATCGTATTATAATGTTTATTATGCAAGAATTCATAAAAAAAACATTACTATTCTTAAAAAAAAGGCTACCATTGTCCAATAATCTTCAAGCTTTTGAATTTGGTCCAAGTACCTGCAATTGTTTTATTTTGAATCGAAGAATTCCTGACAGGCTTCTTCAACTTCATCGAATGACTCAAATCTGCGAGCATTCATAAAATCTTGCACTAATAGGAATAGACCGTAATCAGATGGGTCAACTTCTAGGAATAAGGCTGGGTGCGGCATAACTTACAGGACGCCCAGTTATTTTAACAGGACGCACAAGTTTTTTCCTCAATCAAGTATCTCATTCAAAATGTTTGATTAAATAAAATAGAAAACTTTTGCACATCGATCCTTTTTTAATTTATTATTTCTTGTTCATGTCTTGTAATATCAAAATCAACACTATTATTTTTGTACTCATTATTATCATTATTATTGTTATTATTATTATTATTATTATTATTAGTAGTAGTAGTAGTAGTAGTAGTAGTAGTAGTGTTACACATTGAACGGGTAGATCAGCTAGTGCGTATTTTGGTTACAGCTCGAGCAACAATAAGAATAAGAGAAAATGTTACAGCCGAAGGGTCAGCAACGATCACCGCGCTGGACCCGGACAAAGTCCTATAGTATCTACAGTTCAGCATATCCCCCCCCCCCACACTTACTTTGGCTAAAATCAAGGCAACATGATCTGGCAAATAAAATATAGTAGTGTTTTTTGCTAGATTTAGTTCAATTCAGAAAATATGATTGGAGCTTATATACGTGTGTAATGTTTTTAGTATTCATATCAGCTTTACTAGCAATATTATTATTATTATTATTATTATTAGTAGTAGTAGTAGTAGTAGTAGTAGTATTACTATTATTATTATTATTATCATTATCATCATCATCATTATTATTATTACTATTATTATTATTATTATTATTATTATAATTATTATTATTATTATTATTATTATTATTTTTATTATTATTATTATTATTATTATTATTATTTTTATTATTATTATTATTATTATTATTATTATTATTATTATTATTATTATTATTATTCGGTTTACTCACTAGGAGTTCTCACACAGGACGTCATCAGTGATTGCTCAGTGATAATCACCAGTGGTGTTCTTGGAGTCTGAGTGACAACAAGTCTCCATAGATTTCCAGTGCTCTCTACCTCTTTCGATACCTACTGCAAATGAATTTGCGTTATCACAACAGACGCTTACCATCGATTTCTTTTTGGCAACGACCATAAGCTTTCTCTGGGATTTGGATGGCAATAAAACTCCTCAATGTCCCAGTGCTCTCCGCACTCTACTAGCGGAGGTCTGGTTAGTGCTATCTCTCCTCGGTCTTCCCATCCTTCTTGACCCTTCACGACTGTTTTTTGTGGTATCAGCCTGGGCTGGTGCCATCACTTTTTATTGGTGGGGGGGGGGTAGTTTCACACAGTTTCTGTTCCTTGGATTCTTGTAGTGCTCTTTATGTGATTGTGTTTTCTTCCTATTGCACCTTGTATGTGATTGGTTAGTCTTCGTAGCTTATCCGGAAAGGTTTCCGCAGTCAAGGATTTTCCTTAATATTTCAGCTGTTTGTATCATTATTGTCCATTGTATGGTCTCCCTTTGATTTCAGTTTCTCCCAGTCTTTTTTCCAGCTTTTTTTTAACTGTTCCTAGTGCTCCTACGATTATTGGTATTATATTTACTTTCTTCATACTCCCTATCCCTTTCAATTCTCTGGCGAGTAAAGTGTATTTGCTTCGTTATTCTGTCTTCTTTTTTGCTGACTATTATGACACCCGGCCCTCTTTGCTTGTTTATCTGTTTGTACCTCCATATCCCATAGTATTTTTTGTTTTTCGTTTTCGAGTAGTGTCTCTGGTTATGATTTTACCATTTGTACGAGTGTTCGAAATGCATTTGTTTGCATAGCTCCCACTGTACTGCTTTCTCTTAGTAATCATACCTATTTTTATATTCTTTTGGGGCTAGTTTTAGGCATTGACTTATTATGTGATTCATCGTTTCGTCTCTTTGTCCACACAATATGCATTTCCTGTTTTCTGGGTTTTATCTATTTTAGCATTGTTTTGTGCAGTCGTCAGTAAAGATTCCGTTTCTCTGTTTAGGTGTCCTTTTCTCAGCAATGCCAAACTATTGTCGTGTGTCTCTTCTCTTGTCATTTTTATGAAACGTCCATGTAATTGTTTCTCTTCACACTTTTATTTTCTTGTCTGTTTGTTTCTGGTGTCGGTGCCTCCTCAGTTGTTCGTTTTAATGGTGTCTCCTGCTGCGGTGATTAGCCTTTCTGTGTTATGTTTTTCTCCAGTTCTTTTTATGTAGCGTCAACACAGTCTTTTATACTTACTAGTCCTCTTCCCCCTTCGTTTCTCTTCACACAGAGTCTGTCTGTATTGTCTTTTAAGTTTAGTGCGTTGTGCATGGTTACCAAAGAGTTACCTGTTACTGCACGAACACGTTATCAATCCGCATCTAAAAAATCGAAACATTATTAGTAGTAGTATTATTATTGTTTTTGTTGTTATTATTATTATTATCATTATTATTGTTGTTGTTGTTGTTGTTGCTGCTGTTTTTGTTGTTTGGATTACTCGGACTCCTATTCTCATATGTATTGATATATTCACAACGTTTAAGCCGATGTAACCTCCGACCTTCTGTAGGTGAATCTTTCCGAATTTTTAATTTGATCAACGAGGTAGATTGTTCTCATTCCATCATCCATTATCGGGTAGAAGCGCTAATATTTATGTAATTCTGTATTATTATTATCGCCTGTAGTAGGTATTGAACTTAGAACTGATTGCTAACCCAATATTTACCTATTACAGCACGAAGAAGTTATCAATCCGCATCTATTTCTTCTTTCGTGTGAATCAGATGATTCTGGTGTTGGCATTAGTTTCCCCGATGTTTTTGTAGTTACAAATCTTTCTGGAAAGACACCTGGTACATACGGGAAGGACCACGAGAAGGTTACCAACATCCCTAAGTGAAAGTGGTTCTGTGGAACCGACTGGATTCCAACTTGGAACACTCAGGTCTTCAGTCCGTGTTGTTATCCACTTAACCACCGTCACCTACGAATCCGCATCTAACAAAATCGAAACATTATTATTAGTAGTAATAGTAGTAGTCGTAGTGGAATTCTTTTCTTGTAGCATATTCCACACTCCAATTATGCTTATGGCAAATTTACTGCAATTCTGTCGAGTCGGTGTCAAGGGTGTAAGTGACCAACATACGTACACATACTGAGGAAACACGAATATATTAAAATATACATCATGCTTTTTAGAGTATGTACACAATAATAAACACAATTAAAAGAACGTTTTTATAGGATTACGTGGAAACGCTTTATTTAATATAAGAAAATGTTAACATGGAAACAATTAAAACATGAATAATATTTGTATTTGTACATTTGATTAATTCAATTATGTATTTTTAAAAGGAATATCGGAGAGAATGAACATTTTAATAATCCATTTAAACTTGTTAAACGTAAATTAAATAAGATAAAATTGAGTAAGTAACGATGTTTTAATTACGTACAATGCCAATTTTAATTAATGTAAAAGTAATAAAGTGCCGTCCTATTGAATTAGCCAATATTGGAAGTATATAAACAAACATTAATCAGAACTGGTTGTTCATTTGATATTTGCGGGAGATTACTGATTTCTAGCCCACTTATCTTTTTGCGTACATGGTAATATATTTTGAAATGATTTCTATTCGTGGCCATTTTAGAGCAGTTTACCATTCTGGAAAACAAACTAGAATTTTTCCGAAAAATTTATCTCAGTTGATTTTACTATGTACACCGTCATATATTTAAAAAATGAATGCCATTTGTTCGTATTGGGTGGTATTTTACTATTCTGGAAGACAAACTAGATTTTCTATGAAAAAATGTACACCGTCATATATTTTTAAAATGCCATTTGTGACAATTTGGGAGGGGGCGTTTTAGCATCCTGGAGGAGAAACTAAACAATTTCTGATAAATCGGACTCAGTTAATTTTATACGTACATGATTATGTATTTTCAAAGTATGCCCATTTCGGAGGCATTTTAACATTCTGGAGGACAAATTAGATTTTTTTTTCCGAAAGATCTAGCTCAGTGTTCACTATACATCATATATATATATATATATATATATATATATATATATATCAAAAATATAATTTATGGCACATAAGGGGAATTTTAGTATCCTGGAGGACACATTAGACAATTTCCGAAAAATCTAACCTTGCGTATATCGTCATATATATTCCAAATAATTTTCTTTAACTTTTCTGCTGTACATCGTTATATATATATATATATATATATATATATATATATATATATATATATATATATATATATATGCATGAGGAATAAAAGAAACAATGTTTCAGACAAAATGTAAAAATAAAAATGGAATAAAGGATAAGAAAATCAACAACTAGCAAATATAAACTCAAAAACACATGTTGAATATGTTGACTATATTTTTTTTCCAAATTGCGTTCTTTGTATAAATTTAAAAACTTTTTTGTGTTTAATTAAAGTTCTGCTACCAACTGATGATTGTATTAACAATTGAAATATTTTGGTAGAACTATTCAATATGTGTTTTTGAGTTTATTTTTGCTAGTTGTTGGTTTGCTTTTCCTTTATTCCATTTTTATTTTTACATATATATATATATATATATATATATATATATATATATATATATATATATATACCAACTATTGCCATCTGTACCTGTTGAGGAGTATTTAAGCATTCTAGAAAAATGTAACTCAGTTACTTTTCTACGTACATCGTCAGATATTTTCCAAAAATGGCATTTGTGTTCATTTTAGCGGCATTTTACAAGATTTGTTTTCCGAGAAATCTAGGCCAATTACTTTTCTACTTCATGAAAACTAATGAATTCTTTTGAGAAAATTAGAAGAAACCAACAAATAAATGAAAATTGACACACGGACAGATTTTTTGCGATTAACATGGCGGACCAAAAACGAATAAATAAGTGGGCAAACAAATAAAATAAGATGTTAAAATAAAATAAAATTGGGTAAAATAGAAATAGATACAATGACCGTTGTCGGTTCCGCCATTTTACTTTTATACGATTTTCCAAGTTTTGGTAACAGGCAGAAACAAAGTTCAATTATCGTATGAATTTTGTTTTTATAAATTGTTGAGAATGAAAAACAAAAAATAAACTATATATAAAAAGACCAATGCTGTTGTTTTGGGAATGACCCAGTAACATTCTGGCCCCGAAAGCTAAATTCCTAAGAGTCTTATTTCAGGAATAAAAAAAGGGGGCGGTTTAGCCACTCGAAAAGCATCTTGCCTCTCAGGGCAAATCTTGTAGATCTAATGTTAGCTTCGATGGCTTTGGATAATGTCGGAGATTTATGTTTCACTGGTATCTGATTTAGACGTTGTTCTACCAGTGATCTGGCATATCGTGTTCATGATCCTGGCCCGAGGAACTTGTAAAATGTTCCTTTATCTATAACAGACGTGTATCCGATGATTTTAGAGTTGTTCTTGTTTTTCTTTATTGGTTTTCTTTCTATTCCTCCCGGTTATTTCGTCCTGTCGCTTTCTGAAGCGAACAAAATGGCATTGGTCGCCTAGCGCGACAGAAAAGTGACCTCATTGTTTTCTTGGTGTTCGCAGTAGAAATTAAGTTATCTTTACTTGGAGCGCTATCAAGATTTTAGTCGTAAAAGCTGTTGGTCGTTCTCGGCTTGTCTTTATAATAACTTTTATGTTTCGGAATTTTTTAGATGATGGTTGATAGAATTTGGCATGAGAACAGTAGTTCGAATATACAAAATTCAATATGTTTTATGTTAGAACCAAAAGCTTAAACTTCCCAAATGTGTCAATGAATCTAATTAACTCCGAACATAGGGTCATATCGGTAAATTTTGAGTTCCCATACAATCTTCTCAAAAATAAGGTCATGTAGTGAGGCGCCATATTCGGAGCTTTGGGATCTTTGGGAGCGTGAAGTCTCTCCCTTCTTTATGAAAATTGCTCCAGACAAGGCATGAAGCCACTTTATATAAGGAGCTAAAAATACTACTTCAAGGTGAAAAACTAACAAACGATAAGTGTTAAATGATAGATGCTGATCCAGAAAACAGCAATTCTTCCCCTTTTGTCAGAAATATCGTTCATCGAATGTGAGTATTATACAACACAATAAGGGAAGCGAGAGTTACGACGCTGCCGAAAGTAAACGTAAATTCGACTTTCTGCGCTTTTAGTGTCCATTCTCCCCGGGTCAATTTAGAACCGAAGTGGTCGTATCAGTGAAGATACGATCTCTGGGTCAAATACAATCTCCCTATTTTAGGAGGTTCGGAACATTGTGTGAGGGTGAAGTCTCCTCTCAGTTGGCATTATTCATAGGTCAATTCTGACCCGGAGTGGTTCTATCTGTGAGTCATTTAGGTACGACAACATTGTATCTGGTTGTGTGACTCTAAGTTGGGAACAGAGGAAGATTGGGGAGGGTGAATTTTCCATTAGTTGCCATTACTCCGAGGTCAATTTGGACCCGGGCTGGTCGTACCTATCAGGCTGCTACCAATTGGTCAAACAGAATCTGTCCTCGGTACGACATAAAATTAGATCTGGTAGTGAGATCTCAATTTGCAAAATTTGGAAAATGTGTAAACCCTTTGTTGACCTTAATGATTTCGGCCTCGGAGCTGGATCAAAGTGCAGTGTTTATACTGGTTAGTGAAGATGAACTCCTTCTAGACTGAGACAATTTATTTTTTGTCAAAATCGAGAGTGCCCTTTTTTTTCGGGAGTTGTGTTTCCCCAGATTAAAAAGCAACTTTGTGTTTAACTATGTCCTCGTATGGAGGCAATTAATTCAGAACCGGAGTGGTAGTACCAGTTAGAGTCCTATTCATGGCTTTGAGAGAATCAGTCTTTTCTATGGCACAACACTTCACCCGGTAATGAAAGCACAATTTGGAAGTTTTAGGGATCATGTAGTCGTCCGTTAGTTTTGATTACTCTCAGGTCCACTCTAACCCGAAGTGATAATAGTTGTCAGGGTAACTATTGAGGATAAATAGTTTACTAACGCGAATGTTAGACATTATTATTTATGCATTATTAGCTGTGATTGGCATCGTCTATATAAATCGAAGTGTGCACGTGAATGCACGTTATAAAGCGCTCAGATGCAGCGGCCTTGGCTGTAACTGGTGCAGGATGAAAACGAAATATAGAATAGTATAAGATCTGTTTTTCAAACAAGATAGCAACTTACAAGTCACAGAGCATGTAACGCACATATTTTAAGTTTTAGTGATCACTGTCGGACTCATGCATGAGACTATACCGTCCCTACAGCTACACATCTAGAGAACGGAGCTGTTAAACCTGACATAATGATATGAGACAAAATGGAGAAAGTAGCAACCCTCGTTGAAGTCAGTGCCCCTAATGATGCTGGCTTAAACAGAGATGAAAGGGAAATATCAAGGCTTTATGTACGATATGAAAAGAAACTGGAATCTCAGAAAGAGCTCTATTATCCCAGTAATTATAGGAGCAACTGGAATAATTAAAAATGATTTGAAAAACTACCAGACGATATAACGGGTGAACCAAGTGCAAGATAGATACAAACAATTGCACTTAAAGGGAGTGTTAGAACTTTAAAAGGATATCTCGGCTGGAGCGTCTGAAAAAGCGCGTAAATATCTGGCATCTAGTAAGATGCCCTATCCACAGGGGAAAAAAGAAGATTTTTTTTATAAAAGACAAAACATGACAATCTTTTATCTCCGATAACAGACAGATTGGACTTCAAAATTCGCGTTTAACCTGAACTCAGAAGATAGATTTTAATATGCAGTAAAACTATATCAGTTTATTTTCATAATACTTAGTCCATGTATTATTTCCTCTAAGGACACTCGAGGATAATTGTTAATTCGAGTCAGCTGAACGGTGAAACAACACCGTCATGATTGGTAATGATGGTAATGATTGGTAATAATTGGTAATCATGGTAATGATTGGTAATGATTGGTAATGATGGTTGAAATTAAGCAGAATTTATTTAGTTAGTTATGTCCCTTTATAATTGCCAACTCACAAGGACGGAATTAGATGCACGGTCGATTTTAATCTGACTCAAAATCGATACTCTGAATTGGGACTAAAATAAAAATCGCCTCAGGACAGAATAGATTAAGTGTAGTAAGTATCAGAGCAGATACTACTCTATGAAATTTTTATTTTCACAAAATATAAAAATTTACATTCAGGTAAAATTAGGCACATGGCCATAACATGTGTGAGGAAAATGAGAGTCGTTGGTGATCCTTGGTGTGAAAGTGATAACATTATCTATCGTGTTCCTAACTAAAATCATCTCAGTCATTACAATACCACATTTTCTGTAGGGGGCGATCCTACTTAAAACAGCCCCAAATTTATTTGAAATTTTATGTTTTTTCATAAATATATTTATATACACAAATTCATTTGAATGAAATGAGAAAAAATCGGTTAGTAAGATCCTCCCACCCATTTCTAAATAATAGACCGGTCACTGTTTTCCGCATTGTTCAGAATCAAACACAAGATCTCTAAATAGGAGTAGGATCTAAGTGAGAGTAAAAGGGAATAAGGGTAGAGCTTGTAGGGTAGATGGTTTTCTTCCACGATAAGTAGAATTAAGAGGTGGAAGGGCAAAAAAAGTGGGGAGTAGGCACCTTGGAGGATTTCTATTACCAGGGGGCTTATTCATTTGACCAGTTAAGATGCCAAATTTACTCGAAAAGCTGGGGTCAAACAAAGCCAGACATCGCGTGCAATAGGTTCAGGCAGGAAACACATATCCATACTTGACTCCTTTTCGTACACACAAGCTCGCTACTTTTATCCACCTTTTTTTCGAATTCTGAGAAATGTCATCTGATCTTGACCATCAGTTGGTGCTTGAAGAACGCAATCAGATCCCCATCATAATACACTTTGATTTTAGCCACAAGTCTAACAAAACTTTTTGAAGGTTCTACAAAACAATTAAACACATAATATACTATTTATTAAATTGTTAATGCAGTCACAATTTTTCCACATTATTTATTTCCCTCTTTCAATAATCATTCTAATGGCACGATTATAAAATTGCCTATGCTTTGAACTGGAAATATAAACTGACTTTATTTTCGAGTTCTTCCCTCGAAATGAATATTAATATATTCACATTATACTACAAATTTCTAAATAGATAGAGTTCAAAAGTTAACGTATTCTTGATTACGGCTTTCTGTTTTGAAATTAGAATTGACAAGCGGTGTTTATTCAAAAACAATTACTCATAATTTTCTACCACTTAGATTTGTGCGGTAATTTCACTAGTTTGTAAACATTTCGTAAAGCGAGTTATTCAAATTTATTTAACCACTAACCTTGAGTCCGAGTGTCAAGGTCGTAAAATCACACGTAATCGCATAAAAAAGTAGAATGCCCTCCTACCAACAAAAAGTTCGATTTAATTATTTGTAAAAATAAAATTTAAAATTTCAATTATAAAAATCAGTTTAATTTTAACATGTGTTAATAATAAAATTTAAATGGTGAAAACAAATTATTAATCGCCTCCACCTTCTACCCCTAAAATATAATGGGTAACTATTTTCAGGATAAACACCGCTTGTAAATTTCTTTTTTCAAAAGCCTTAATCAAGTAAACTTTTACAATTTAACCATATATGGTACTTTATTGGTGTAAGGTCCAGGGAATATAGTGGGCGTTACATAGTTTTCCATGCATATTTTCTAAGCAATATTTGACCTTTTGTGAGGCATAACGTTATACTTAACAATGATAACACAAACCCTTGTTCTCAACAGAATACTAAACATATTTTAGAAAAATATAACTACAAAACTATGCATCACCCACTATATTCTATGGATCACGCACCAACAGATTACCATGTATTTAGAAGTTTGCAAATAATTTGAGAGGATTAGAATGTATTTAAGACAAGAGGTTGATAATAAATTAGTTTTTTTTCAAGGAATTAATTGTATGAATGTGGCATTAAAACATTTATTGACAGATTAAAAAATATATGAAATATAGTGACTTTTTTAAAACAATTAATTACATTTGATATTGTTTTATTGAACCTTCAAAACCGGATAGATTTAAAAGTAACTATGGAAACTTATAGTTTGAATAAGAAATATCTGGAAAGGTTAAAGTTCTAACATTTTAAAACATAAGTCATTTATGTTAAATTAAAACGCTTATTGGTAAATGCTGAGATGTCACAGAGAAGAATGATGACTTTATATAACATAAACCTTAACTTCTGTAGGGAATCACGGCTCCAAGAAGTCATCTGGAACATAGCGGACGGATTTTCGCCAAGTAAATAGATATAGCCGACGCATGTCATGTAGTGTTGTTGTGACATCTTATTTTGTTCGTAGTAGCAGTTGTAGCATAACGTCTATCTCTGAAGTAGTCAGCAATGTGTAATAACAGCGGCACATTATTCTTTCGGGCTTTAATATATTTTCTTATTTTAATTTTCTTTAAATTTCTCTGAAAGAGTTTCACATTAAGAGTCTACCTATACACCTGTTAAATGTGGAAAAGAAGTCCTTCAAAACATGTCTGCCTCATCTCGCCCACAAAACCAAATAGATTATATGTAGTATTCTTATTTTGCCATATCTAACAATACTACGTCATTTCCGGAAAGCGACTTCTCTTTCGCTACGTCACTACTTGTTTCTATAACTCATATAACTCATATAACTCATATAACTCATATTCTCTAAATTATATTTTGTCTTATCCTATCATCTAGCGTTAAATATGGTTACATTAACAATTAAATAAATATTATACTATGTATTTTTAATTGTTTTAGTTAGATGGACATGACTTTCGTTACATGATATAAAGCTGGTATCCTATTTACTTGAAGTTAAAACTATGTTTCTATCAATCTTTCTTCCCGCTGCTAAAATAAAATGGCTTCGCCTTCTTCTAGTTTTAGATCCTCCTTCGAGCGTTTCATCAAGTAATACCTCTTTTCTTTTCGTGCTCATTTAGTTTTGGCAGACATTAACGAGAATGTCACATCGAAACACCTAAAAAGGCATTGATACAAGATAACAATGCTTAACAACATTCACCGTTCAACGTTCAGCGAGCAAAGACATTTTAACAGTTATTTCAATAGCTTAACAGCCACTTCATTTAAGGTCGGACATTTTTCTTTCGAAAATTGGTTTTTCGACAGCAATATTTTGAAATAATATTTTCAAGTCTTTATTGTCTCTTTTATGTTTTCCTCTGATTCCTATGGCACAATTGTACTTGCTGGCTTCTCACTAGTTTCTTTGTTTCGAGGTCTTTTACATTTGCATCATGTTCATTCTTTTTCACTTCTCCAAGTTGCTTGATTATTATTTGAGTAATTAAACCGGATTTATAAAAGGTGATAGTTTTGTCCACAACGCATGTCTATCATGACGTTATGCCGCAACGACTATCTCTTGATGAAGTAAACGAAAAACTTTGCCCTCGTTTTAGGGCAAATAAATAGGGACTAACTCAAATACACTTTTAGTTATGAACAATATATAAAGGTAGATTTATACTTATCTGTTTATCTGACAAAAATATTCACTTCGATTTGGAGATGATGAATAAAGCAACATACAAAACAGAGAAAACAACTTGTCGCCCAATTACCCTATATTAATCTTTGAATTTATTCGTGAAATAGGAAGTAAATAGCTGAAGTTGCTCACGATTTTGAAAGACTTTAAAGAACATATTTATTTACTCACTAGGAGTTCTCACACGAGTCATTATAAGTCATCTCTTACTCGAAAAAAAAAGACATAGTGTTTCTTAGGGTCTCGATTACAACAACTCTCCACAGAGTTCCAGTACCCTCCATCACATTCGATAATCGATGCAATAATTTTGTGTTATCGCAACAAACGTTTGCCATTGATTTTTTCGCTGATAACGACGATTTGGCTTTTTGTGGAATTCTAGTGGCAATAAACCTACTTCAACTTAAAGTATTCCCCGCAACTTTCCAGTCTCCAACCTCCCTGGCACATTACCGACCATTTCATATGGTACAAAGTGATGCCGGTGCCATATGATTTTCTTCTTCTTCTTCTTCTTCTTCTTCTTCTTCTTCTTCTTCTTCTTCTTCTTCTTCTAATGATCATGATTATGATTATGATTATTATTATTTTATTATTATTATTATTATTATTATTATTATTATTATTATTATTATTATTATTATTATTATTATTATTATTATGTTATTATAATAATTATTATCATTGTTATTATCGCGATTAATATTTATTATTATTATTATTATTATTTTTATTTTTATTATTATTATTATTATCATTATTTTATTATCATAATTATTATTATTGTTATTATCGTAATTATATTTATTATCATTATTATTATTATCATAATTATTATTAGTGTTATTATAGTAATAATACAAATAATAATAATTATTATTACTATTCGTACTTTATTATGATAATTATTATTATTGTTATTGTTATTATTATTATTGTCATTATTATAATTTTTTATTATTATTTTTTACTTTATTATCATAATTATTATTGTTACGCTCGTAATTATTATTATTATTATAATTATTATTATTATTATTATTATTATTATTATTATTATAATTATTATCATTGTTATTATCGCGATTAATATTTATTATTATTATTATTTTTATTTTTATTATTATTTTTATTATTATTTTTATTATTATAATTATTATTATTACTATTAGAGTACGCGGTCTGTCATGAAAAACAGAAAACAAATATTACATATTTTGTAAGTAATCTATTACGTATTCGAAAGAAAATCTCAATAAAATGTGTTTTCTCTTTAATAATAAACTGTTAACATAATACTAATCAAATCAAAATATGCTTCTTTTCAATGTGAAGTAATTGCTAATTACGCCAAACTTTCTACACTGGTGATACCAGATCAGGCTGCCCTTTGGCTCCCTTAGACGAAATTCACCTACATTGACGTTTTTTTTTTTGTTTTTTTTTTGTTTGTAAAACTTAATTATGTTCTACAAAACCAAAAACAAAAACAACAGCCCCTCTCCCTTTCTCCCTCCCCTTTTTTATTTTTATTTTTCCTACCCTACTCCCGGTCCTGGATATGACCTTAAACTACATCCGATGGTGAGATCCGGCTTACGGACTTTGGGGAATGTGGAGCCTCCTCTTAATTACCATTGCTCCCAGGTCCACCCTGACCCGGAGTGGTAGTACCTGTTAGGGTCCCAACTATGGGTTAAATAGAAACAGATATTAAAAGGGGAAAGAAACAAAAAAGAGAAGAAAACAAGACCAGATTCGGCATTAAATAACCCAAAAAGGGTTGATATGCCGTAAAACAAAACTACCAAACCATACCAAACTACCAACCTTCTACATACAATTCTCACACTTTATATAATAATCATTCGAAACAGCTTTGCCTTCTGTTATATACTCAATTACACCATAGTGTTACGCACTTTATATATATATATATATATATATATATATATATATATATATATATATATATGTATATAATTATTCATAAATAAATATAAAAGTGGTTTTTTTACCTACAGACGGTATTATTTCGGGCTTTTTGTCCTTATCAGTGCAGGTGTCGTGGTTGCAGACAGTCGAATGTAATCGAACGCAGTTCGTAGATTCAGGCTAGAATTAGGGGGCAAACGCTTAGAACTACATACATACACACATATACACACACACACATATATATATATATATATATATATATATATATATATATATATATATATATATATATATATATACTTCCTATGATCGGTAATCCTGTGAAGCAACATTAAAGTATTAAAGCTAAGATGTATTTTATTCTATTATTCATGTAACTTTATAGAATAGCATATTGAACCCTTTATCTTTCCAAGAACTTCTGTCTTATTTCGATCCTATTCCCATTTTGAGAGGTTTATTTTCTTGGCTGTTTATATATATATATATATATATATATATATATATATATATATATATATATATATATATATATATATATATATATATATATAATCACCGAAGAAGGGAAGTGTTATTAATGTAAACACTTATTTCATTGTCTATTTTTTCAAGCGTATACATATATATATATATATATATATATATATATATATATATATATATATATATGTATATATATATATATATATATATATATATATATATATATATATATATATATATGCGTGCACGTGTCTGAGTGTGTAAACTAATCAGATAAAGAGACAATGAAATAAGTGTTTCGATTAATAAATCATCACTCTGTCATTGATTGCACAGATAAATTACCGGCCATTTAATTTTTGGGAAACCAGAGAAACTCGCGACTCCATTTGCAGCTTTTAAGCGACTGGATCTTTGCTTATAAGAAAGCGCAGTCATGCAGCAACTGATAATGGGCGCATTGTTGTCATTGGGGGATTCGGTATCAGCTGCCGCGGCTACATTCTTGCACGATTACTAATCTGTAAGCAGGAAAGGATCCGCCCGACTTGGCCGTAGAAGCATTTCAACGTTATAACCAGTCGACGTTGGCGAACATAAATACCATAATTAGGGTCCGAGGTCAGCAAGAATTAATGGATCCGTCTCCACAAACCAACTGAAAGGCATTATATATAGACATAAAATATTTAGTAATGTACGAAAGAAAACGCTCATCAATGTAGATGAGCGTTTTCTTTCGTACATTACTAAATATTTGGATATATTATTTAATTTACCTCTTCTCCACAAGGTAAGGTTTGGGTTTTGATGAATGTGTGTCTGTGGATTCGAACCCGGCACACCCAGGTCTTCAGTCAACGTCGTTAACCACTTAGGCACAGTGCCATCCCCATTAATGGATATATTATAACTACTAGCGATATGATCCATCTGGTCGTATATGTTCGCTAGTATTTATAAAGAAGGAATACTGACACTAAAAGAGGTTATGTCTGGGAGTATGGCATCATGTCTACAGAACAGATATTACATTTTAGGAGTAGGTAATCTCCGAAAGGATTGTATCGTGACAACAGAATAGATATATCACTACTCTCTACCAAACGAGGAAATAATGCATAGTAGGATACTAAATTAGTCAAAAATAGTATAGTAAACTGAATTGAGCACTGAAAGAAGGTAATAGTATTGTTTTGGATTCAGATATAGAAGTATAGTTTTGGCTTCAAACAGACATATATCACGTCTCTATTAGTAATAGATAATTTAAAACATTAATTGAACCGTCGTGTACTATGGATTCATATCATGACTATGTTGTTCAATTACTTAGTGACATTATTGCAAAAGGTATAAACACCTAACTTCTCAAGCCAAAACTGAAAAAAGTGAGTTAAGTTCAAGTAGTTTACAATTGGGAGTGTGTGTGCTCCGTTAAATCAAGCAAAAAGGGTTGAAACGTCGTAAAACGGACAACCAGAACCAAACCAATAAACATTACATTAACATTTACATTTTTATAGAATTTAACTTTAGCATCATATAATTTTATTTTAAATGCATAAAATATGTGTTCTTGAATAGGTTCATGATGCAGACATACCGGTTAAGGACCGATTTAACTGAGACAAACTCTTTCTACAAATATAATAGCTCCGTTAGCATATAAACTAGAAATTAAATTTCTCCACTAGCATGTATACTTAATCATAATTTAAAATATCAGATCGCTCGTTAATCTTATATGGGTTAGAATGAGGATGTTTTTTCTATATATATATATATATATATATATATATATATATATATATATAGTATATTAGCAGATGTACCCAGTGTTGCCAGGATATCACATATGTTGAACATTACTAATGAATCTTGGACAAGGTATGAAGCATCCCATTTCCTACATTTCTGTATTAAATTGTACAACAATTCTTCTAAATATTCGTTTACAAAAGAAAAAATGTGTCCAGAATAAAGTTTCTTATCTTTAAATAACTATAAGGGTAAATATGTCGTTAACCCAACTTTTTTTTATTGTACATCATAATAATAGAAACACTGTGAATCATTTAATACTAAGCTAAAACATCCGAGGAAACCTGCTCATTTCAAATATGCCATTGGTTTTGCTGATGCGTGGACAGACAGACAGACAGACGTAAAATAATATGTGCTTTTAATATAGAGAAATAAAGAGTCTGATTTTCAAAAAATATATTATAGATTGATATTACTTCTAGATACAGTAATAAACTAAGTTTTAAAAATATGATTAGTATGCATTTACTTTGTTATGTGCTATGCTAGAGTGAGACTAAAAGAATATTTAGTTTATTTCCTAATCTGGTGATCGAATATATGTATTCTTATAAACTATTGAAGTAAAATACCACAGATTGGCGACGAGCGAGGAATTTTGTATTCACCTATGCGGTATTAAAAAATACGAATAAGACGCAAAGAAAGTTCACTCAACAAAATCTGGAGAACTGTACAAAAAATATGCGAGGATTTTTAAACCAGCAAGAAAAACAGCGTACTCAAGACATAAACAAGCAATAACAAGAACGTAGTCACGATAAAGAAAGACTCGAAGAAAAACTCGAAAAACAACGTAGTCAACACATAGCAAGAAATAAAAACAGCCTAGTAATGACTTGGAATGACTCGAATGATGATCTCAAAAACAACTTAGTCAAGACATAGGAAGACAAAAAGAAGCCTAGTGATGACTTGGAATGACTCGAATGATGATCTCAAAAACAACTTAGTCAAGGCATAGGAAGACAAAAAACAGCTTAGGAATGACTCAAATGATGATCTCTAAAACAACGTAGTAGATGCATAGGAAGACGAAAAAATACAGCTTAGTAATGACTTGGAATGACTCAGATGATGATCTCTAAAACAATGTAGTCAAGACATAGGAAGACAAAATACAGCTTAGTAATGACTTGGAATAACTCGAATGATGATCTCTAAAACAACGTAGTGAAGACATAGGAAGACAAAAAAAAACAGCTTAGTAATGACTTGGAATGACTCAGATGATGATCTCTAAAACAATGTAGTCAAGACATAGGAAGACAAAATACAGCTTAGTAATGACTTGGAATAACTCGAATGATGATCTCTAAAACAACGTAGTGAAGACATAGGAAGACAAAAAAAAACAGCTTAGTAATGACTTGGAATGACTCGAATGATGATATCTAAAACAACGTAGTCAAGACATAGGAAGACAAAAAAAAACAGCTTAGTAATGACTTGGAATTACTCGAATGATGATCTCAAAAACAACGTAGTAGAGACATAGGAAGACAAAAAACAGCTTAGTAATGACTTGGAATGACTCAGATGATGATCTCTAAAACAACGTAGTCAAGACATAGGAAGACAAAAAACAGCTTAGTAATGACTTGGAATGACTCAAATGATGATATCTAAAACAACGTAGTCAAGACATAGGAAGACAAAAAAACAGCTTAGTAATGACTTGGAATGACTCGAATGATGATCTCAAAAACAACGTAGTCAAGGCATAGGAAGACAAAAAACAGCTTAGTAATGACATGGAATTTCTCGAATGATGATCTCAAAAACAACGTAGTCAAGACATAGGAAGACAAAAAAAACAGCTTAGTAATGACTTGGAATGACTCGAATGATGATCTCAAAAACAACGTAGTCAAGACATAGGAAGACAAAAAAAACTTAGTAATGACTTGGAATGACTCAGATGATGATCTCTAAAACAACGTAGTCAAGACATAGGAAGACAAAAAAACAGCTTAGTAATGACTTGGAATGACTCAAATGATGATATCTAAAACAACGTAGTCAAGACATAGGAAAGCAAAAAAAAAGCTTTGTAATGACTTGGAATGACTCGAATGATGATCTCAAAAACAACGTAGTCAAGGCATAGGAAGACAAAAAAACAGCTTAGTAATGACATGGAATTACTCGAATGATGATCTCAAAAACAACGTAGTCAAGGCATAGGAAGACAAAAAACAGCTTAGTAATGACATGGAATTACTCGAATGATGATCTAAAAAACAACGTAGTCAAGGCATAGGAAGACAAAAAACAGCTTAGTAATGACATGGAATTACTCGAATGATGATCTAAAAAAACAACGTAGTCAAGGCATAGGAAGACAAAAAACAGCTTTGTAATGACATGGAATTACTCGAATGATGATCTCAAAAACAACGTAGTCAAGACATAGGAAGACAAAAAAAACAGCTTAGTAATGACATGGAATTACTCGAATGATGATCTAAAAAACAACGTAGTCAAGACATAGGAAGACAAAAAAAAACAGCTTAGTAATGACATGGAATTACTTGAATGATGATCTCAAAAACAACGTAGTCAAGGCATAGGAAGACAAAAAACAGCTTAGTAATGACATGGAATTACTCGAATGATGATCTAAAAAACAACGTAGTCAAGGCATAGGAAGACAAAAAAACAGCTTAGTAATGACATGGAATGACTCAAATGAGGATTTTAAAAACAACGTAGTTAAAATATGAAAATACTCGAAAAGTAACATCAAGAAAACTGAGATAACAAAAGAAATTTTTTCAACGACTTAGAAAAGTTCACAAGAGAAATTCACAGGCGAACTTCAATTCTTTTTTCTCAGGACTCTGTAATAAAGTCAACTGAAGAATTAAGTTCAGAAGAAGAGGTTAAATTTGTAGCATATTTCCGAAGATAAGAAGTGATTTAAAAAAGAATTTCGTACCTTACATGGTCAGACGAGAGAAAAGTTCAACCAGTTCATGAAAAAACAGATCTGTTGAAGATGAAAAGTACGCTAATGACATTGTACAGAGTATTCAGGAAATATTTCGTTTCTGAAAACCATTTTGCTATAAACAAAGGTTTTTGGCAAAAGCGATTCACTTTTCAACATATATAAGCTATGCCTTAATATAACGAAAAATGATTCAGAAAATCATACTGCATTTGAAATCTCAGGAGATCAGAAATGTGAAAATTTAAAAGTCAGCTAACTTACTCCAAACATGTTCAAAGGTCTAATATTTGTGCGAGACGAGTTATTACTACAATACATGCGATAGGACTTAAACTTGATATTACTGATTCCATGGATCGCAACGATATTCAGTAGGACAGTAATAACACGCTTTCTATTGTAAACGATTTATTGTAGTTGACCACAAGTTACTATTTAACCTATACAACCTTGTGGGTTAATTTTTTTCCCATGGTGCATACTTGAATATAGTAGATCTTATATAATTCCCCTAAAAGAAAACTATGCACGCACTAATATTGTGCGACCATCGACCTCTGGAAGAGTGTAGAGAGTACTAGAACTTTGAAGAGGCGTATTTCAACGCAAATGGCAGAGGAGGTCAACGACCGTTTTCAGCGGGAAATCAATAGTGAATGGTTTGGTGCTCTCTGGAGTCTGATTCAGAAAAAGACTTAGCCGGTTTCTACTATTCTCCGCCCTTTTCAATAACTGTTACAAATCAACTGGCGTTATCAAAACAAGCGTTTACCATTGATTTATTGCTAACAATGACTGTTGGTCGTCGCTGGGATTTGGGTGGCAATATTATATGTACTCACACAGGTCATCGTCAGTGATTGCTCACCGGTGGTGTTCTCTGCAGTCTGAGTGACAACAAGCCTCCCAAGACTTCCAGTACTCTCCCCCTCTTTTCGATAACCACCGCAAATGAGCTTGCGGTATCGCAAAAGCCGCCTACCATTGATTTCTCTCTGGTAAGAACTATTGGTCTTTTCTGGGATTTGGGTGGCAATAAGTCTCCCCAAGGTCCCAGAATTCCCCGCACTCTTCCAGTGGAGGTCTGGTTTATGCGGTCCCTTCTCGGCTTTCTAATCCTCCTTGATCTTCTACAAATATTTTGTGTGGTGTCAGCTTTGGTCTGCATCATCATCATCATCATCATCATCATCATCATCATCATCATCATCATCATCATCATCATCATCATCATCATCATCATCATCATCATCATCAGTGTTTTTGTTTTGTTTTATGCGGATTGTTGTTGTTATAGGACTTGCTTTCATCACGTTCGGTGAATCATTTTTGTTTTACTTATATTAACTAAAGTCTTATAAGTGTCAACCCTGTCGAAAGCGCACATCAAAAGCAATTGATGGTAAAGGCTGTGGTAACAGGAAATATGGCGAAAATAGGAAACGATGTTGGACTTAGCGCGTGACTCTCACTCGACATGATTAATGGCGGCTTTGCTTAGGGACCGTGGTTCGTGTTGGGTTGTATATCTGCTCAAACTGTCCACTGCACTATATTGATGACCGTTCATTGAACTGATCCTTAAACGATTATGAGTAAATAAAATAGATGACCAGTTAGAAAGTGAAGAAAAAAGAATACCCCCCCCCCTAAAAAAGGGGAGAAATGATAAAAATAGAGAAATAAGTATGACGGAAGAGTTTGTAAAAAGTAATAAAACACATGATATAATCGCACGGGGAAAGAAAGAAAGAAAATATTCAATGGTGAAACAATAAATAGAATAAAAAAGAATGAATACAGACTTCAAAAGAAATTTGAATACATAGATATGAGAGAAAAGGGATAGGAAGGACTGTTTGATGAGGAGAGAATGAAAAATACTGAAAAGGGATAAAATTGAAACGGAATAAAGTAATTTAGATAAAAAAGGAGTGGGAGAAAGAAGGAATACATGAAAAATTAATGAAAGAATGAAAAGTTTACTGACACCCTTTTAACAATATAGAAAGATGACAAAATTGAGACATAGAAAAGAAAAAAGAATAAATGAAAAGAAGAAACGAGGAAATATTTAACTCATCGAACAAACTAATATATATATATATATATATATATATATATATATATATATATATATATATATATATATGATAAGTTACGAAAATATAGTTATGGCAATGAAGCTACACAGAGGCTTCCGAGTTTCATCCACGTAGGGAATCGTCAGGCTATATATATATATATATATATATATATATATATATATATATATATATATATATATTGAATGACGATTCCTTACGGGAATGAAACGCGGAGGTCTTTGTGTAGCGTAATTGCCATAAATATATGTTCATAACTTACTACCTAGCTCTACTCACCAATTGAGCAATGTTGTAGTAAATACTGAAAATACATACATAAACGATTAAGGCTTCCTTATAACATTTTATGTGGATATATAAAATTAAATATATATATATATATATATATATATATATATATATATATATATATATATATATATATATATATTGAACAAACAATCAGAGATAAATAGGTAGATAGAAGAAAGAAAAAATAATGCAAATATTATAAAAGCTACATGAAATAAAACCGATGGCAAATACGATCGTAAATAATAATAATAATAATAATAATAATAATAATAATAATAATAATAATAATAATAATAATAATAATAATAATAATAATAATAGTAGAAGTAGTAATAGTCATAATGATAAAAACAATAACAACATAAACAACCAACTCAGAGATAAAAAGTATTGCGTAATAACAAGTGCATATAATAATTTAATTTTTTCTCTCCTCCGTCTTTCATCACTGATTATTATCTATGACAGAATTAGTGAATCAGCCGCTTGATCCTGTTCAGGTTTCGATTGTAACGCTTTGAACGAGGATGATAGCGTATGTTTTTTTTATATAAAAGACAGAATATATATAATCGTATTTTTTTACCTTCCCATGTAAGTTAGATGAAATAGAAGGAGAGGGTGAGAGAGAGAGAGAGAGTGAGAGAGATAGAGAGAGAAGGAAGGGGGTCACAGTGGCAATAAAGCATGTCGTCCGGAATCAATGGACAGAGGTGAAAAAAAGGTTTTAGGGACAAATTAGTGACGTGTAAAGCTGGCCGTCAATAATCATCCGTAATCTCAACAGTAAGTACAAGGAATGAAAACTGAAACACCGCTAAACCCTAACTAAAACGCCATCTTTTATTTTTTGTTTTTTAAACATCATTTTTTCTGCGTGTCGTGTTTGATAAATTGGCAGCCATTACGCTCGTGTTAAGTCGAGTCTAATAGTGAAACATTATGGCTAATAAAAAATAAGATCTCTATGACAAGCCATGCCATCTTAGAAGATGCCCAGTACGATAGAACGGCTTCATCTCAACAACATCATACCCCTCTCAATGTCCAAACCTTCCTAACCGTTGAAGGAAGTGGTGGTAACGTGGTAGTTTCAGGGGTATGCTGCCTGGACCACCGGTTCTTGGCAATGCAAACGAAGGCGGGCAGATATGGCACCAAGTGGCATTAAACCCGCTACCCCGCTAACAAGACTCTGGTAAAAATCAAAAGGATCAATATCAGGATTCGTCGTCCTCTGGTCATGCGTGTGGCAAGCACAGCCGCAAGTTAATGTTGTTAGAGTAACAACGTTGCTTCTGAGCTATTCTTTTGTGTTCGGGGCTAAACCTTCCCTGACTTTGTATGCAAACGCCGAGCCTTAGTGTTGTTTGCATCGAAGGTAAAAAGATGCAATCTTTTAGATTTTTCTTCTTTCGTGTGAATCAGATGATGACACTTTAGTGGATTTACATGGCAAATCAAATGCTATAATATTTCCTACAAATAAATCATAATTTACTAAGGCCAAAAGCCACTCGAAAATGAGAGTAATCAGATTTTCAATTGATGAACAAAACTATGAGACGATTAGAAAAAATGGATGGAATAGGCAGAATTTGATTACTTATGGTGACGGCTAGACAAGTATTTGTTATCATTTGTTTTGAAAATGACTATGTGTTAGTCAGCTGAGAAACAGCCATTTGGTATAGTGTTCCACAAATGAAACGTTTAGGGAAAAGAAACAATTCAAAGAAGTCCCATTTTGTTTTAGATATACAGGGGAAGAAAGGAAAAGTTCTTGTTAGTCGTTGCAGCTAGACGAGTTTTTGCCGTGAATGTTTTACAAGGATGAACCAGAGATTGGAACTCAGTCAAATGTCTACCATGAAAATAGCGATTCAGTAGAAAATGACTAGCAACGTCTCTTCTGTGAAAAAAAGGGACTGTAGGAATGGAAGTGATCGTCTACACTAGATTACGAAGTCGGTTTTATATTCTGTCAAGACAAGAAATGGTGCTATCAGCTTCACCTCAACAGATATGAAAGTAATACTCCATATTAGGTCATATCCGACTCTTTTACAGGTACAGGTAAAGGATAGCTTTAGGAGTCAGGCACTTTATGGAACCGTAGAATGAACAACATAGGTGATGCAATTCTTCCATTTCAGGTTTGGAGTTGAAGTCAGCCCTAGGAGGTTATCAAAGCGTAAGGTACCTTAGGCAGAAGGTCATCTGTTTCTAAGGCAAAACGATGATGCAGGCGTTAGTTGTGAAAGGAGAGAAGCTTGTCTTTATAGGTTTTGTAGGTGTCAAGCCACTTTTCCCATTGCCCCACATGCTTTATGTCGGAAGAGAGAGAATCAGCAAGATATTAATTACCAATGCTCTTCGAAATATATAAAGAATTATTCAAAATCAATGATCTTCCATATTTGATAAATCAGACATTTTCATGCAGCATAATACCGCCTGTCTCAAAGCCAATTCCAGTATGACATTCTTTATTGGAAAATAATCTTCCTTATTAAATGGTCTGCTCTATGTCTGGATTTGAATCTCATCGAAAATGTTCGGATTATACGCGAAGAGAGATCGAAAGTCAGAAGTTCAGAACTAATTCGTGAATCGTAGTTTTGATTTTTTTAAACTAAGGTGTTTGCATAAAAGTTTCGTATTTTAATGCTTTTCCGTAGTAAATGAAGTGAAAGTACAATTGGAAACAAATAACTTCACACTGAATATTATATTAAACCTATTTTTTTTTCTCAAATTACATTTTTTGTACTATTTCATATCGTTCTAATCATTTTGGACATACACATAATTTTGATGAAATACACATTAGTAAACTGAGTCATTATTTATAAAATTAAATGCAACTTTAGAAGTCAATGTTTACGTGGGTAAGAAAATTGAGTAATTTAAAAACATTTAGAAAAATGTTTTTTTACAGTTAATCATAACAGTAGAAGCGATCTGAATATATTAGGCGTTACAATAAATATACTAGTGTACACCATCTATTGAAATGGCGGAGATAATTATGCTTCGCCAATGTTCGCAGTAGTATTCATATAAAATCATAGAATTATGTCAGTAATTAAATTTTTTTATATATAAATTATCAGTATAATTTCTAATAACCTACAGAAATTAACACCAACCATTTATTTTCATTTAAGGGAAGTTATTTAGTTCCAAATTCATTCCAGGTCGTGGGGATTCTCTAACTTGCCATTTTACTTCAAATAGTTTCGTTCGGGGATGAGAAAAAGGTATGTTTCACTCACTATTTTTTTAGTTTTACGGGGCGGGATTATTTTTTATCTATATACATACATATAGATATAGACATTGGCTTTAATTATAGATTCGAATATATATATATATATATATATATATATATATATATATATATATATATATGTGTATGTGTGTGTGTGTGTGTGTGTGTGTGTGTGTGAGTGTAAATATGAAGGTGAGAATTCCGAAGCAGGAGCAATGCAATGTTGGAAAAAAACGGAAGGTGGAATAAGAATAAACAAAAATAAATGACAAGAGACAGTAGATCTCAACTCAATTTATTTGTATTTCAAAATTTATATATAAAGACAGTAAATTGTAAAATTGATGGGCTTACCTTTAAATATTTAAAGGTCCGGAATGGTAGAGACATATATATATATATATACATAATATTAAAATATAATTATGGCTATTTAGTTACACAGAAACGAAATTAATTCGTCGGGCAAACTGCGAAAATTAACATTCTACCATCGTTTTAATACGCAAATGATTTTTACATTCACTTTTCCTACTTAGATCCATCAGTTTCTTTTTTCTAGCCAAAAACATTCACACAAATCTTTTCCTATGCTCACATCAATAAAGTTAAACTATTACGTTAAACAGCATTATACTAATTTTCTAAGCAAAACTGAACCACAAATAGTTATTACCTGATGTAACAGTGTCTATTAAACTTACTTGAGAATGGGTGGACAGTGGACATCAGTTGAGCTTTATTGACATTGGAGTTTCAATAAAATTAATTTGAGGAAGAGCAGGGTGTAATTTCTATCTTCACATATATTTTTTAACCATAGCGCTGTTTCTGATTGCTATAGCGTATTTTTAGATACGATCTTTTGCGATTATTAAAACAGCAAGAGTATTCTGGGATATGAATTTCAGCCAGTGATTAAGAATTGCAATTAATTTTATTTGTAGTGGGATTTGTACAAGTTGCTGCTCTTTGTTCATTGCTTCTTAAGGTGACATACACATTTGCTCATAACCACATGAAGAGGAAAACCAGTTTCCATCACAATGTTACGCGATGTACTTGTGATATACTATTTCTATACGGGACACCCATTGAGATATCGCAAGAGTACATCTACCAGCAGACAACATAAGGTAGGTATTTGTTCTGGCGACCACTGGAGGGTGACGGCAAATACAGCAAGTTTCCGAGTAATAGAACAGCGACAAACAGGAAAACTGGGGGGGGGCTTTGGATGAGGAAAATTGCTTCAGTCTACCGGAGTAGCAAAGGAAGTAAACGGAATTTTGCTCAGACGATGGTAAGACGAAGTTGGCCTATACTGAGAGGAAATACGTTTAAGAATACGTTTAAGAAAATTGAATAAATACACATAAGATATCATCGATTTGCTAGATCAAATTATGGATCATGCTTTTCAGGGTCTATGAGATGAGGAAATTGATTGTACGGCTTCAGATATAAGTCATAGAGTAAAGATATAGAACATTCCCTCTGTCGCATTTTCTATTGTATACTATATCCCAATCTTAGATTTATATTTTAGATTTTTAGCACTATATAGACCTTCGTTCTTTTTTATTATTTATATTTATTAAAGTGCGTTAGTTTTTAATTAGGTATCTTAAAGTAAAGTTAATTATGTGTGTACAATTTATTTGAAATTAGGAAGGCCGTGTTGGAATGGAAGGGTTTGAGTGACACCTTAAAGGTCAGAGGTGTCTTCAAAACGTAAGTCGATAAAATCACGTGACGTCTGTTTTGTTGTCTGACAACCTAAGCAAGCGGACGCGAACGTGACCGTTCCCCCAAGAAGACCCAGCGAGGGTGGGGCAGTCGCGTAAAATATAGCTAGGTGTATCGAGACAAGCGATCTATCTGTCTATCTATCTATCTGTCTGTCTCTCTTTCACGCGTGCAAAAGTAGACTGTCGCTGTGATATTTTATATGATTGTGTCTCTCTATATATATAAAGTGAAGACGTTTTCTCCTCCTGTACATTTGGCGAGAATAGGAAAATGACAACATGCATAATATGCTACTCAACTCACAACTATATTCAGCTTATTCACTCCAGCGTGTTTGCAGAGATTCATGATTATTTTCTCTATTTAACAAAAAATACTACTTTTAGAGAACGATCCCAGACTCTCCCCAAAACATACTATATACAGATGGTAGCAAAAACTTTACCCTCTAATATTCTTCTACCAACACTCTCCCTTTAATCACCGGGAAGTGATAAACAACGGATACTTTAGAAAAACGTAACCCTTATTGTTTTCTATTCATCTTCCATTAATTTAATACGTAATACAATACATTCCGCAAAAAATTAATAGACTCTGACTCATATTCCACTGATATTTTAGAATATCGGACTACGTTATTTCTAACTATTACATATATACTTCATCTCATTCCGGATTTTACGGAATACATTTAACCAACTTAATCACTTATACTGTACATTGATTTAAAATGGCGGCTACAATCTCTTAATCGAATAAACTTTAGACATTTATCCTTAGCCATCTTCGATTACTTCAGGTATAATTTAATTTTTTAACTTAAACACTTAGACAATTTAATACATAACACCTTACGGGCTTAACAATCTTTTTTCAAAATACTTACAGCGTAAGACGAACTGCAGTGTTGACTTCGATTGTTGATACTAATTCCATGGAAGCACGTAATATAAGTTTCTCTACCAACCTTCTACTAATAATTAACAGAAACCACAAGTTCCTTGTTTCATATTTGATCATCTATACATATCTAACATTAATCCAACATTCGTGTTTTCATTTTCACGTTATTCTGTTTTAATTTTGTTGGGGGGGGGGTAATTTATATGAAACGTTTTATTTTCTTTTTTAGATTTACCTATTAAAGCGTCTATTATCTCCCTCTCTCCCTCTCTCTCTCCCCCCGCTCTCTATTCATTCGCAACAATTGTGTTTAAATTTTCGCCGACTTAAATAATCGCATCATGCAACAGTACCTTCGAGGCAATACACATTAAACGGATACGTATAATTTTTCTGCTCACATTCGATTAAAATTAGCATTCGTCGATTTATTTAAGTATATATTTATTATCCTGATTATACGTCAGTTACGAATAACGTTCCTTTAATTCACGACAGTTAAAAGGCTTCGAAATCAATTACGAATACAGACTGGCGTAACACTTCAAAACATTATTTTCATGTACATTTTCATATTCATCGTATATTATTCAATATTAATACATACCGAACATTAGTTAAATTTATTTCATAACTTTTTACAGACTTCCTTGGACGCTAAAACTGCTTCTGGTATTTAAAAAAATATCAATTTCTACTTTTCTACTTCAAATTAAAGTGCAGTATCCGTTACTTTGTCTTTTCTCTTCTGCGGCAATTTTTCTTCCACAGAAGATGAATTTTTTTTATATAGGTGGATCTGTAGTTGAGTGTATTAATTATTATGTAATGGCTGGATCTTGACGGGGGTATATTTTGTCAGTGAAATGGTTCATCTAAGGGATATCTAATGTTTTAACTATCATTGTCAGATGCATTTATGTTCGGTTTATGTATTTAGTCAATTCTGTTAACTTTATCTAATAAGGTTTATAAATTTATTATGGGGTGTGTGTGAGACGGAGGTCTTAAGCATCTATAATTCCAATAATTCTGTGGTGTTTGATAGTTATATTTCTAGGTGTTAAATTAGGGAGATTCATGTATTTACCATGTTAGAAGTGTTAAAAGGGGATGGGGCATCTAGTGATTAATGTTATATGGTGGATAGAGGTTAAGGCGGATATAGAATATTGGGATTCGTAGAGGTGATGTAGTTGTGGTTGTGGCATATGCAATATATTCAAGGGAGAGCATTATGCTGTATATAAAATTAAATATAATTTTGGAAAGGTCTTGGAGAGGGTGGCTATGTTATATATATTTCTATTTTTCAATTTTATTTCATGGTATGTAGATCATTAGTCTTTAGGGGTGATTACTTATGTATTATCATTTTCGGCCCATTGTGCTATATATATATATATATATATATATATATATATATATATATATATATATATATATATATATATATATGCATAGAGAGGGAAAGAGCGAGAGATGAAGAGAGGAATGGCGGGAGAAAGAGATATATAAAGTACGTAAACATTATGAAGATGGCAAATTGGGATAAGAAGAGAGAGGGAGATAGAGATAGAGAGAAACAATCGTTGAGAGAAAAATGAGTTAGAGTAAAGTAGAGGAAGATGATATAGAAGATTAAGAGAGGGGTGGTAGAAACGAATAGACTGAGTGTGAGAGAGGGCAAGAGAATGAAGAAAAGTAAAATAACGATATAAAGATAGTCAGTGAGTGACAAAAAAAGAATAATATTGAAAGGACTGCAAGGAAGTAATAGATCGGTAGATCTATAGAAACAGAGAGCGAGATGATCATTATGTGTAAGGGCGAGACAAATAACAACGGCTTAAGAAAGAAAGACAGAGAAAAACAGGACAGAAATGAGTGAGAGTGAATAATATACTAATACTAATGAGTCACCTTTTACCAAAGCCAAAAGCCACTCGAGGATTAGAGTCAATGAGATTATCAGTTGGATGATGAACGATATTATTGGAGAATTTAAAAACAATGAATGGAATGGGCAAATCGTGATTACTTAAGATGATGGCCCGACAAATATTGATAATAAGATAAAATTGACGAAAGAGAGAAATAGAGAGAGATAAACAAAGAAATATATGGATAGAAATATGAAAATATGTTGTGAGTTACTGTTAAGTAGGGAAGAAAGGGACGCGTTAAAAGAAAGAGGATAAAAAAGAAAACGGAAAGGTGATGTAATGGAAAGAATGTGAATTAATATGAAAACGGATTAAATTGATAAAGTGTTCGAGAAAGATAGAAAGAGTAGGAAGTAAACAGAGAAAAAGAGAGAGAAAGAGAGTATATAATAGCAAATGGGAGATAAAGATAGTGAAACAAAAAAAAATGGACTGGGAGAGTGATATATAGAGAGAAATGATAAACCAGTAGAGTGTCAAAAGGACAAAGGGGAAAGGAGAGAGAGAGAAAGAAAGAGAGAGAGAAAGAGAGTATGCCGAAGTGAGCACTTAAGAGTGTGTGGACATGAAAGAAAGAAAACAAGCAGGGAGGAAAAACTGGACAGGAAATGCAGAAGGAAAGAAGGAAAGGAGGAGAGAAATAAAATGAATGAGAGTGAGATGTAGAAAAACAGGAGGATATAAATGAGAAAAGGATATAGAGAGATAGAGAGAGAGAGAGAGAGACAGACAGCCAGACAGACAGACAGACAGACAGACAGACAGACAGAAAGAGAGATGGTGAAAACGAAAGAAACAGTATGAGAGAGACGGTGAGAGTGCGTTGACGAAAATTGAAAGTGAGGAATTGAAGAAAGAAGCAAAGCTATAAATAAAAAAGAATATATATATATATATATATATATATATATATATATATTAATAGTTAAATAAGAATTGTTTGCAAATGCGCGAGGACGGTTAGTGGTTTATAAGTAAAGTGACACGACAGACGACCGGAAGTAGATAAACCCCGTTTTGATATTGTCCTCGTGCGCATGCGTGTGAAACCTTTAATTCTGAATATAAGAATATGACTTGTCATGTTTCCACTCGGAAACGTTCATTTGTAACGATGAGTAATGGCCGATGGGCATAATTCCATAAAAGTGTTCTCTTTATTGATCAACAAGTGTGAGGCCGACCAGTGAATATGATGCGTATAGAAAGAAAAGAAAAGCGTTGTGTTTGTTTAATTTTACGGCAGATCAACATTTGGTCGGCAATTTAATGCCGAAACGCGAGGCTACAATTCATTGTATACAATCAATTGAATGCAGGTTGCTATTTGACCCATAGCTGGTAGAAAGTTGCGGGTTCATACCTTTTCCAATCGTATAAGTTTGTAAATAAGCAACATAGATCCAATAGGAGTTTAACTCTACATCGTTGATTCCATAGTAAACTACGGTATCCATTAGATCAATGTGTAACAAGGGAGGATAGGGGTGTTTCTTATTTATTTATTTAGTTGTTATGCCTCCTTGGGCATCTCCCCTTTAACAAACTTCCCAATTCAACTGTTAAAAAAAATAATTAAACTCTTAGTACAGTATCGACATCCAGATCACATTCTGTTAAATATTTCATTTGATTTCTCCCAAAAGTGCCCCCTCAATTTCTCCCTATTACCACTTTCTCTGAATTCATCCAACCTAATCTTAAACAGATCCACGCTATTGCTGTTCTTAATCCGATCTGCCAACTTATTCAAAAACATATTACTCTGTGAGCCAAAAAACATAACTGGTTAACAGATCTAGTTTTTGAAAACTGCCTTGACAATAACCTTGCAAATCTAGGATAAATTCTAAAAAAATTCACACCATAGTTAGAAATGCCATTAATTATCATGAAAGTCTCAATCATATCACCTCTCATTCTTCTCTCCAGCAAGGTAGTGAATCCCAATTTGTCCAATCTCTCCATGTAACTTCACTACTTTACTTTACTTTACTTATTAGTGTTGTCACCATTCTTTACACGCCTTCCAGTTTCAATATTACATTCCAATTTCAATATCTAGTCGCTGCAGCTCAGGCCTCGGTGCAGTATTCTATATTTATTGTATCCTTACGGTTTCCCGAAAGGCAGCTAATAACGTTGCTAGCTTGAGTCTCGTATAGCAGAATTTCATTTCTTCTCTCGTTTTAATCTTCTAGTTCTTCTTCTTTTTACTAACTACTCTAGTAAAACGCTATTACACGCATTTAATTTAGCTTGAACAATATCTTTGGGGTTTCTTTCTTAGTATAATATATGTATACACATATAAAACCTCAACACATCCATTATATAGGTGGGATCAGCTATTCCAAAACCCAACCGCTCCCTTCTCCGTTTCATTGAAAAGAGAAAATTCTGACACATCACACTAATAACTTCCTTATGAAAATTTCCCGGCATCTAAATATTATTACAAAAACTGTACCATTCGCCACACACACAAGGGACTTCGAGGACTGCCGGGACACGTAACTCTCACTCGACTTCTAATAGAATATTCTACTCAATTTAATTGTAACCTTACATGGAAATTTCTTCGCATCTAAATATTATTACAAATCACGACCCCTTCAAGTGAAATGAGAAATGATCTGAAGAATAAAACCAGGAATTATTTTGAAACAGGGATCTCATTCTAATCATCCACTTTTCATGGGTCATATAGATTTGACAAAACATCGACTTTTTATTATTTCAAGAATAAAGATTCCACTAAGGCTTCTATTAAGAGGTCTTAAAATTATTGAATAATTCTCAGATGTTTTGAATTTGTTCATTTTTGTTTTTTTTATAAAATTTCATTAAAATTCGAGGCAATGTTATCTTTTAGTAGGACGTTTTATGATCCGTATCTTCCAAACATTTATTTATGAAAAAACAGATTTTTATAGCTACATATGTCCGCGATGAACTATAACGTGTTTTACTATCCTTCGAACACTTCTTATGACACTAAATCCGCACTAACAATGGGGGTATAGGCGTAGAATATAAAATATGGATCTGAATAAATGTCACTCAGATAATTAAAAGATAAAACCAAGAGAATAAAAACAATGGATGTTAAGAAGCCATCAGCAGAAGAAGGAACTAAGGGGAAAACAGTGTGAAAAATAATGAAAGGAAAAGGATTTGCATAACACATAATGGTACATGCATGACATTGCCACTGATAGTTTTGTATTATTAGACTTGGCTAGTTTACAGAAGAGCTGGAGAAACGTACAACAAAGCCTTGTGTAATTACAAAAATTGGTCTGATTTTTATAAGTATATGCTAGCAAGGTATGAACCTTTTTATGAACAAAATAAATATAAATATAAGAATTATTTAACCAATAATACCTATTCATATCCATATTACCGCTCGTTTAAATTCCATAAAAATCACTTTAATGATTTCGGTACGAATTGACTGCTCGAGCAAGGATCAAGGTGTAGTATCTGTTCTGTTCTCGGTCAGAGGCAAAGAAATCCTTTTTGACTGGGGCAATTTTAATTTTTGTCCAATACAGAATGTCTCATTTTGGGATGCTGACTCTAACATAAATAACGACCTTGTGTCTAACTTTGCTTTCGTTGGGAGGTAAGAAAGATATCAAGAGCCAACAAACCAGAGGAGCTAGACGTTATACACGCAGCTTGTCTCATGCAACAATAACAAGGACTTGCCTGGTTGCACCGTCGTAATTGCCCAAACACGTTTTTGTTTAGCAAAGCTCCTATTCTACGGAAGGCAATACGCAACAAAATGCGCTGAAGATTATATATACTGTATTGGTATGTTTTTCTGTGTGTCTATGTTTGAAATAAAGAAATTGCTCACCTTGTCAATAGTGTAGATCTCGATACTCCACCATAGGTGTATAGCTGAAGACATACCACTATGGTCCTTTTCATCTGTTCAAGCCCTGACTAGAAAAATAGGTATTATATCCTAATTCGCATGTGATAGCACAGTCACATGAGTTCTCTTTAACTCACACACGTTAATCTCTTCTTGTTATATAAAGCGTATCTAAAACCATCAGTTTCTGACCGCCGTCGTATTATTCAAGATATTAATCTTCTATATTCTTTAAGGGAAGGCCAAGACCGCGATTCATAATAGGCTTTATCGTGAGACTGTAAACTTCGTTCTCCATTAATTGAGTTATACGGATAGACAAAGAAAGATTGCCAAGTTGTCTGCCCAATTCTCTGAAAGCAAGAACTACGGATCACAGCGATGCGAAACTTTGATTTACAATCTGCTAGTTAGTAGCGTAGGAGAAACGCCGAATAAATTCTGCCGGAAAGAAAGAAAGAAAGATAGTCGACAAATACATTATTTTCGAATTGAACAAAACGGGCGGGAATATTTACAACATTTCGAAACGACAGAATAACTGAATATACTGTCATGTCTCACTGATTCAGATGTAAAGGTCATGCTAAGCTCAGTCAGACTCTAAGTAGCACTGTTGAAAATTGAAAACGGGATTCACGTGATCAGAGAAGACACACATATTGAAAGATTTAAACATATGGAATTCTTGGGAAACTTTCAGATAATAGTTATTACAGCATTCTAAATTGGAATTAACTAAAGCCATAGTTTCATACACACACATACACACACACACACACACACACACACATATATATATATATATATATATATATATATATATATATTATTTTTTTAATTTATTTTATACGTACATAAAAGTAATCCATGGACACGTGTTTCTGGCTCACAGCCGTCATCAGCATGTGAGCCAGAAACACGTGTCCATGGATTACTTTTATGTACGTATAAAATAAATAAAAATATATATTAACGGAAAAAATACGTCCTATGAAGTTAAGGGCGACTAATGATGTAATTTTCTGCATCTTAATCACTTAGGAAAGTGAGACAATCGAAATAATAGTAAGCAAAATAACAACGAACGCTACAATCACTAATAAAAATAATTACATAAAAATATATTATATATATAGATAGATATAATGTATTTTTATGTGAAAAATTGCATAAAAATACATTATATATATATATATAATGTATTTTTATGTAATTATATATATATATATATATATATATATATATATATATATATATATATACATACTTTTAAGACTATATATATATAAAGTTAGGTATGTGTATATATTTCTATAAATCAAATTCACTCCTAAGCAATTTAACCGCCCTTTATGAATTTCGGAACATCGCTGCTAATGATGTGTAATATGGGCTACATTTAGTTTAATTCAGTTTTATGCAGAACGGAGCAAAGAGTGGGTTGAAGCCCTTCGTGAAACTCCAGAAAACAATAGATATTAAGAATCAATTCATGAATATTTCCACAAGTTTAGTTTCTTTGGTGAATGATAATGGTTTTCTAGAGGGGGATACAATCGGCGCAATCTCACATTTAAAAATTCAAATATTTCAGATTTTCATTAAATTTGATCTATAGTCATTAGACACCAGTTCAGCGAAATATACTGAATTTCAATTCCTTTTTAAGACCTCTTAAGCTCAAGCTTTAAATTTAAGACATTTTCAAGAATCAGCATATATTTAATGTAGTTTTATGTAATTATTTTTATTGGTTATTGCAGCGTTCGTTGTTTTTTTGCTTAGTATTATTTCGATTGTCTCACTTCCTAAGTGATTAATATGCAGAAAATTGCATTTTCATCACCTAAATATTTAGTGTATTTTCATGTAATTATTTCATTTATGATTTCAGCGCTCATTTTTTTTGGCTTACTATTATTTCGATTGTTTCACTTCCTAAGTGATTAAGATGCAGAAAATTGCAATTTATCACTTAAATATTTAATGTATTTTTATGTAATTATTTTAACATTTAAGTGATAAAATCGTACATATTTCTAGACAAGGGTCTCGGTCTAGTGGTAAAGACGCTAAACTATAGACATCAATATCGAAGGTTCGATCCTTGTTTCATTTAGCCATGCTGATGACGGCTGTGTGCCAGAAACACCTGCCAATGGATTACTTTTATGTACGTATAAATTAATAAACACATATATATATATATATATATATATATATATATATATATATATATATATAGAAAAGAGGGTAGTGCAGTATTAGTGCAGTTCCAACGAGAGAAAAGTATATATGTAAAGGAGTAAGGCTACCAACATTTGTAGAATGTTTTTTTCAACATTTATTTATTATTTTGTTGTTTTTTTCAACATTTATTTATTATTTTACCATTTTATGATTTTATATATAACGCGTTTCAAGCGGTGGCCCGCTTTCATCAGATATGAAAATCCATTTGAAGAAATGTCTTTCGATTCGAGCAAATGTTGTTTCATTTGAGGAATTTGCTCGAATCGAAAGACATTTCTTCAAATGGATTTTCATATCTGATGAAAGCGGGCCACCGCTTGAAACGCGTTATATATAAAATCATAAAATGGTAAAATAATAAATAAATGTTGAAAAAAACAACAAAATAATAAATAAATGTTGAAAAAAACATTCTACAAATGTTGGTAGCCTTACTCCTTTACATATATATATATATATATATATATATATATATTAACGAGGCATATGTCCTATAAAGTTAAAGGCGACTAATAATGTAATTTTCTTCATCTTAATCACTTGGAGCATTCTGCTGGAGGAAATAATTATTTTCAATAAGCAATATTTTTCCGAAAAAAGAATTCAGTACTTTAGCTTATCATCATCGTAAATAATATAAGTAAATGAATAGCTTATTTTATATACTTTATAATTCATAGCACTGCCACTAGAAGTTGCATTCAGCTGGATTCCGGGTCTCGGTTTCGAATATCGCTAATTCTGTCCACACTGATCTGTTGTAAAGAAACACTATGGATACAATAATTTTTAATGAATCCACTTCATGTAAGGAGCTCAAACCCATGCATACATGTCACAAGTAAATAAACACATAAGCTTGTTTTAAATATAACATTAATTATTTAATGAAAGTATGATGATAAATTGAAAAAAACCCATAACCAATCTTTATCAGATTTCAACTACCCTATTTCTGCACTCATCGTAATCTCTAACTATAATTGTAGCGATTTTAACGGCTACTATTTAGGATATCTGAAGTTCACGAAAATAGTCTGTCTGAAATTATCACGCACGACTGTTTGTTTGTTTGTTTGTTTCCGGCGAATTTCCTTCTTCTGAAGTCAGTAACTAAATGCGAAATCTGTTTAAAACGTTAGCATTTAATAATAATTGTACTTGATTACAGATATACGGATATCAACCGTTTCAGTTAGGAGGGGCGTAAAGTTGTATTTTGCCCATGCAACTTTTTTTAAATATATCATATAGTGTTGGTTTTGCATGTATGTTTCACTTATAGATAAATATTCACTTTTGAGAGTAATAAAAATAAAAACAAATTAATTATATAAACTGCAACTCACTAATTGATTTATTTTTAATTTTTAAACTCCGTCCAGCATTTTGTGAACAATTGCAAACACGTATAAATGTTATTTTCTGCCAGTGGACAACCCACAGCACACACAAAGAAATAAGTCTGACAGCATAAGTCAGCAATAAAAGTTAGTAATGTAAAATTCTTTGTGTTTCGAATCTATGAAACGTGCGGCAGAATAAAATACTGCTGAAAATCCAAGACACATTCCCCAGCTGAAGAAAACAAGTAAAGGCTTATTTACAGTTTAACGTAACGTGACATCCTCAATGAAGATAATGACGTCGTGACATATAACCATAAAAAGGAACGTCACGGATAACCATTTGCAGAACTGTATGGACTTTCATATTTGGTGTCCGAAAAAAGTATAGGGACACTACCTTACACTTACACAATCTAATATCGTTACCAATTCAACAGCATGTTTTGAAACAGGTTGAAATATTAGGTTTAATTTATTGTCAAAATGCTATGTTGTTACTGTTTCATGTATAGAAATGCTATTCACGTCAAAAGAAAATGTCTTCTGTGATCGAAGAAGACTGAGTAAATTCGCTTCGAAAAGCATCAACTGCAATGCAGCATCATACATAGCACACAAGGTTTCCAAAATTAAGCAGTCAAAAGAAACCAAGCGTATCGACTTGGCGCGTTTCATATCTCGGATAACACATGTAGCTGTGAAATTTTTCATTGAATCTATATAT
>OY744521.1:71288790-71336290 GCA_963556195.1 Sepiola atlantica
TATCATTTTGTTTGGTCTGTCACACTCGATTTTGAAATATTATTTTGTTATTTTCTGTCACACATGCTTTTTAAATATTATTTTGTTATTTTCTGTCACACATGCTTTTTAAATATTATTTTGTTATTTTCTGTCACACATGCTTTTTAAATATTATTTTTTATTTTCTGTAACACATGCTTTTTAAATATTATTTCGTTTTGTTTGTCACACTTTATTTTGAAATATTATTTTGTTATTTTCTGTCACACATGCTTTTTAAATATTATTTTGTTATTTTCTGTCACACTTTATTTTGAAATATTGTTTTGTTATTTTCTGTCACACATGCTTTTTAAATATTATTTTTTATTTTCTGTCACACATGCTTTTTAAATATTATTTCGTTTTGTTTGTCACACTTTATTTTGAAATATTATTTTGTTATTTTCTGTCACACATGCATTTTAAATATTATTTTGTTATTTTCTGTCACACTTTATTTTGAAATATTGTTTTGTTATTTTCTGTCACACATGCTTTTTAAATATTATTTTTTATTTTCTGTCACACATGCTTTTTAAATATTATTTCGTTTTGTTTGTCACACTTTATTTTGAAATATTATTTTGTTATTTTCTGTCACACATGCTTTTTAAATATTATTTCGTTTTGTCTGTCACACTTTATTTTGAAATATTATTTTGTTATTTTCTGTCACACATGCTTTTGAAATATTATTTCGTTTTGTCTGTCACACTTTATTTTGAAATATTATTTTGTTATTTTCTGTCACACATGCTTTTGAAATATTATTTCGTTTTGTCTGTCACACTTTATTTTGAAATATTATTTTGTTATTTTCTGTCACACATGCTTTTGAAATATTATTTCGTTTTGTCTGTCACACTTTATTTTGAAATATTATTTTGTTATTTTCTGTCACACATGCTTTTTAAATATTATTTTGTTATTTTCTGTCACACATGCTTTTGAAATATTATTTCGTTTGCTTTGTCAGACATAATTTTAAGTTTCATTGTTTTGTCTGTCTGACATGATTTTAAGTGTCATTTTATTTGGTCTGTCACGCTTGCTTTTAGAATATCATTTCGTTTTGTCTGTTACACTTGATTTTGAAATATTATTCTCATCGCTAATCGCGCAGATTGAATGGGCTTGTCTTAAGAATATTTGTTTTTTGTTTTGATGATTAAATTACATTTCATGAGTAATTTGTCTTTTTCGTCGAAAAATACATATTCGATGACAGGTTCTTCTTTCGCGCGCGTAGACATTTTATTTGTGCAGATTTCGTTCATCCCTTTTTTAGTGTTGCTCTTCAATCAATTGTGTACATGGGAAGCATTAAACAAAATAAAAAAAGATGAGTTAACTAGTGAAGGAAAGAGTAAATACACAAGAAAGGAAAGGAATCGATGGAAGAATAATAAAAAATAGAAGAATGCGGAATGTAACGGAGGTACAAATAGAAATCTATGCGAACAACTTTCGAGATAAGGAGTAATACGAAATCATCGAATGGCAGCGAATAAGGAAAAAAGGAAAAAAAGGAAGGTTAAAAAGTTAGTGATGAATAATCAACGAGACAGAAAGGAAGGAGGGATAAGGATTCGAAATAAAAAGAAAGAATGAAAAATAACACCAAATGCAACAAAAAAAGAAAAGAAAGAAAAATAAAGAGGAAAAATAAAGAAAGCGGCCGAGTAAGTATAGACAAACTATTGAAAGAAAACAACACATATAAAAAGAAAAAAAGGAAACCACACAAAGAATGAAGAAATAATGTGAAGGAAAAAGAACTGAAGATAGAATGAAAAAAGAAATAGTAGATGAAAGAATTGAAAAAACTGAAAAAAAGAAAGAGTAGATAAACAAAAAGTTTAGAGATACAGATACAGAAAGAAGTGTATGTAACAGGAAAGAAAAAGACGAACAGAATGAGTAAAAAAGAAACGGAAAATGCAGGAAAATAGGAAGACACATTGATAAAAAATGTAAGGGGGTGAAAAAAATAGCAGTATATATCTACAAAAGACTGGACGGAAATAAAGAAGAAAAAGGAATGAAAGCGAAATAAAATGGTAAATTAAAAACGACAAGAAACGACAATTGTCAAAGACTTTAACAAAAGGAAGAAATTAGGAGGCAAGTATAGTAAGAAAATGACATCAATAAAAGACGAAGGAAAACATAAACGAAAGAGAAATAGAAATAGAAAAGAGACAGGAATTAAAAAAAGAAATAAATAAAGACATATGGAATAAAGAAGGGGAATTAAATGGGAAATCTAATTTTTAGAGAAAAAGAAATGAGAATGCTATAGAAGTAAAGATGAGAAAGACGAACCGATGGTTAAAATGCCAGTAGAAAACATGTGAAGTAGAGAAAGAAAAAATGAAAAAGATAGGTAGAGATATAGATACAGAGAAAAAGAGTAAGAAAAAGCAACAGAGAGAGAGAGAGAGGGGGAGACAGGGAAAAAGAAGGAGAGAGAGAATAAAAGTACGGGGTTCGAATAGAAAAGAAATGATATGTCAAAGAAAGATTAATAAAACAGTAGATTACAAAACAGAAAGGAGGCGATTTTTGAAATACCGAAAGAAATAAAACAGATGGATACAAATAAGCTAATAAGTTAAGAAGGAAAAAAATTGAAAATAAGAAAATCAAGAAAGGATGAAAAATAAAATGTTTTTACAACCCGCTTGCCTCCATGTTTGAATCGTCGTCAGTTCATTTATTCCGTTTCAATTATTCTTATTGCATTCTAGTTTCTTGAGGGACGCCATCTTTGTTCGCAAAGCTCCATTAACCCTGACTCCATTGTTAAACATTTACATTTTGTTTTCAGTTATCACTTTATGTTTTTACCTCCACCTTTTTCCTCTCTCTCTCACACACACACACACACACACACACACACACACACACACACCCACACACACACACACACACACACACATATATATATATATATATATATAGTTTTCGTTTATTTATTTCGTGTTTTACTGTATTGTGAATCATCGTCCCGCATCCAATTTTTGTAGCCAGACTTGTTTGCGTGCCTAAGCAGGTGACTTCATTCTTGCAATAATTACGTCCTGGGAATTGAAGACAAATAAAACACAACATTGTATATATACTTTTTATTTTATAAATTTGTAACTCCAACATTATCCTGTACCTTTTATTAGTCGCATTTATTTGTTACTTATTTTCAATATTTTTATCGTGTGCTTCGTGTATTTATTTTCTTTTGCTATTTTTTAAAACTATCCCGCACACATTTTATTTGTTATTTCAATCTTACTACTCAGATTCTATTCTTTTTCATTTCCTTTATTAGGTCAACAGGACAGTTCTACCATTTCGTTTGTAAAAATATAACAAAATCTGTAAAAAGAAAAAGAGCAGCCCAGCATAGCTAATTGACTATTCATGCAAGATTTATTAGTTATCTCCCTTTGTTATTCTAAATATAGCATTGCAATGATAATGCAAATGAAACGTTAGAAATATATGCGAAATGTAGATAAAAAATAAGATATACAAAATACGTATTTGTTTAACCCGATTATAATTGCTAATTTTGTGTGTCTGTCTCTGATTTAGTGACTTATACTCTTCAAACCAACTCGACACAATTGCACCAAATATTAATGCACATCTTTCAAATGCTATGTATGTCATAGAAGTAAACATTCTAATGCTACTCGTACTACTACTACTACTGCTAATACTAAAATAATAACCACTTATATACGTGATACTATTGGAGCGAATCACACGAAATATGGTACGTAAGTGAATGCAGCAAGATAGCTGAAAAGGAATATAAACCAATCATAATTAGGTTTGAAACGTAGGTCGTTGGAAACCGTGATAGCAACTAAATCCAGACAATTTTTTCAGACAAAATCCGGAGAAATTTTGATAAATTAAAGAATACAATTCTTTGTGATACTGAAATACAAACAGTAAAAATTCATCCCAGCTAGAAAGTCAAACAAGGAGAAACAAATATATTATATAATATATGTTGCCGCCCAGTAGAACACTAGGTTGAGCTGAAGAAGGCAGAAAACGTTAATTCATACATAGAACATTCCAAATGGCTAAATGAACTATGAAACATCGAAACTACCATAATTATTGAGCACAAAGTACAGTTCTTAAAACTTGGCAAAGAGACCGTGAGAAATTTGAATCGAAGGTAGATTCTACAACGTACTGATGAGAACAGCTGAGACATTGAGAAAAAAACTAGAGTGCTGAAACCAATCCACTTAATAATGTGACACAGACGAACCAGGTAAATGTATAAGTAAAACTATACTGAGCTGACCTCCACCCTATGAAAAACGCAGTGGTATAAACATCGGGTTTGTCACAGTAAGTGGCCGTCAATTATCTTAAAGGAGATCGAGACCGAGAAGACATAACACCATCCAGACCTAGATTGGAATGGCAGGGAGGATCCCGTTACTTGAATAAGGCATATTTTCATGAAGAGTCCAGAGTAAAGCACCGGTCGTTATCAGTAAGAAATCACTGGTAAACGGCTGGTGTGAGAACATCGGGTGAGTTATAACGTTGATTGAAAGAAGTGAGTAGAACTGAAAATACCGGGAAGAATTATTCATGGGAAACCACATCTTTTTAGCACCGATAGATCACTGGTAACAATTGCTTTGAGAAGGCTTAGTAGCTAGGAAAGTGTAGGTTAGAAACTCTTGGTTAACTTGACATAGCAAGTGTGTCATAGAAAGCTTCTTCTACTACTACTACTACTACTACTACTACTACGACTTCGACTACGACTACTACGACAATTAGTAGTTATAGTACAAGTAGTAGGAAACATATGTGGCTTGAAAAATTTCGTGTAGATTTGCACCTAATTCTCACAAAAACATGCTAGATTTTACAATACTGTGTTGCTTCAATAGAGTCATAACAGCCCGTCAGAGGTGGCAGATTGAAATTCGTTTAGGAATAGCTCTTGTGCTTGTTAATAATAATTGAGAATGAGTATTAGGCATACTTTTCTGAGTCTTCACATCATACGAATTACTTTCATTTCTATTTTCGTCTATTAATGATATTCTGTTTATTGTCAGTTCCTCGTATCTCATTATTATTATAACTTGTTAAAGGTCATACAAATGAAATACCTGCCACGTGGCGGTGACTATGTATTTGGAAATAATGACGACTATTCATTTGGAAATATGTATTTTAGCGACTTTGTATTAGTAATATGTAAAGACAATCAGTTACATGGACAAATTATTAGATGGCCCAAAAACAAACAAAAAGAAAACTGGAAAAAACATACACATTGCTACATAAAAAAATGAACTGAGAAACGGAATCGATAACCGCAGCCGCACAAAACAACGTTACCAAAACAAACTATATCAAAGCCAAAATAGAAAAAACGAAGTGAAATAGTAAATTCAGACCTTGGGAACAAAAAAAACGAAACGGAAAATTACATAATAAACAAGCCGCGCGTACGGTGTCCCCCTCTGTATGTGACTCGATGTGGTGAGTGTAAAATACAATAAATTTGGGCAATTTGGGGCATTTTTGCCCCCCCCCCCCCTTTGACTCCTTCGGGGCGCGAACCAGAATTCTTCTGAGGTCAAGGATGCTCATTTTATATCCAGAACAATTGCCTCTACATTTTGGCCAAGTTTCAGAAAAATTGAATGGATGGATAAAACGTTATGCAAGAAAATGGTCAATTTTTGCCATTTTGGGGCCTTTTGACCCCCTGAGGGGCTAACCAGATTTTTTTTCAAAAATCGAAGAATGTCACATTCTAACCTGACTGAAGTTACAACTTCATGCAAAATTTTAGAGAAATTCAATCGATGGTTGCGGAGAAAAATACGGACGGACGGACGGACATGCCTCAAAACATAAGTCCCCCCGATTTTATAAATCGGGGGACCAATAAATGCAGAAAACTTGCCAAAAGTGAACACAAAAACAGACAAGACTGCGTAGGAAAGGCAGTCCATTGGGAACTAAGCAAACGACTGCACTTTGAACATACGGTTAAATGGACACGGAGATAACTGCTACAGACACAAACCAGATACCCTATTGGAAAATGAAAACCATAAAATACTCTTGAACACAGAAGTACGAAGAGACAAACTAACCCAAGCAAGGAGACCGAACCTGATAATAATCAACAAGAAGACAAAACCCTTCCAAATTGAAGATTTCGGCATCCCAGCACTTCAGAGTGTTACAATCAAAGAGGTAGAAAACTAAGCTTATACGTGGAATCAGCAAGCTGAAAAAGAATATGGAACATTATGAGAATTACCGTAATATCAATAATTAGGGGACACTAGGAACAGTTCGGAAACATCTGGAAAAAAGAGAAATTGGAATCACAGAAAAAATTGACGCCATAAAACGCACGGCAATGATGAAAAAAGCTTAATTACTAAAGAAAATAGTCGAACACCTAAACCAATTGAAATAGCCCCGGAAAGTCGATAGATGAATAACAGATAAGTGGAAATAAAAACAGAACAAATGTATGGGGAAAAATATTAGACAAATCCAAAGGAACTGAAACTACAAAAATCCAATAATCTGATCTTCCACCATCCTCGAAAAACCGGTGTAATTAGCATCGCTTGTTATCACACATAATAGTTGTAAAGGATCAAGGAGGGTAAAAGAGCGAGGAAATAGGGCACGAACCAGATCTCCATTGGAAAGGCACACATTCCGAAGTGAGCCAACAGTCGTTGGCAACTCGAAACCAATGGTAAAACGCTGTTGCAATAACGCAAAGTGATTTTGAACGATTATCGAAAGAAGCGGAGAGTGCTGAAAATCTTGGGAGACTTAACGTCGCCCAAGGTCCGATGAACATTAATTACGAGCTAACAATCACTGATAATGACTCGTTTGAAAACTCCTGATAAGTAAATAATAATGCGGAAACCAACTCACATTAACTGCGAACCCTAACCAGTCACATGAAAATTGCAATAGAAAGAAAACAAAAAGATAGAAAGAACAACATCACATAAACCCAAAGAAACACAAACTGCAAGACATTTCATAAACTGTCCCTCCCCTAAAAAAGAATGGGATTGCACCCGTTTCAGTTGATACCATATAAAATAGTCGTGAAGGGTCAATAAGGATGAAAAGAACGAAGATCGCAAACACTAACCAGACCTCCACTGAAAGAGTGCGGAGAATATTTGGACCTTGAGGAGGCTAATTGCCACCTAAATTCCAGATAAGACAACTCGACGTTGCCAGTGAGATATCAATAGTAAGCGGCGGTTGCGATAACGCAAAATCTAAATCAATAGTTATTGGAAGAGTTGGAGAGTACTAGAAATCTGGGATAACTTGTTGTCACTCAGGCTTCATAGAACGCCACTAGTTATTATTAGTGAGCAATCACTGAAGATAGCCTGTGTGAGAACAGGCAAGTAAATAATAATAGCAAGTAAATAATAATAGCAAGTAAATAATAATAGCAAGTCAATTATAATAGCAAGTAAATAATAATAGCAAGTAAATAATAATAGCAAAGAAAGAATAATAGCAAGTAAATAATAATAGCAAGTAAATAATAATAGCAAGTCACTTATAATAGCAAGTGAATCATCATAGCAAGTAAATAATAATAGCAAGTAAATGATAATAGCAAGTAAATGATAATAGCAAGTAAAGAATAATAGCAAGTAAAGAATAATAGCAAGTAAATAATAATAGCAAGTAAATGATAATAGCAAGTAAATAATAATAGCAAGTAAATCATAATAGCAAGTAAAGAATAATAGCAAATAAATAATAATAGCAAGTAAATAATAATAGCAAGTCAATTATAATAGCAAGTGAATCATAATAGCAAGTAAATAATAATAGCAAGTAAATAATAATAGCAAACAAATCACCATAGTAAGTAAATCATAATAGCAAGTAAATCATAATAGCAAGAAAATAATAATAGCAAGTAAATTATAATAGCAAGTAAATCATAATAGAAAGTAAATAATAATAGCAAGTAGATCGTAATAGCAAGTAATTCATAATAGCAAGTAAATCATAATAGCAAGTAAATAATAATAGCAAGTAAATAATAATAGCAAGTCAATTATAATAGCAGGTAAATCATAATAGCAAGAAAATAAAAATCGCAAGTGAATCATAATAGCAAATAAATAATAATAGAAAGTTAATAATGATAGCAAGTAAATAATAATAGCAAGTAAATCATAATAGCAATTAAATTATAATAGCAAGTAAATAATAATAGCAAGTAAAGCATACTAGCAAGTTAATCATAATAGCAAGTAAATCATAATAGCAATTAAATTATAATAGCATGTAAATAATAATAGCAAGTAAATAATAATAGCAAGTTAATAATAATAGCAAGTAAATCATAATAGCAAGTAAATAATAATCGCAAGTAAATCATAATAGCAAGTAAATAATAATAGCAATTAAATCATAATAGAAGTAAATAATAATAGCAAGTAAATCATACTAGCAAGTTAATCATAATCGCAAGTTAATCATAATAGCAAGTAAATAATAATAGCAAGTAAATCATAATAGCAATTAAATTATAATAGCATGTAAATAATAATAGCAAGTAAATAATAATAGCAAGTAAATCATAATCGCAAGTAAATCATAATAGAAAGTAAATAATAATAGCAAGTAAATAATAATATCAAGTAAATAATAATAGCAAGTAAATAATAATAGAAAGTAAATAATAATAGCAAGTAAATCATAACAGCAAGTTAATCATAATAGCAAGTAAATAATAATAGTAAGTAAATCATAATATCAAGTAAATCATAATAGCAAGTAAATCATAATAGCAAGTAAAGAATAATAGCAAGTAAATCATAATAGCAAGTAAATCATAATATCAAGTAAATAATAATAGCAAGTAAATCATAATAGCAAGTAAATAATAATAGCAAGTAAATAATAATAGAAAGTAAATAATAATAGCAAGTAAAAAATAATAGCGAGTAAATTATAATAGAAAGTAAATCATAATAGCTCATGAAAGAAAGAACAAGAAGAAAAAGAAGAAAAAAAGACGATAATAAGAAGAAAAGAATAAAAATTAAAAAATGAGTAAAAAATGAAGAAAACAAATGTTTCGAACTATTTATACGTCGTTCGTGTCTGATCGGCGTGGATCTGCGTGGATATATATCTTTTCACCCGCCAATGTCGCAATGTCGCAATCTCACCAATTCCCCCAAACTAATTCTATAACATCGTCTGGGGGATTTAATTTGATGGCACACCGGAAATGGATCCGGTACACGTCAGTGTCGTGTCTGAATTACGTTCGTTTCATTTCTCTGACTTTATTTAAAAGAATTCATTATATTTTATTCGCGCTTCTCTTTCTTTTGTTTGTTTGCATCTTTCCTGGACACAGCCATCATTTTAAAACTGACATTTTTGCACTTGTCCTTCCGATTGTTTTATTAGAGATTTTGTTGAATTTTTTTTATAATTTACTTCAGGGTATTTGATTTACGCATGCGTGCGAGTACACCAAGATATGCACACAGGAGTACGCGCGGATATATATATATATATATATATATATATATATATATATATATATATATATATATATATATATGAAGAAAGAAAGAGATAGAGATAGAGAGATATCTCTTTCTATCTCCACCTCTATCTCTTTTTTTATGAAATGTTTTCTTTATCCATTATACTTCATGTATTTCATGTCATTTTTCCTTTACTTTCACTAACAAACGGTCAAAGACAATAGATGGTAATTTAAAAACACATTCATCATTAAGAATGGGTAAACATAAACAATTACGTACACAATATCTACACACACATATATACACATATATACACTTACATAGATATGCATAAATATAGTTTTAAATCTGTTTCCCTCTTTAATATTAATCCAGATTTGTTAATATCGGTTTTACTACCTTGGTATTTATTTACCTATGTGTTTATCAACATCTATTTATATATATATATATATATATATATATATATATATATATATATATATATATATATATATATATAATTATTAATTTCTTACGTACATATACAATAACATATACATAATATATATATATATATATATATATATATATATATATATATATATATATATATGTATATATATATATAGTCTAAAGAAGCTTTAAGTCATTTAAACAAAAAAAAAGAAAAAAAAAGGCAGTTTAAATTCCCAGAGAAACTAACTAAATCCAAGATATTGCAGACTTAACATTTGTTGGAAAATTCATTAAAAAAAGGGGGGGTAAGTATCTAACAGTGAAACAAAAACAGGAGACCTTAAGAATCTAATATTAACACGGGGATCATCAGCTGTTTACCATGTAACTGTTTCGGAGATTTAAAAACAGGGCAGTTATAATATTCATGGCTCTCCAATGGTACTGATTAAAGTACCATTTCCCCAATAATATATATATATATATATATATATATATATATATATATATGAAGAAAGGTAGGGATAAAATCATCCGACGTAATGTAAAATGAATAAAAAAGAAAAGCCAAAACCTATGTGATTTTTGTATCCATTAAATTTTCGTCTTTATTGAAATACTTTATCAGGATGAAGAAAGCAATGTAGAAAAATAGTACAGAATATTAATTTTGATATGTCAGAAAGTGTCCAGACTTCGGCATGGGTGTTGGCGTGAATGAAGAGAGAATGAAAAACATGATTGTAGTAGTAGTGTTATCAGCCGTGGTCAGTCTGCTTCAAAGGACGCTAGATGAATGGGATTGATGGCTAGGATATGTCAGTTTATGACGTACTTAGCTATGAAGGTAACTGGGGTCAACATATGTTATAGCCAAGCATGGCTGCAGTAGATAAGGGGACGGGAAGTGTAGAAGTATTTCACTCTCAAGACGTTGGCGTTGACAGTACATTTACTAATATGTTACGACTTATTAAGGCTAAAACGTCACGATAAATAGATTATTGAATGATAATGAACATTATGAGAGGATTGGAAATTAAAATAGGTTGATTACATATTAAGACGTTTTATGACATGTATATTAACCGTAGTTTTTAATTTAACAATGTTGTAGCGCCAAGGGAAGCAATCTTGAGGCACACATTCAACAGACTCTATGTTTATGGAAATTTCGTTTAATGTTATGCACACAGAGAAATAAATACAAGTTATTTGCAGTTGTGGTAAAAAGACGAGTTCTTGCTGTAAAAGTTTTATGAGGAGGAACAAGAGATTGAAGCTCAGCCGAGCACCTTCCATAGAAATAACGATAAAATAGAGAAAGACTAACAACGTTTATCGAGTAAATAAGTTATTGTGGAGAACAGAAGCTATCATTCCTAACTAGATTGCGAAGTCGATTTTCAACTGTGGTAGACGTTAATTTGGTCTCCCTGTATTTATTTCTAACTTTTAATTTTCTCTTTCGATTCTTTCTGTTGATTTATTTTCTTTTTTTGAATCTTACGTTATTGACCTTTCGAGTTTTAGTCGCTGAAATCTTTGAATGATGCCATCTGGAGATTCTTGGAGATGTTATTGCCTGGTGCTTCACAGCCTTCACAATGTTTTACCTCTCAATTACTTTTGTTTGCCTTGGTGATGCAAAAATTGGATGACAAAAAAATTAAGGCATGGTATTTTCTTAAAAATGCAACTCAACGCAGATATACATATTAGAAGAAAATATATGGCGGTAAAAATAAAGTGCATTTAGATGGCCAGTAGTTTCTGTCTATTTAGAGCATTCCTGATTTTATATCATGGATCTGGTAAGATATGGGCAAAAATAAACATGTGTTAGTCACATGGTTTAAAAATTAAACAAATTCGTGTCGGCCTATTTTACAACGTCCGATCTCCTTGCTTGGATGAGTTCGTTCGTTTGTATTATCATTTCGCATAGGATTCAATGATTTTGATTTTCCACTGCTATCTCCGGTTTTTGTCTGTACCATTTTTATGTATGTAAAAATTAACGCCGTTTGCATAGTTCTGAATAGACTGCCTTCCTCACGCAGTCGTGTCTGTTTTTGTGTTTCTTTTGGGCTCGTTTGCTGCATTTACATATTATTATGTGAGTTACCATTCTATCTCTTTGTCTGCAAGATAAACATTTACTGTTTTATCGGGTTTTGTCTATCTTTGCATTTATATAGTTCGGTCTGATCGCGTTATTTGTGTAATTCTTAGTAACGATTCAGTTTCTCCATTGAAGTGTACTTTTCCATGGAGTTTTGTGCGTTTCTTCTTTGATCAGCGTTATAAATGTTCAATATAGTTGCTTCTCTTACTATTTTGTTTTTGTCGAATTTTCCTTTCATGTCTCTATGCGTACATCTGTTTGTTTGCTTATTTGTTTATTAATCCTTCTATCTCCTCTTCTTTTCCCTCTCTTTTCTCTCTTACTCTCTCTTTCTCTCTCTCTCTTTATCTCTCTCTCTTTCTCTCTTTCTCTCTCTCGATATATATAATGAAAGATCAGAGTTATATCATACTGTATTTCGGAACAAAAGCAATCTTACATATGTTTCTGGAGACAAAATTAGTTGATACACATCCAAGTAACTACATGAAAGTCCAAGTGTCAAACTTCAGATAAAACCATACAATTTCCAAGTGAAAATCCATATAATATCAGAAAACGTCAATGGTGATATGGACGAGATATAGGCCAAAAACTGGATTCTAAAAACTATCAAAAGTCGATTAATTATGTTATGTTATCCCCCACACACAATTCGGTTACTTTCGTGAGTCTGTAAGAGGAAAAAAGCGGTAGATTAATAAAACCAGTAACACATTTAGTTATCAAACTACACTATTGACACAAATAAATTCGTTACCTATGATTGCAGGTGAATGTATTGCTGTCAAATTGAAAATGCTGCATTCAATTGGTCATAGTTTATTTTCTTGTTTCTGGAGACTGATTGACTGATAGGTTGCTGGGTATAGATCACGGCTGGGAGGCATTATTAAACATGTGATTTGATTTCAAAATCTGTGTACACCAGCTATATATCTAAATTAGGTTTCCTGAATTTGACATTAAAGATTCACCTGAGGAGGAAATCTTTACGGGTTTCCAAAACATTGAATAACGAATTTATGTCAATAGCTTTATATATATATATCTATATATATATATATATATATATATCTATATATATATCTATATATATATATATATATATATATATATATATATATATATATATATATATATATATCTATATATATAAGTATACATACATATATATACACCTACTTATGGAACTTTGCTTACATTCAAAATTCATAAAGCATATCTAATGAAATAAGCAAATGTTAATCTGCCAGTTTTTACAAAGACTTTAAGATGAAGGAAAGCTTATTTACATCAAAGAAAAATTAACATCATAAAAACAGCAACACAAAACAACAACAACAGCAACAATAATAATAATAATAATAATAATAATAATAATAATAATAATAATAATCATAATAATAATAATAAAGCGGAGGGTTTTTTTATGCAAAAATTGGATGACATGGACAAATTAGGGCATGGTCTTTTCTTCAAAACGCAACACGCCGCTGATATGCATATGAGAAGAAAAGATATGGCGGTACAAATAAAGCGCCGAATTTATGTAGATGAATGGAAGCCGAATGTTTAGATTGATGATAATTAGAAAATGAAATGAAACTACAAATGACGAAAGAAGAAGAAAGCGAAATAAGTTAACGAACAAAACATAAGGTAAAAAGCTAACCACCTGAATAAATAAATAGAATGATTAAAAAAATAAAAGTAAAAAAAAGGAACTTTTATTTTTTTTCGTTTCGAGAAGTCATGGCGTCACGTGAAGTACGGGTGCACAACATTAGACAGAAAAGAAAACGAACTTAACTTATTCACGAAAATTACGATGAGCTAAAAATATGTCGCAAATTGCCTAACACTTCGTCTCTGCAGAAGAAAGACAAGCATTATCGACCGATAATCGCTTGTCTTTGTTGTTAATATGTTTGGGATATGATTTAAGCATTTTTTAAAAATTTATCAACTAAAGCAGGCGTTCCGTTTACACTCACTGTGAATCTAGCAAAAGTGTAACGTTAACACTGACGTCTCTGTGTTCACTCGGTTTGTTTACAATTAACGAATAGGTATATTAACATGGGGTTTAGGGTTGAAAGCAAAAGTTTCTTGGGTTCCAAAATTTTACCGGGCAATATATATATATACATATATATATATATATATATATATATATATATATATATATATATATATATATATATATACATATATATATATATATATATATATATATATATATATATATATATATATATATATATATATATATTCTCCTCCACAAACATGATTTTTTTCCGTATCACTGCTCAGCAATTTGGCTAGACATGATGAGTGTTTCAACTTGAGTTTCGAGACGCAAGTATCTATACATTCGCAAGCAATCTTACTCGTAAGACATGGAACTCACCACGAAAGTAAGTCACGCTATATAATAATTTTATAAATGTTTACATTACCGGGTTCCAAAGGAACTCAATTCTAATTAAGAAAAAATAATGCTTTTCTCTCAGTGTAAACCGTTACCTACTCTAGTAAAAGACTCAGCCCACGCGCGGGGTGGAAATGTAGTAATTCACACCATGTGGAAATCGTTACCTCCTGTGAACGAATAGAGAGTAAATGTAGTCCTATTTGAAGAGATTGACTGAAAAATATATTTATCATCTTAAGATCACTCTCCTTTTTGAGTGAATTTTCCTCGGATTAAGAAAGATTTTCTCTTTTAATCATCATCATCATCATCATCATCATCATCATCATCATCATCATCATCATGTTCTTCCTTTTTGTCTTCATCTTATCTACTCCTTCTACTTCATCTTTTTCTTCTTTATTTACTTTATCAATTTTTCTTCTTCTTCATCATTATCATCATTATCATCATCATCATCTTATTCTTTTTCATCATCTTATTCCTCTACATCTTTCTTTCGCCTTTTTTATGATAATATTCTTCTCTTTCATATTCTGCGTATTGTTCATTCTCTTCTACTACTACTACTACTACCGCAACTACTACTACTACTACTTCACATTGCTCTCTTTCATCTTCATCTTCTTCACCATCTTCTTTGGCTTCGTTTTCATCATCATCTTCTTAATGATCTTATTTTCTTTCTTCGACTTTGTCTACTTTTACTTCTTCACCTTCTTCTCCACAATCTTCTTTTTTTTAATCAAAATGTCTCCTATTTTGTTCTTCTTCTTCTTCTTCTTCTTCTTCTTCTTCTTCTTCTTCTTCTTCTTCTTCTTCCGAATTACATAGTGTAGATAACAAAAGTTCAACTCAGAAATATTGTCAAATTTTCTTCTTCATTTTAACACCCCGCCCCAACTTCCACATATATTTTTTCTTCAAATATCTTTAATTTTGGTTTATTTTCTAACGTTTCAGTTTGTTAGAGATTTGGGGTGGAGCACATCATGTGAGTAATGATCGTATAAAATAATATCATGCCTTAATGAGCGACTTCGGAGGTATGTGTCTTGTAACCTCGAGCATCGCGAGTTTAGTTAAAACGTTATGAGATGAATGACGGGGAGCGTTTTTTTTATTGTTGTGTCCTGTTGTCGCCTTCTTCAAATCAGAAAGAGTTCGTCCCTCTCCCTATATTGTTTTGTATTCCTTTGTGAGTATGCATGTGTGTATGCGTGTGTGTGTGTGTGAGAGAGAGAAAGAGAGAAGAAAGAGAGAGGAGAGAACTTTCTTTAATCTTTTCATTTTCTTTATCTCAAAAAATCATTGTGTTAATGAGGATTTCGTTTTTCTTGGACGGCTTATGTTGTTGGCGATGAGGGTGTACACTGACACCATGCATGATAATAATGAACAATATTTCGGCCGAAGAACTAGGCTAATTCTTATTAACACTGGCAGCTTCGACGATGCTTATGTTAAATTTAATTGCGCTGATATGATTATATATATATATATATACATATATATATATATATATATATATATATATATATATATATATATATATAATATATTATATACATATATATATTATATACATATACATATATAAATATATATATATATATATATATATATATATATATATATATATATATTAGATTTTTCACTTAGAATATTGTTTATTCAATGAGGACCGGGATTAGGCCAATAAAAATAAGCTCGATGATACTCGATTACAGGGTACAGAGCATTTATATGTGATTTATGAAGGCTTACCAAACCATTCTCTTCGGGAGATCATTCATCACCACAAAATACTTTTTCTTTCAAAGCTTATTTATTCATCATATATATCCAAATTAAGGAGTTTTTTTCCTGCACGTGTTTCACTACCAAACAGGTCCTTGTTTGGCAGATCATCAGGGAAAATAAGTATCTGGAGTAAGAATGTCAACAACTGAAAATATACAATGTAGTGTTGCCTTAATTGAGGTCACTTAAGAAGAGGATAATAGAAAAAAATAAAAATAAAAAATAAAAAATGTTTTAAATATATATATATATATATATATATATATATATATATATATATATATATATATATATATATATATATTACACTGAGGAAGAAAATAGAAACAAATTTGTTACTGGCATCCATCTTGGTGCATTCCACATAGTCAGACTTTTTCATGTTCATTTTTGACAAAGGGAAGATTTACTCGAAATATCAAATTATTTCTTATCTTCATCCGGACATCACACTCTACTAACACCATACTTGCTGTTTATGTAAGATTGAAAAGAAAAATAAGTAGATAGTTGTAAGTGCTGCCTTTTGATTGTTTAATTTTGTTCTTTACAGCTTTTCATTAATCCGGCTCTCTGCATTGCCTTAAGCCTTCTTAATACTTTTATGGGAATTCCCAACAATGCTTCATGTAAACTACCCCCCCTCTCTTTCTCGTCTCTTTGTCTCTCTCTCTCTTTTATATATATATATATATATATATATATATATATATATATATATATATATATATATATATATATATATATATATGATAATACACACACACACACACACACACACACATATATATATATATATATATATATATATATATATATATATATATATATATATATATATATATATATATATATATATAAGAATTGAAATGAAGCATTCAACTATTAGTTATACAACATACGAGTCATGTTTCGGTATTATACCACGTGCGGAACAAATTGCTACTGCTGTTTTTACCGTTTATAAATATCGTAAGTATTTGTTGAATTGTTCTGAATCGAAAAGAGGTGTTGAGTATGAAAGCGTGTCTTTAATGTTCAGACACAAATGCCAAATTGTCGTCATGCAGTTTAACTCTCAATAACAATACGTATGCTATTACTCTGTCTAAACTGCCAAACTAAATGATCCACTGACCGTGAGAGTCAATATCTATTATTTGCGGCTGCTAACATTAAATGATAAATTTATCCGGATGATTTGCCGATACACCTACAGTTTACGGTGTCCGTTTTCTCAGTTGAATGCTTGTGTATGTCTTGTTTTATTATTTGTTAGCAGGCAAACCAGGTGTTGCCCGCGTATGAATGGGGATTCCTGCGCACTTCTACACCAAACTCTGAACCCTTTATTATGATTTTGACTTTGACTTTTTAACTTTTAAATCAAATAAAATAAAACGTCGTGTTTTCTGTTTATGGTTGTCTTGTTGAAACGGAGTCCCTGGTATATTTATCGTAGAACGTTCAATGTACAAGCATTACCACGATTTGATTTCTTGCAGAAATATTAGAACTTCATCATTTTTTTGAACAAGACAAGAGTTTACCTCAAATAAACATGATCACTATTTTTAATGGTTTCAGAGTTTAATAGTTGACAATAATATCGTGGGGTCTGCTTTGGTGTCGGACATCCATAAACAACAAAAGCAACGTCTTACTTTATTTTATTTTTAACAGGAAAATTGATCATTATCGAAATTGAAAAAAAATAAGAATCAAAATGATATATAGTTTAAAGAGTGGGAGCCGGAGGCTCCCTCTCTTTTCCCGGGCAGCACCAGGTTTCCCACAGTTCCCTGCTAGTTATTTATGAAATTAAGACTAAAATAAAAATTAATAAGATTAAATAATAACGTAGATTCAATGTTTAAATCGATGGCCGCCATAATGTGTTCCTTAAATTTGAGCGAAGTAGGTAAAGTATTCCAATGTGTTATGCATTACCAAAATGAAAAACTTTCGGGGAGACAGACAACATTTGTACTTTATTTTCAAGACATTTTGAGTTCAGCAAAATAACAAAATATTCACGGCGTTAGTATATATATATATATATATATATATATATATATATATATATATATATAGCAAGCATGAAGGGAAGACGAATTTTATCGTTCATGATTAAAAGCTAATACAGAGAGAGAAAAAAATTGCCAGCCGACCGGTTTCGCCCTCTCTTAATCAAGGCTGTATCGAAACCGGTCGGCTGGCAATTTTTTTCTCTATCTTTATAAACTTTAAATCATGAACGGTAAAATTCGTCTTCCCTTCATGCTTGCTATAATAAAATTTTGTACTCCCAAAAAATTATGAAATATATATATATATATATATATATATATATATATATATATATATATATATATATATATATGTAAATCATAAAAAGAAAATGCCGTGGAGTCAGGATGTATGAAAAAGGCAAAAGAAAAAACGATTATACACAGAAACAGAACTGTTAGTTATACAACATACGAGTCATGTTTCGGTATTATACCACGTAAGAGTAAATAAAATAAGCTTTCGAATCTAAGCCAACATACGAAGTTTCTGTTCACGTGACATGTTGAACACCGTTAAGACGACAGATTATATTGTCCACTTCATAACATAACTACTAATTATGTTTTGGATTGTTGAATAGCTGTTGAATTGGCGGTTTGGTTAGAACGCCGGAAAATAAGTCAAAGATGATTCGTGCCCGAGTTCGGATCGTGCAACCGGCTGGACATTGAACTTATACGCTGATGATTCCATTAGGATTACACGTATACATATGTGGATGATAATTAAATATTTATTATTAAATATATATATATATATATATATATATATATATATATATATATATATATATATATATATATATATATATATATATATATATATATATATATAAAGAGAGAGAGAAGGAGTAAGATAATACTTTAAATATATAAATAATATATTTAATCAGTAGACTATCAAGATAAAAACAGAGCTCAATATGGTGTATAGAGCAATAATATTAATTAGATGAGATAATAAACTGAAAGATTTATCAGATTTTATTAAAGTTTAAAAACAAACAGTGATATTGCGTCCTTAACTCATGAGTTTTCAAAGAAAATAAAGTGTCTTTTTGGCCAATATATTTGATGTTTTATACAATTTTATGTATTATTGATTAATTTTTTTATATATTTTCAAACATTTATTTTATTACCTGAAGTAATGTCATTGCGGTAATGGTCCCCTGAGGAGAAGATATTTTTTGAAAACTCATGAGTTAAAGAAGCAATATCACTCCTTATTTTTGAACTTTAATAAAATCTGATTAATTTCTCATTTTATTATGTCATTCAATTTATATATATATATATATATATATACATATATATATATATATACATATATATATATATATATTTATTTAAAACCTAGTTTCTTATGAAATACAGATATCTGTGTATCTTTAAGGAAAATAATACTTAAATTCTCACACCTAATGAACATCAAGTACCACATAAAATCTGGAATATAAGAATGCTAGGCCATAATCATCTGGAATATGAGAATGCTAGACCATAATTTATCTGGAATATAAGAATGCTAGGCTATAATCATCTGGAATATGGGAATGCTAGGCCATAATCATCTGGAATATGAGAATGCTAGGCTATAATCATCTGGAATATCACAATGCTAGGCCATAATCATTTGGAATATGAGAATGCTAGGCTATATATATCTGGAATATGAGAATGCTAGGCCATAATCATCTTGAATATGAGAATGCTAGGCCATAATCATCTGGAATATGATAATGAAAGGCCATAATTATCTGGAATATTAGAATGCTACGCCATTATCATCTGGAATATGAATATGTTAAGCCATAATCATCTGGAATATTAGAATGCTAGGCCATAATCATCTGGAATATGAGAATGCTAGGCTATAATTATCTGGAATATTAGAATGCTAGGCCAATATCATCTGGAATATGAGAATGCTAGGACATAATCATCTGGAATATGAGAATGTGTTATGGTTACTTACCTATGTACAACATGGACTCTTCCTCGTTGCTCAATAAATGCCAACGGCAATTGACTCTCGCCGGAATCAAGTAAGATAGTTCGAACTCTACTTATCAGGGGGATATTTCTTCCTTCTGTACTCTATTTTCTTAATACACTTGTTTCTACTTTATACCGTGTTCGTTTCTTCATTTCGGTCCCTTTAAACAGGGCCACAACAGAATGCTAGGCCATAATAATCTAGAATATGAGAATGCTAGGCCATAATCATCTGGAATATTAGAATGCTAGGTCATAATCATCTGATCAAGAAACTACTTTTGAATGCGTAGTGTGTTTCTTTAGAAAAAAGTAAGAAAATAAGCACTCCAAATATTGCATGATATAAAACTGTATGACTTCACGTTCAATTTAAAATGTGCCGGTTGCCTTTGTAAATGGACGGTGGTAAGTGTTTCGTTCTAATCGACAGGAAAGAACAGAAAATGACCAAAACCGAAGACACTGGCCCGAACTCTTTATATGCGCGATCACGTGTCCAGTTAAGATGCGCATGCACATCTGTGCATTGGCCGCCGCCGTCTCGATCATGCTTCTTTTTCTTTTTCTTTTTATTATATCTATTTTTGCTAAAAGGACAGTGAACGCGTTTTTTTTCCGAGAACTTTCCAGCCTTGGCATTTGGGAGCCGCTCTTGATCTTTAGGCCAATCCAGGGGCTATTTTTTATTCACATGGTGAGGCAAAAAATATACCCATCTATCTACATTCATGTATACACACACACGCACTTAAGCACAACCATGAACACGCGTGCAAGAACAGACACACACGTACATGCAAATGTGTTCTTTTTTATTTTTTCTACGCAATTTTATTTCAATAACCACACTCACAAAAAGGGAAAATACATCATAAAATTATATATATATATATATATATATGTATATATATATATATATATATATATATATATATATATATATATATATATATATATATATATATAGTCTAAAGAAGCTTTGAGTCATTTTAAACAAACAAAAAAAAAAGAAAAGTAAAATGCAGTTTAAATTCCTAGAGAAACTAACTAAATCCAAGATATTGCAGACTTAACATTCGTTGGAAAATTAATAAATAAAAAATATATAATAAGTAAATAAAAAAATAAAAGGGGGGGTTTAAGTATCAAAGAGTGAAACAAAAACAGGAGACCTTAAGCGTCTAATATTAACACGGGTATCATTAGCTGTTTACCATGTAACTGTTTCGGAGATTTAAAAACAGGACAGTTATAATATATATATATATATATATATATATATATATATATATATATATATATATATATATATATATAAGTTAAATATGGATATATATGTAAATATTTGTATTCATAGGATTCACTCATAAACTAATTAACCGATCATTATAAATTCCTAAACACATCTGCTAGGAGTAATAGGTCGTAATGTGGATTACATTTTGTTTAATTCTCTTTCATACAAAGAAAGCGAAAACGAGATAGAAGCCGATACGTGGAAATATAGATACTTGCGATCTTTATGAAATTTTATGAATAGGTATGAGACATCAATTAATTAATATTCCCCAAATTCCCGGTAGTTTGGAATATTTTAAAGGATTTTCAGTGGTATAATATAGACACGACCACCCATTTGAAAATTTAAATATTTCAGATTTACATTAAATTTGATCTTTTACCTGTTTTTCTCAGACGTTATTTTAAGAATTTTCTTTATTTTTCCTCTAATCTCTATCTTCTATTTTCCCGCCTCTTTTTATCTCTCATGTTTATGTTTTCAATTGTAATGTTTCCGAAAATAACAGTAATTTTAAAATCAGAATGAAAATGCCCCTTTTACATTGAAAGGTTAACAAGCTTAAAAATGTCCCAAACATGTATTTTGCTTCCATTCCGAAACTCCACTGATTCTCTCTCTCTTTCTTTCTTTCTTTACTTTTACGATCAACTTGTTTTCTCTTGAGCTCAAATAGTCCTATTTCGTTTCATTAGCTCAAGTTTTCTTCTTGAACTAATGTGCATTAATTTTGTTCTTTTAAAGCTTAACGATTCTTTCCTCGTTTTTTTCTCCATATTTTATGTTTTCAGCTCAATCTATTTGTCTTAAGCTCAAGTTTTTTTCTATTTTGTTCTCATTAACCTTAAATATTTTTCTTGATATCATCTTCTCCCATTTTCTTGTTTAACTATATATTTTCTATTGAACTCAATTTCATTCATTTTGTTCTTTTTCAGCTCAAATATTTTGTTTTTATTTGTATTGAGCTCAAGTTCATCCATTTTGTTTTGTTTTTAAAGATAAAGTTAGTCGTTTACATTTCAATTTTCTCAATTTTGGTGTCCACTATATAGATTTTTCTTTGAACGCAATTTTGACTATTTTGTTTATATGTCCCCCATTGTTTGAATTTTAAGACTCAAAAGACTCTAAAGCTCATTTCCCTCATTTTAAACGTTTTATTTTTTGGTGTTCAAATCCCATATCTAAACTCCTCAGAACCTTCTGGTTTTATTTTTCTTTTGGTCAAGTATTAGATTTTGTTGCAACAACATATATATATATATATATATATGAAGATAAAATACACGATATATCAAAAATGGGGACAGATTGTAGTGAACGATCAAATAAAATAAAATGAAACACACGAGAAAGGAAGGGAAATTGACCGGTTTCGTTCGGATCTCAAAACGTCCTTATAAAAAATACTGATTTTAAATTTATTTAAAAAAACAAACAAAAGATGGATTAACTTTTTTCTATAATTGTCGTTTTTAAATTTCTAATCATCACTTATTCTGACTCCGAACGTATATCCGCACAAAAATCGTCTAAGTTTTTATTGGTTTTCATTCTCTTGTGTTTATTTTATTTAAAATTTTGTCTTTCAACATATATATATATATATATATATATATATATATATATATATATATATATATATAGAGAGAGAGAGAGAGAGAGAGAGAGAGCGAGGGAGAGAGATTTTTATTAATTAATTTTTACGTACATATCAAAGGAAGTTGAAATAAACTTTTAAAAAAAGTTATGCTTATATATATATATATATATATACATATATATATATATATATATATATATATATATATATACATTAATATATATACATATATATATGCATATATATACATATGTATATATATATATATATATATATATATATATATATATATATATATATACATATATATATATTAATTGGGAAACAACATCGGACGAGACACTTCTACAAGACCAAGAAGGATATTATGGAAAAAAAAGGTTGTACCTTTAATTGTCTAAGCTCTGTCGAAGCTTGTTTTTATCAAGCGAAATATTAGCTAAAAGAAAAAAATCAAGATGAAGTAAAAAAAATGGAAGGTATTTTGAAATATTTTGAGAAATGTTTTGAAATATTTTTCTTTTTTCCTTTGATTTAATTACTCGCAGCTAATACATGGTTTCTTTGAAGGCATTTGCCTCTATATTTATATTAACATGTATGTATATATATATATACATATATATATACACATTCATATATATATATATATATGCATATATACATATATATATATAAATACATATATATGCATATATATACATATATAAATATGTATATACATATATATATATTATACATATATATATACATATATATATACATATATATACACATATATATACACATATATATACATATATATACACATATATACACAAATATATATATATTCATACATATATATATATACATATATATATATATATTTATATATATATATAAATACATGTATATACATACATATATATACATACATATATATACATACACACATACACACACACACATATATATATATATATATATATAGTATGTTATGAAAATATATTCATGGCAATTAAGCTACACAGAGGCTCATCTTCAGGTCTTTAATGGCAAAAATGAATAAAAAGCGAGTTAAAGAATGGAATTTCTTAAAAAATACGCCGACAAACCGTTCACGTAAAAGACGGACGTCTACATTCTGAAATGTGACGATTGAAACAGTTCTTCGTTTATTTATTAATTTTTTTTTTCTTCTTCTTCTTCTTTTTTTTAAATGTAAAATAGTGGCCGATTTAATTTGCTCTAGTCTAATAATTATGGAGAAGGAAAATGGAGGAGATAGGCAGTAAGTAATTTTAATAAGATGCCCCTATTTTTTTTAATTGAATAAGGCGACACTGGTTGGTATCACTGAACTAAGCTAAGCATTTTAAAATAGTTTTACTTGTCTCATATGAAATGTTATTAATTTTAGGTTGCTGTGGTTTATGTATACGGTTTTAAGTATTTTTAATTTTAAAAAATTAGTTTCGGAATGTATTATTTTTGTGTTCATTACTAAGATCTGTCTCAACTCAGATGTAGGTCAGTGGTTCGTTTGTAGGTGTTTGTATATTGAACTAGTGTTGGCGAGGTGCATAGTGAGGCTGCGGGATAGAGTTGTTGTTTTTATTCATTTTTGCCATTAAATACCTGAAGATGATTCCGGAGAGAATCGAAAACGTTAGTCAAACACATTTTAGTCCTACATTAATTCATTCCATTTCAACGTCAAAGAGATCATTCGACGAATGGAAAAAAATAAAAAAGGAATCACTAAACAGAAGAGTTCTGTCGTTTTCAACAACACATGCATTAATGAAAAACATCTGCCTAAATACACATACATACATATATATATATATATATATATATATATATATATATATATATATATATATATATATATATATATATATATATATATATATATATAGTCTCGGAAGTTTCTCAACCATTAAAACTATATATAAAAAAAAAACAAAAAAACAACAAACAAAAAAAACTTATAGTCTCAAGTCTTCCAGTGGAAAATCACTCATGTAAGTCAATTTATTTTTTACAGTTATTATATTAGTTAGTTTCTAACACTATTTTAAGGGATCATCAGTTGTTTACCATGAAAAACTGTTTCGGGAATTTAATATACATATATATAGTAAGCAATGAAAATATATATGGCATTTAGCCTGACGATTCCCCCCGGGGATGAAACACGGGAGCCTCTGTGTAGCTTGATTGCCATATATATTTTCATTGCTTACTACCTAGCTCTACTTACGTATCGAGCACTGTTGAAGTAAACACTGAAAACTGATACATAAAAAATTATATCTCCTTATAATATTTTATGTGGATACATGAAGTACTAATATATATATATATATATATATATATATATATATATATATATATATATATATCTGTTTGTGTTCGTGTATGTATAGTATCTATTTATAATTTCTTATATACATACATACATACCTACATACATATATATATATATATATATATATATATATATATATATATGTGTGTGTGTGTGTGTGTATGTGTGTGTGTTTGTTTGTTTGTGTACGTGTATGTACTTGACATGAATCGAGAACATTCATTAATAGTGTTCAGTATTGGTGTTGAATGTAATAAGGTAGTAAAAAAAAAACTTCGAAAAGTTAAATATCACATAAAAAAAATATTATATATATATATATATATATGGGAAATGAAAAAGGAAAAACCAAGAGATAGTTATTTATATATTCATCAACGTCTCGTCTTCATTGTAAGACTTCCTCAGGATGATAATTGAATAAAAATGTCATGCAAGTACGTCGGAGTTTAGGGTTGACATGGTGGAGAGATGAAGGAGAGTCCAGGCTTTGAGAAGTCAATGGTCGAGAAAGAATCAAGTGAATATGAAAAGCTTTGAGTATTGATTTACTCCTCTCCAGGAGTTAGGCACAAGTCCAGTTTTTATCTTACTCCCACAAGTAAGATGTTACCTAAGGTCGGACCGGGAAAGTGGGGTTTAAAAATTGCCTGGGCAGCCCCGTCGGCATTCCCCGGTAGGGACGCCTCAGGCAGTAAGCAATAAACTTACTCCTCCCCAAAGAGGGGAGGCGAAGCCTGGGAGGATTGACCTCCTAGAACTGCACAGGACAGACCCATAGACCGGCGTAAATCAAGCCCCGAATGCCAAGACAATACCAGTCTATGTGGTGCAGTATCCATCGGAACAGATACTACACTTTGATCTTAGATTGAGGCAGCTATGAAATGGGGAGGGGTGAGAATATAATTAAAATAGTCTTAGCGTGGAAGAGGTAGAAGGAGGCTGAGATTTTTGTCGTGGTAAGTTATGGTATGGATTTTTCGAGAGGCTTGGGAAGAGGAGGGGAAAACACTGTGTGTTAAGCTTGGAGATAGTATTTAGTTGTAGAAAAAAGATTTGAAAAGGTGAATATTTATATATGTATGTATGTATAAGTGAATCACACTCGAATGAATTAAAATGCAACAATAGAGTCCAGTGCTGAAAGAATTAGGAATAATTACATAATTACGTCATATATATATATATATATATATATATATATATATATATATCGCTAAAGAAAATACACGAATTCTTAGAAAATATTTTTGAACCGAGGAAAAAAGGCTAGAGCACATAAAGAATTTTGCTTCGAGATCAATAGCCGTGTATAGACCTTTATTTTTTATATCTATTTTTTTCCACGGACATTATATTTTTATTTTTATTTCATTCAAGAAAGACAAATAATAATAATGTCAAATTCTGGAGGACGTTGAGTCAAGAAACGGAAGCTGTGCCATGCGTTGGAATGATGCATTGCGCGGTGAAAGTGGGGACTTGCTGGATCATCCATGAATTATTCAGCACGGCAGACCACTCCGTTTAACATTGTGTAAGTAATCGATTGTGCTGTGTGAGGAAACAATGTCGAATGTGCAACGGACGGACAGAGGTCAAGAGGCGAGCTCGAATCTGACGCTGACCAATTTCAATGGGGACAAGTGGAAAGCGGACACAATGGCGTGGACTCGAAAAGGAAAAGAGAGGGCAAGAGTGTAAGAAAAGAAAAGAAGAAAAAAAACACGTCGATGAAAAGTGAAAAAAAAGCGACGGTCACACAAAGAGATATGCGATGGTAGCGTGAATGATAAAAATGAGTGAGAGAAAGTGGATGGTGGAGATAGGGGCAGAGAGCGAGCGAGAGAAAGAGAGAGAAGAAAGAGAAAGAGGGAAAGAAAGAAAGAGAGAACGATGGGATGGGGCAGGAAGAAAGAAATCGCGAGGGGGGAGTGTGCGAGTGAGAAACAAATGAAGAGTTTGAATATGAGGAAAGATAAAAAATGAAACTATGAAAAATATACATCATGTGTATTGGTCATTTATAGGCTTCAAAACTACTAAGCATTAAATTTCGCATGAAATACTACAACAACTACATAAACTACTACTACTACTACTACTACTACTTATAATAATAATAATAATAATAATAATAATAATAATAATAATAATAATAATAATAATAATAATAATAATAATAATAATAATAATAATAATAATAATAATAATAAAAACTCGCAGATTTCTAAACTATTAGTAAGATATATATAGCACCTTTGGCTTGTGGAAACTTTCGTATCATAGTGGTTAACAAAACTACTACTAGTACTACAACTACTACTACTACTACGACTACTAAATATAACCTGAAATTGTTCTGTCAGGGTCTGGTCGGAGCAGATTACAAAGGACGGTCCAAAACTGTCCGTTGTAGTTTCATGTTTGTTGCTTTCGAGGTCACTACGGCCAGGTTATACCTACATCAACTGGTATTCCTAAATTATCATTTATTAAAGTACTGATCAAGCTAAACGTCGTTTAATAAAATAAACCTCTAAACTACTAATAATAAACAGTTAGATTCAAATTAAATTAGCTTTAGTAACAAATTTTAGTCTGAAATGTACATATCGAAAGTGTCATATGGAAATCATAAATTAACATACTACTACTATAACTACATCTATAACTACAATTAGTTATAATTATAATAAAGACTTATCGGCTAACGTTTACTGGGTGGAATTGTCGCAAATTTGGCAAAAAGAATTTAAAAATTTAACTTGATGACAACATTCAAATGTTTCCTTGATTCAACCGGTAGCGTAAGAATCCAAATAAGTGAGTGAGAGGGGGGGGGGATCTAAGTAAATCAGATCCAAATAAACGTGTTTTGAAAAGACGCAGTTACAACATAATAAAGAAAGATGACGTTGGAATACATTCGATTTAACTTAATTCATAAGAAATCTCTATAACAAAATAAAGCACGACTTTTCTAAGGTATGATTTTAAGATTCATCCAGTTATTTTAATTATTATTCAGTTCGAGCACTTGTCTTTTGAAAATTTGTTTTCCACTTTTAAAATATTTGAAAATTGATATACTATATTTGTTGCTATCATACTCTAATAAATAGCAGCTACTTTGATCCACGAGCAATAACGAGTGACTCTGCGTATATATATATATATATAAGTATATATATATATATATATATATATATATATATATATATATATATATATATATATATATATATATATATATATATATATATATATATATATACATCCTCTTACGAACTGTTTCGGCGTATCAAAGCTCTTAAATGCGCCTCAAGCTGGAATATATATATATATATATATATATATATATATATATATATATATATATATATATATATATATGTGTGTGTGTGTGTGTGTGTGTGCGTGTGTGTATCGAGGCAGCATTTTTTCTCTAAGGCACATATTATTAAAAATAACCGACAACTCGTGTCTGGATATTTTTGTATGAATCTCTTCCATTTTCCGGATTAAACTCCTAATCTCGGATGGGAATTGGCTGATGAATCTGCCGTAATTTACTTTTAGGTCCAAAGTTGTTTCTGACCCATCTGGGTCCATCTTCAGTGGGAATAATGTCAATCAGGTAAAGACCTGGAATGAGTTTATAGTTAATTTTGGCGGGAAAATTTAAATACGAAACTATACTTATTTAGTATTATAAACATTTAAGTATATTAGTACTAGTGTTAAAATTAAGCCTGTTAATAACCGTTTTATTTGTTTTGATGTGTAAAGCTTCTAGTATATGGAGTTTTTGTATATTAGTATTGTGTTCTACGATTTTAGTGTTGTCTACAAGAAGTTTTCGAATTTGCGAGCGGGTAAAGGAATGTTTGTTAATGAGGTGTCTGGCTATATATATCCACATAAGACTATTTCGCTGTATCACAGCTCTTCAGTACGGCTAGACAAAATAATGCCTCAATATATATATATATATATATTATTTTTGGTTGTTAATCAAACTGAAGTGTTTAATCTCAATGGATGTTCAACAATCTAAGGGTTCTAATATGTAATTCCAGAGCAATTATAAATTGATACATGTTTGTTTCAATTTATATGGATGGTAATTCACAGACAATCTGTTACGACCGTCGAGTTAAAAGTCGGCCATTCTAACCATGTGGTCGTCGGGTGGACGCCATTAGGAAGTGAAATTCCAATGCTTATAAAAACACTGTCAACTATCAAGAGAACTTCATTTGTGCTTACAAAGATCTTTGCATTACTGTTAATGGTAGTTGACAATATCACTTGCTACAGTTCACTACTCAAAGGGGGTGGGTATATAATGAGGCACAGACAAAATGTTTTGCTGTGTCAGAGAACTTTATTGTGGCTGGATAGGCAACTGCTTCAAGTCAGGATTGAACTTACGACCGTCCTGCTAAAAGTCGACAATTCTAATCATTCGGCCGTCAGACATATTTCTATATTTTTATGGACGGACTTCACACCTAAATTAATTAACCAATCATTATTAAATTCGAACCTCAGTGTTAGGTGTAGGGGTTGTAATATGAGATATACTTAGTTTCATTTAGTTTTATCGAAAGGGGGTAAAAAGAGGTCGGAACCCTTTTGTGTACATTTAGATACGTCGGAATCGTTTGAAAGAGTAACAATAGGTATTAGACATAGATTAATAAATATCCCCATAACATCAGTTTTTTGTAGTATTTAAAAGAGACTTTTAGAGCATGATATGGGTTCAATCTCCCAATTAAAAATTCAAATGTTTTGAATTTGCATTAAATTTGATCCATAGCCATAGGGTGCAATTTGCATTGAATTTGGTCCATAGTCATATGATGCAATTTGCATTGAATTTGATCCATAGCCATAAGATGCAATTGGTATTGAATTTGATCCATAGTCATATGATGCCATTTGCATTGAATTTGATTCATAGTCATAAGATGCAATTTACATTGAATTGGATCCATAGTCATAGGATGCCATTTGCATTGAATTTGATCCATAGCCATAGTATGACATTGGTTGAATTTGATCCATAGTCATAGCATGCTATTTGTATTGGATTTGGTCCATAGTCATAGGATGCAATTTGCATTGAATTTGGTCCATAGCTATAGGATGAAATTTGAATTGAATTTGATCCATATTCATAGGATGCAATTGGCATTGAATTTGATCCATAGTCATAGGATGCAATTTGCATTGAATTTGATTTATAGTCATAGGATGCAATTTGAATTGAATTTCATCCATACTAATATGATGCAATTTGCATTGAATTTGATCCATAGTCATATGATGCAATTTGCATTGAATTTGATCTAAAGTCATATGATGCAATTTGCATTGAATTTGATCTATAACCATATTATGCAATTTGCATTGAATTTGATCCATAGTAATAGGATGCAATATGTATTAAATTTTATCTATAGCACTAGGATGCAATTTGCATTGAATTTGATCCATAGTCATAGAATGCAATTTTCATTGAATTTGATCCATAGCCAAAGGATACAATTTGCATTGAATTTGATCTATAGCAATAGGATGCAATTTGAATTGAATTTGATCCATAGTCATAAGATGCAATTTGCATTGAATTTTATCCATAGTCATATGATGCAATATTACTTGAATTTGGTCAATAGCCATAGGATGCAATTTGCATTGAATTTGATCCAAAGAAATAAGATGCAATTTGCGTTGAATTTGATCCATAGTAATGGGATACAATTTGCATTGAATTTGGTCTATAACCATATTATGCAATTTGCATTGAATTTGATCCATAGTAATAGGATGCAATATTTATTGAATTTGATCTATAGCACTAGGATGCAATTTGCATTGAATTTGATCCATAGTCATAGAATGCAATTTGCAATGAATTTGATTCATAGCCATAGGATACAATTTGCATTGAATTTGATCTATAGCCATAGGATGCAATTTGAATTGAATTTTATCCATAGTCATATGATGCAATTTGCATTGAATTTGATCCATATTGATAGGATGCAATTTTCATTGAATTTGATCCATAGTCATAGGATGCAATCTGCATTGAATTTGATCCATAGCCATAGGAGGCAATTGGCATTGAATTTGATCCATAGTTATAGCATGCAATTTGACTTGAATTTGGTCCATAGTCATTAGATACAATTGGCATTGAATTTGGGCAATAGCCATAGGATGCAATTGGCATAATATTTGATCCATAGTCATAGGATGCAATTTGCATTGAATTTGATCCATAGCCATAGGATGCAATTGGCATTAAATTTGATCCATAGTCATAGCATGCAATTTGTATTGAATTTGGTCCATAGTCATATGATGCAATTTGCATTGAATTTGGTCAATAGCCATAGGATGCAATTTGAATTGAATTTGATCGAAAGCAATAAGATGCAATTTGCGTTGAATTTGATCCATAGTCATGGGATACAATTTGCATTGAATTTGGTCCATACCATATAATGCAATTTGTATTGAATTTGATCCATAGTAATAGGATGCAATTTGCATTGGATTTGATCCATAGTCATAGGATGCAATTTGCGTTGAATTGGATCAATAGCCATAGGATGCAATTGGTTGAATTTGATCCATAGTCATAGCATGCAATTTGTATTGAATTTGGTCCATAGTCATAGGATAAAATTTGCATTGAATTTGATCCATAGTCATAGAATGCAATTTGCATTGAATTTGGTCCTTAGCTATAGGATGCAATTGGCATTGAATTTGATCCAAAGAAATAAGATGCAATTTGCATTGAATTTGATCCAAAGAAATAAGATGCAATTGGCATTGAATTTGATCCATAGTCATGGGATACAATTTGCATTGAATTTGGTCCATAACCCTAAGATGGAATTTGCATTGAATTTTATCCATAGTAATAGGATGCAATATGTATTGAATTTTTATCTATAGCACTACGATGCAATTTGCATTGAATTTGATCCATAGTCATATGATGCAATTTGCATTGAATTTGATCCATATTCATAGCATGCAATTTGTATTGAATTTGGTCCATAGCAATAAGATGCAATTTGCGTTGAATTTGATCCATAGTCATGGGATACAATATTCATTGAATTTGGTCCATAACCATAAGATGCAATTTGCATTGAATTTGATCCATAGTAATAGGATGCAATATGCATTGAATTTGAGCTATAGCACTAGGAGGCAATTTGCATTGAATTTGATCGATAGTCATAGGATGCACTTTGCATTGAATTTGATCTATAGCCATAGGATTAAATTTGAATTGAATTTTTATCCATAGTCATAGGATGCAATTTGCATTGAATTTGATGCATAGCCATAGGATGCAATTTGCATTGAATTTGATCTATAGCCATGGGATGAAATTTGAATTGAATTTGATCCATAGTCATTGGATGAAATTCGAATTGAATTTGATCCATAGTCATAGGATGCAATTTAGCAAGATTTCATGAATTTCAATTTGTCCTTCAGCTTAAGCTTCAAGACGTTGCTAGAATGGCATTTATATAATTGATTGTTTATCAAAATTGGAATGAGGATTCTAGAAAAGGTTTTGTAGTATACCTGGATTTAAATCTTCGTAAAGCGACATAAAATTGCTAAGAAACAGTTCAGAGAATTAATTTTACTCGCCCTGGGACTATATTCTTCAAATATATATATATATATATATATATATATATATATATATATATATATAGAGAGAGAGAGAGAGAGAGAGAGAGAGAGAGAGAGAGGGAGAGAGAGAGAAAGAGAGAGAAAGAGAGAGAGAGAGAGAGGGATGTAAAGTAAGAAGGTAGACATCTCCCGTGATAGTAAGAAAGATAAATTAATCATAGAACACTGATTTACATTGACATTCTGAGATAAGTAAACAGACATACAGACAGACAGACATACAGACATACAGACAGAGACAGAGACAGAGACAAAGCCAGAGCTAGATAGATAGATAGATAGATAGACAAATAACTAAACGGAAATAGATAGATAGATAGATACATAGATAGATAGATAGATAGATATTAACAGAACCAGATAGATAGATAGATAGATAGATAGATAGATAGATAGATAGATAGATAGATAGATTGATAGATAGATAGATGTGGCTTATTTGCTTGTAGATGGTTGCCATATGGTTTTGTTTATGTACATTTCTCTTTTTATCAGCCGGCTTCGCATATTACGAAATGCGTGCACGGTTTGTCTCGCCGCTTGTTTGTTTGCATAGGAGTCGTTTTCGCCACGGCGTTTTCACACCAGCGTGTTCACGCCATTGACCTGCAGTTGTTTACACAAACGACGCACAACAAGTATCAAAAGCTGACGAGTATGGACAATTAATGAGACACGCGAATGACGCAAGTGTCGAAAACTCTTATCAATGTTTATATACATTTGATCCCCATTAATTTACATGTAACCATAATGTATATATATATATATATATACATATAAATATATATAGATATTATATATAGATATATCCACACACACACACACACACACACACACACACACACACACACACACACATATATATATATATATATAAAAATATTTACACACACCTATATACATATGCACATATATATATATACAAATATATGTGTTCATTTCAGGTAGTTGGGTACCGTGTGAAAAGATATAAAACAAATAAGGGCTTATTACCACACCACATTCGTATCACACATTTATATTTTAGTCGGCCATGTTTCGTCCAGAAGATGAATATGAATATTTTTTTTACATTCCATACATGCGGACTATTTCCAAGTAATGTACTTGTGTTTATAACTTTTTTTATTCTCTTAAACCATCACAAGGAACTCTTTTCTTGATGAAGACGAAACGTTGATGACTTTACTGATAATTTAGTTTCTCCTTCTTTCATTCATATAAAGGGAGGTGCGAGAGCGCTCTATCAGTTAATAGACCTCACGAATGGCCTATGCTAGAAATCTCATTTCTTCGATCAATCATAACTCAAAAACCAATAAACCAAATTAGTGAAAACTTTGCACAAAATTTTTATTTGATAGGTTCTATAAGTGTGTAGAATTTCAGCATCATTAGTCAAGGCAACCCAGAGATCCAGAAAGTTCAATCATGAAATAATGTTATCTGTGTGTACGTACGTACGTACCTATGTGCCAACTATTTGATGGATTCAGCTGATTTTTGGCAGAGATAGAGGTTCTAGAGTCTAGTTGATGGTATTTTAATTTCTAGTTTACCAAATACCTTAATTTTCCAGAAAATTCCAAAAATCCTTTAAAATGACCATTGTATTGAGGCATAGCCTTTACAAAAGTAGTGACCTTCCATGAAAAATGCCAGTATACTGAAATCATATGCCTTTAATAGGGTTAAGATGAAAATTCATATACACTAAATGTACAAAAGCAAGGAAATTCCCAAATTTTTAGACTTTTATTGTCATTAAGGGTATGACTACATATCAACCAAACCATTTCATTATCACATCACTACAGTATAACTCTCTATGCATGAATCGATGAAGTGTGTGAGGTGCGCTGAAGCAAAATCCCTATCAATAAAATACATAGCCCTGTTGTGCTCGCATACCCTTAATGACAATAAAAGTGTAAAGATTTGGGAATTTCCTTGCTTTTGTACATTTAGTGTATATGAATTTTCATCTTAACCCTATTAAGGGCATATGATTTCAGTATACTGGCATTTTTCATGGAATATATATATATATATATATATATATATATATATATATATATATATGTATATATATATATATATATATATATATATAGAGAGAGAGAGAGAGAGAGAGAGAGAAAGATGGAGAGATATTGAAGAAATGGATAAATATGTATATATATATGTATTTTATATAAATATATATATATATATATATATATATATATATATATTCTCTCTCTCTATATATATATTTATTAAGCTATATATACGCATATATATATATATATATATATATATATATATATATATATATATATATATATATATATATATAATTATATATGTGTGTGTTTGTGTGTGCGTGTGTTGTGTTCGGTATAACGCTTCTCTGTGGTTGACACACAAGTTTGTTTAACTAATACCGTTATTAAGTAAACGGTTAATTATTCTACGGGGCAAAATTAATGAGACTCATTAAAATGAAACTGTGTGTAGTTTCTACATATATGTAATCATTTTTATATATATATATATATATATATATATATATATATATGTATATATATATGTATGTATATATATATATATGTATATGTATATATGTGTATATATATGTATATATCTTCTGTTACAGGCAAATATTGTTGCATATAAGAGACAACTCATGTCTAGATATCGTTTGGTAGATCATTACAATAGTCCGAATAAGAATCTTAGTTTCGGAGGGAAATTGGCTGATGAATTTGCCATAGTTTAGATTTGTTTCCCAAGTACTTTCATATCCATCTTCAGGGAAATGAGGTTAATCAGGTACAGACTATAGTCTCGTACTTATTACATAAATCCTGCCAAACATTCTATAATACTTACACATGATCTGTACCTGATTAACCTCATGAATTGTCTCTCGTATTCAACAATATATATATATATATATATATATATATATATATATATATATATATATATATATATATATATATATATATATACATATATATATATAAGAGAAAGAGAGAGATATGGGAGCTTGTATATGAACGTATATTTATTATAAGGTATTTTATATTTTCTCAGTCGTCTTGCATTCATGCGTTTAATTTCGTTCTTTATTAATCTATTATTCACTTTTCCAATTTTATCCCCGCTCCTTTTTTTTCAAGCTTTTTTCTGGATGGACATTTTCTTGTCTCTAAAAATGCGGAGACACACACGGATTAGGCCTCCCTTAAATCTCGAATGATAGTGGTTTCTAACTGTAAGGGTGCCGACGCGAAAAGTCGATAGTGAAGCAAGGGTTCTACGATGTCTCACCTCACCTTTTGATCCGGTATTGCTGGTATCAAGTGATATAGAAAAGTCTAGTTTTCTTTTCTCACTCTGTGTACCGAAGCGAAATAGAACTTCTATGAATAAAAGTTCTTTCCAAGAACTATCTGTCTGTGAAACCCAATACCACATATCTGCTTCCCAGCTGACAATAGCATGGTCATTTTCAAGTTCAACGTTAACAGATTTTTGTTGAACCGTCTTATTAAATATTCTAATTCTAACCAATGTGCACCATTTACACGTTGTTGTTGTAACCCTAACCATCCTGGCAAACACATTATTCCTTATCTTAGAGTTTGCCTATGGTCCTTTATAAACACTTACTCGTTGGTACATCAAAAAGTTGCGCAAGTAAAGGTTGAGTGTCTTGTCTACTCTAGCATGTAACCCATAACTTTCCGAATGGCTATTGAAAATGATGCATTCGCCTCGACAGGAATCGAACCCGGCATGCCGAGCCTACAATCTACGACTCTAACCAATACACCACACCACTTCTTTATATACTCAGATTTTTAACAAATTCATATACCAAAGAAAAAAAAGTATACGTATTTAAGCTTATTCACACATCTATTTGAAACAATAACAACAAGATTTATAATGTTCCTGAAGTAATTATTATGGGGGTGTTTGTGCAATATATTTATTTTGCCACCCAGGAATATTTATTTTCGGAAAGAGAATTTCAGTTTAACGTTTATTTAAAAAGAGAATACTTAAAAAAGAAAATACTGTTACTGCTGTTTACTTCTTCATTCTTTTCTCAGATTTTGAAATTGAGGTAAGAGAAAAAAGCTATTGACATAGCAAAGACTATCTTTGAAATGTATAATAAAAAGATTTTCGTACAACATTTCATATAGAAATGATGTGCTGTTGTGAGCTGCAAATTCTTTCAAGACGCCTACTTGTTGTAATGTGCTGTTCTGCAGTGTTACGAATAGAATGTTACGAATAGAGTGTTACGAATAGAGTGTTACGAATAAAGTGTTACGAATAGAGTGTTACGAATAGAGTTTTACGAATAGAGTGTTACGAATAGAGCGTTACGAATAAAGTGTTACGAATAGAGTGTTACGAATAGAGTGTTACGAATAGAACGTTACGAATAGAGCGTTACCAATAGAGTGTTACGAATAGAGTGTTACGAATAGAGCGTTGCGAATAGAGTGTTACGAATAGAGTGTTACGAATAGAGTGTTACGAATAGAGTGTTACGAATAGAGTGTTACAAATATCGTGTTACCAATAGAGTGTTACGAATAAAGTGTTACGGATAGAGTGTTACGAATATCGTGTTACGAATAGAGTGTTACGAATAGAGTGTTACGAATAGAGTGTTATGAATAGAGTGTTACGAATAGAGCGTTGCGAATAGAGTGTTACGAATAAAGTGTTACGAATAGAGTGTTACGAATAGTGTTACGAATAGAGCGTTACGAATAGAGTGTTACGAATAGAGTGTTACGAATAGAGCGTTACGAATAGAGTGTTACGAATAGAGCGTTACGAATAGAGTGTTACGAATAGAGCGTTGCGAATAGAGTGTTACGAATAAAGTGTTACGAATAGAGCGTTACGAATAGAGTGTTACGAATAGAGTGTTACGAATAGATCGTTACGAATAGAATGTTACGAATAGAGTGTTCCCTCACATATCGTTATTAATACGTTACAAATCCACTCACGAAGTTGAAACAATGCAGTTATTTAATTATTTAAATATAATTTAAACGCATTGAAAAGTATTAACTTATATTCTTACAGGGGCTTGTCTGGACTTCCTGGCATGATACTTCCTCTTACAAGTTAACCCTGACCAAATATTCAATATAACATAATATTCGAAGCCCAATCAAGATTCTATCGGTATGGCTACCTACACTGGTATGGTGTACCTTCTCCAAGTGGTTGCCTCTAGTAACACCACTAAGCTAGATACTTTACTAGACAAGACGAATTTCGTGTCCTGGAATTCGGTAAGACCACTAGACCACAAGAAAGATATACTATAACATAGTTAACTGGTCTATTAGGGGGATAAAAAATATTGTTTCTAACCTATTTTACTAACTGAACGTTTGGCAGGTAAAGGAGAACTTAAATAGAATATCTGTGTATCTCATATATAGATCAAGTGTTAACCCCAGGAAGAGGCTCCTTGATTTCTGAGAACTTCGATCGAAGTAAAATGAAACAAAAGAGAAACCATCTACAATCTCTTATTAACTTTCCCACATACATTTATATGAAGTATTTATCTTATAAAATATTTGAACGCGGTAATTCTGTAGAAGTTCGATGCTTGCGTCTCAGAGAGTTGTATCTTTTCCGATCCCGTCTATGACAATGGAGAACAACATAAAAGCTAAAAACACGGGTTAAAAAATTCTATTTGAAATACAACACATTTTGTCATGACACGTAATAATTGAGAGCGAAAATGAATGTTTTATGTAGCCTTTGTTTATGAAGCGAAGCAAGTTCGGTCAATGCAATAGGAGGAAATTTCATATATATATATATATATATATATATATATATATATATATATATATATATATGCATGTATGTATGTAGATGGGCACTGTAAGGGTAGTATTAACACAAAATGACGTAGCTAGCTATAAATGCATTGTTCCTTTCATTACGTCGAACGCTTTTATGACGTCAAACCGCGAGATAAAGTGTTACAATTATCACTGTTTATTCGCTATTCAGCTTTGGCCGAGTGGTTCTAGATGTCGAGATTGTAAAATACTCGGAATCCGAGGTTTCGAATCGCATGATCAGTGGTGAATTGTCATATCTCTATGTTGATGAGTCCCGATTATAAAAAAAGGACGTATACGTACATAAATAATAAACAAAATAAATATTATATATATATATATATATATATATATATATATATATATATGTATTACTTAAATTGTTTTTAACCATTTTATAATATTGTTTATCGTATATTTTACTTAGAAATGCTTAAAATAATGCTTACATTTTTTTTAATATCGTGATATAGCGAATAATCCGATATATAAAATTAAATATGTACGATTTGAAAACCACGATGTAGTTAAGCTACCAAGAGTTAAATGCAATGAGGGACCATCGCATATTTCGTTTAGGATACAGAAACAAAAATATGTAATGCTTGTTATCGACGGGAGACTGTGGGCAAAGAAAGGAAGTTACACGTTTTGTAACGAGGCGAACTCTTTCAAAATGTCTGTATGTTTCATCATATTTTTTTGCTGGGAATGACGAATTCTACCGGATGCCAGACAGTTACGTGCTATTTAAGAGGCTCAAACTGAGATATCTTTTCTAGGATTCTAACCGCCCCTTTAAGCGCAATTGTTTGGATGTCTCTTGCACTTGGTTTACCGTGTATATTAGCAAGGACATTTAAAAAAAAGTATTTTTCATGAGCCCGATAGCTCCTATGATTACTGGAATGATAGAGATCTTCCTAAGATTTTAGTTTCCTTTAATGTCGTACGTAAGACCTTTGTATTTAGTTATCTTCTCATTCTCATCTTTGTTTAAGCCAGCATCGTTATACTTAAACTAAGGTTGCTACTTTCTACCTCTTGTCCCATATTACTATGTCGAGTTTATCCGCTCCTTTTCTAGTCATGTAGCTGTAGGTATTGCATTTTCATGATGGATGTTGTATGACTTATTTTCAACATTTATTCTAGTATATGTTCCCAGAACATGCTGCTACACCGTATATTCAATCTTTTGCAGATGGTCAATTTTGTCGCATTGTATAGTAGGTGTCTCCATGCATAACCATACAGGTGGCTCACACTCTCTACATCTGTTTGACAGAACCTACACGCGTTGTCGTTGCTGATACCACACATCTTCTTAAAAGTATTTGTCACCAAGCTTTGAATTTCGTCAGCCATTATCATCCTCTCCTCATCATAATGGAGCGATTCTCTTTTGAACCAGTATTCCTAATCTATATATTCCTGGGATAGTTATCCCAGAAAATACTTCTCACGTTGTTGGTTGGCCTATTTTTCCAGTTTTCCGCTACAGAAGATCCGTGTGTATTTCTGGTGGCTCTTTTGGGCTATTTCCCTGGCATGCTTGTTTTGTGATTTGTCTCATTTGTGAAGCAAAAGATTTGTCCAGTTTAATGATGGAAGTTCTTTACTGGCTCTTGTTTCTTAATGTTGATGCACCATTATAAGTTTTAGGTTTATGTTTCTGTATATTATTCTGTACAGTGTTATTATTTTTTTCTTGTTTTAGTGTTTAGCCTGTTAATGTCCTTTTGCGGCCTGTAAATGATGCTAGAGCTGTATGTTATCAGAGGCATGACACGTTGGTTAATGGCAGTTACTTTGTTTTAGTTTGCAAGCTGTGTTTTGCAGATTTTTCTCACACAGTGTACATAATCTCTGCCAATTTTGTCTCTCATCTTTGCGTGTTGGATTGTATCACTTCTCAATGCCAAAGTATTTGTATTGTTCTAACTGGGTCTTTGATGTCACTCTCTTCATTAAGCTGTATGTTTTCCGTGTGGGCCATCTTTCTCGGCTCTGAAGGAGCACGTGGCACATTGGTCCGGGCCAAACTTTATTCTAATCTCTCTAGAGAAGGTATGTACAACCAGCAAGAGTCGAATTAAGTTAGTGTTTGAGTTAGCATTAAGCTTTAGGTCACCCATGAAGAGCAGGTGGTTGACTTTTTGATGAGGTCTTATTGGGAGCTGTGGCTTAGGTTTTAAGCACCCCGGTACTTATGCAGTAGCTTACTTAGCGGATCTACCACCAGGCAAAAGAGTAAATTAGATAAGTCGTCTCATAGGAAGTCTGTCTGTGCGCGTGTGTGTACGTGCGCAATGATCTGCCTGTGTGTTGGTTGTGGTGTTGGTTGGTGAAAGTAAAGTACGAGTTTGGATTTAAGAAAATTGATGAACTTATAACGACGAGACATGACAAATCTTGACTCATCATATTCTGGTGACTATTATTATTTGTTCGTCATGCTTGTTTCGTCATCTTCATTTTAATCATCTTATCGACTCAACACTTTAAAATAAATAAAATTATATAGATAACATTCTGTTAAACATATTATCCTATAATTCCCTCTTGATTTCTTTGTTTTAATATTACTTCTGAATTCATTAAATTCAGTGTAAATCTGCAACACCAACGGAGCCAGAGTTCATTGGTCAAAATGTTTTGTTAATTGACCAATCAGAATAGTGAATGAACATAAATGTGAAAGAATTAAGATTTGACCCAAACAACATAAGGTGGCTGAGAGTAAGGGTTTCTTCCACGTTAGCTCTTGTTTTTTTTAAGTGGAGAGGAGTTTCAAACCTGTAAGTAAAGCTAGAACGTATCCCTGTATACTGACATTGCAGCATATGTTGTTCAATATTTATAATTGAAACGATTGTTTTTAACGAGTTTACCATGAGTCACTTTCTATTTAGATTACCACAACTATTGAGATACACAGACTACAATACATCAGAAGTATGTGCAATGCGAGCAGACCTATTCATATGGTTATAGAGCAGTCCAGTGGTTACATTATTTATAAAGTGATAAACGTATGTAGTATCAGACATTTAATTTAATTTTCTTTGTTGACAATTAAAATAAAAAAAGAGAAAGGTAGAGATAGGAGGAGAGTGAAGAGAACGAGCGGAGTATATATAACATAGTTACTAATCGTAAGTAAGTATTCAACCAGATAAATTCTAAACCCTAACACCATATCGAGAGAAATTAGTGCCCGCATCGCCTATTCTCCCCTATGTCTCTGTGATTCACTGTGCTTTTTTTCTGTGGAACACATAGTCTCAAAAGTGGCTCATCCCTCTGCCCATTTCTACACGAATCATAGTCTAGCCTCAGGGTTTATTTACCGGTGGCGTCATTATTAAAAAATGTTACCATCAACAATTAATTCTTCATGAGCATACCATTCTAACATCCACACTAGACTACTACACTAGTTATGGGCATTTTATTTCTATTTTAAACAAAGATCAAAAAATTTGCTAAACTATTTTTATTGTGACGTATGAATTAACAATAAATTGAGTTATAATTAGTCTATCGCAGAGCCGTTACTGATAGAATGTGTCACATCATGGTCTGATCATTTAGCGAACTTTGTTTTCTCTCTTGTGTGTACATGTTTTAGTTGATGTTAAAAGGTGATACGTGACCCGTCCTGAGCAACAAGAGTGATTGCGTACTATTAATCTTTTCACGAAGTCCTTTTCAAAAAATGATTTCTATATTTTGTTGTTCAATAAACCGATGCCAGATTCCATAATGTGAATACTTTCAACCACACGGCCGTTATTATTGACGATATGCCAACACTAGTAATACATATGATACTGATGATGATGGTGGCATTATTATTAGTAGTATTAATAGCGTTAGTCGAAGTAGTAGTAGTAGTAGTAGTAGTAGTAGTAGTAGTAAGAGGTGTACTATAAGTTTGCTCAGAATTCTAAAGGTCCTTCATATGGAATTTAGTGCAATAATTCCAAGTAGTTTAGTATTTGTTGTTTTTTTATTTTTTTATATTATTTATTTATTATCATTATTATTATTATTATAAGTAGTAGTAGTAGTAGTAGTAGTAGTAGTAGTAGTAGTAGTAGTAGTAGTAGTAGTAGTAGGAAGAGGAGGAGGAGAAGGAGTAATTTTAGTTGTAGCTGTATGGAGTTTATTGTTATTTAGGAATAATAGTAGTATTAATATTACGATATTTGTCTTTTGTTCTTGTCAAGTTCTCCTGTAGGAGGACAACTATTATTATCATTTCCATTTTTATGACACTCCCAGCATCCCAAGAAGTCTTTATTACTCATATGCTGTCATTCTCTCGAGTAGTTTTCTAACCTGTACATTATTGACTGACAAACAAAAAAATACTGTTGTGATGATTTACTCATTAGGAGTTTTCACACCAGTCATTCCCAACGATTGCTCACTAGAAAAAGCGGACTGTATTCCCTGGAGTCCGAGTGACAGCAAGTATTCCGAATTACCTTCTTTGCATTCTAACAACAGCAATTGACTATTGTATCCTTGTTGATAACAACCGTTATTATTAATACTAGCAAATATACGCCCCTTCCGGTCGCATATTTTTGCTAGTTGTTTTATTTAATTGCTCTATCTCTCTCGTTCTATATCTTTTCTCTCTCTTTTTCTCTCTCTCTATTGTTCCTTTTCTCTCTCTATTTCTTGACATAAAACTTTATGTGCGTTCGAATAATCAGAGGGCGGGTAACCAAATGCTGGAATGACCGCCGGCTGTTCCATCATATTCCATTCCAATCTACTTCAATTACGCAACTCAATTATATAGATAAAAAACAATGCCTTTAATTAATTCTAATAATATATACTTTTTAGATTATTATTATCAAGAAAAGCATTTTAAATACATCTGGAAATCTGGAAACACAATTATGAGTGTATATTTGTGAATATTAATTCATTAGAAGCTTTAAAACAAATTAATTATATGAATTTAAAAGACGCGTGATGTTTGGGGAAGCTTTGCAATAAATACATTAGAGGTGATAAGTAGATATAAAAAGAGAGCGATCAAAACTAATAATATAGTTTCGGCTTCAGACAGACAGATACATAATTTCCATTATTATCAGATTATTATTCATACTAGCAAAAATATGCGATCGAAGGGGCATATTTTGCTAGTTGTTTTATTTAATTGCTCAGTAAAACGTTTTTTTTTTACAAAAAAGAAAGAAAATTACCCCATCTTTTATTTTTATAAATAAAACACTGAATAATAAAAGCATAGTTTTTAACCAAAATTTACCCGTTACGGCGTAAAATGTAAAACAAAAAAATCCTAAACTCATTTTACAAAAACATAGTAATTTTCAATCAATTATTTTTTATTGTAAACAATTTGATTCTATAAATGTGTACTTTAAAAGAAAATTTCTAGTACGATTTAAAAAAAAACAACCCCGGTACTCTTATAGCTGACGCCCCAGATTTCCGTGACTTCGCGTCAGCAACGATCGGGCAGGTCTCGGAAGCGCCCGATAGCTGACGAAGTATTAACTAATCAGGTTGCAGCATTCATTAGCCATGCAGGCTATAGCAAGCAGCCGACAATATTTGGAAGAAAATAATAATCGCGTTTTATTGCAACAACAATTAATTATTATTAGCTGTGTCAGGTCGTCGAATCTCCGGAAGGATTAATTCGAAAGCATAACATTTTCTTTTCTTTCTTTATTTTATGTTAAAAGGACATTGAAAAAATTTTACCGCCGCCCCCCCCCTCTCCCCCCAAAAAAATAACATTATTTTCACAAACAAATAAACATATTTACATCTACAAATTTGATTGACCATGGTCCATTTAGCCTATCAAAAAATAAAAATATATTTATTTACAGTTCTTCGGCTAAGGTTTGTTCGTTTTTTATCTTTTTATCTATGTATTTTTCTTTGAAAGTCTTCCATTAAGCGCTTGGCAGTTTCAGCCTCGTTTTTGTCTCTTCTCGACAGTTCTCGGGTGCTTCCGCGACCTGCCCGGTCGATGCCGGCGCAAAGTCACGGAAGTCTCTCTTTTCTCTTTTTCTCTCTTTTTCTGTTCCTCTCTCTCTTTCTGTCTCTCTCTTTCTTGAAATAAAACTTTCTTTGCGTCCGAATAACCAGAGGTCAGGTAACCAAATGTTGGAATGGCCGCCGACTGTTCCGTTATATTCCATTACAATTTAATTTAATTACGTAACTCAATTATATAGATTGAAAAACAATGTCTTTAATTAATTCGATTTATATATATTTTTTAGATTATTATTATCAAGAAAAATATTTTAAATACATCTGGGAATCTAGAAAAAAACAATTATGATTGTATATTTAGGAATATTAATTTATTAGAAGCTTTAAAACAAATTAATTATATAACTTTGAAAGATGTGTGGTGTTTGTGAAAGCTTTGGAATGGGTATATATAGGAGCTGATAATTAGGTATAAAAAGAGAGCGACTAAAACTAATGATATAGTTTCGCCTACAGACAGACAGATACATTATTTCCATTATTAATAGATTATTATTATTATCATATTTTTTATTTTTTTAATTCATTTTTTTTTACTCATTAGAAGTTCTCACACGAGTCATTACAAGTGACTGATGACTTTCAACAACAGGTGATGCTTCCTGGAATCTACGTACGGCCGCTTCTCTTGATAACCGTTTCAAATTATTTGCGTTATCGCAACAGCTGTTTATCATTAAATTATCGCTGATAGCGGCTATTAGCTTTCTCTGGAATTAAACGGCAATAAAGCTTCTCATTATTATTATTATTTACTCACCTGGAGTTTGCACTCAAGTCATTATCAGTGATTGATCTGACAATAACAAATGGTGTTCTTGCTGTGCCAGTGGCAACATTGCTCCCCAGATTTCCAACACTCTCTGTCAGTTTCCGTTATAATAATATAATAAGCAACGTCCATCAGTTTTGAGTAGAAAATATGCTTCCCCAGGTCCCAGTGCTCTCGGGATCCTTCCAACGGAGGTCTAGTTGCTACTGTCTATCCTAGGTCTTTCCATCCTCCTCGACCCTTCATTACTATTTTGTGTGGTAGTAGCTGAGGCTAGTGCCATAACTTGTGTGTTTTCGAGTTTGGGTGGAGTATGCGAGTTCTGGCTGTTTAGTTCCCTTGGGCCTACGTGTTCCTTTTATTCTTTTGCCTTATTCCTATTTCAACTTTCATGAGGTCGGTTAGCATTCGTAGTTTATGCTGGTTGGTTTCCGCATTCGAGGAGTTTCATTATGATTACGGCTGGTTTTATTATTTCCGTACATTGTATGGTCCAAAACTTCTCTAGTCTTTATTATTATTATTATTATTAGTAGTAGTAGTAGTAGTAGTAGTAGTATTTGTAGTAGTAGTAGTATTTTTATTATTATTATCATTATTATCATTATTATTATTATTATTATTATTATTATTATTATTATTTGGAGCAGATAGATTACGAAATAAACTAGAGAAAATTATTGCTATTCTTCTGTGTCGTTTGTCACTGTAAAGGATGGGCGGATTTTGAAACGGAGAAATCTCAGAAATCGACCACCATTATTACGAGATTAAATTGGGCGGCAAAAAAGCGAAGAGTCTCCCGCCAAACTCGCGCCTTTTCTCGTTCGTCATCGGAGATAACACGTGGTTTCGTTTCCAAATGGACACGGACCAAAGTTAAACGACCTAGACAAGCAACTATATCCCGCGCTGTTCTTAGCCCCCCCCCCTCTCATTTGCTGCCTACAACGAATGCAGCCGCTTGATTGTAGTTGCCAACAGAAAATTGTTACGCAGTACGAATACGCCATTTGTGATGAGTGATGGATAGCCCCAGTGTTAATGGAGAGTAAATTGTTCGAAGAACCGTGTGTGGTGTTTGTTTGCTGCGCATCTCCAAGCTTTCCTACAGGATATGTGCGTCGACGTCCGATATATAAGAGCAATTTTCATAAAAGCTTCCACAGAAGAAAGTGTCTTGTTGATTTTTTAACTCTGCATGATTGACATGAACTCCCAATTGAACGTATGTTAATTAATCTGTTTGTACAATATTTGAGTAATATGAGCC
>OY744521.1:71341290-71388790 GCA_963556195.1 Sepiola atlantica
TTTTTATTTGGAAAATATTGAGTTTAACTTGATATCTTTTCACAATTGTCTCTTCTTTCTATGTCTCGTAATTTTTGTTCTCTCTCTCTCTCTCTCTCTCTCTCTCTCTCACTCAGTCTTTCATTATCTCACTTTATCTCTCAATAATCTTTTATGCCACTCATTCTATTTTGCTGTATTTCATCATGATATTAAAAACACGCACTAATTAAATTCATTTTTATTTCGGTAGGCTGTCAGACGGCCTTAAAGCGTTAATTAGTATTATTTCCTAGTTTTATATTCGAAAACAAAGAAAGTAAAACATTAAAATTTGATAGAAGCGTTGAATCTTCGTAAAGAAAACCACCGTGGCACCAGAATATTTCCATTCATATCTCTCATTCTGGTAACACTTTGGCAGATATTGCATCGCTGTTCCTAAATTAACAAAAGCTTCAACGATATAAAAAGGAAACCCGGAACTTTTTAATTCATTTTACTTCTCTTTCAAATCAAAGCAAGAAAAAACACAAGGAATGTATGGGATTTTCTGCTTCCCATATATTCATATTAGGACGCCATGTTTTCTTTTTAGTTATGAATCAAGGAAACTGTTAAACGTCAAAACGAAGAGGTCGGTAGAAATCTCGAAATACTACGCAAGTGTTAACGGCTCAGCTACCCCAGAACATTCGTTAGTGGCCAATATTTCATTTTAATGTTAATATTCGCCATGTCTTTAGTTTGGTTGGCTAGCTGGCCGTCCGCTTCAGTGGCTAGCGGGTTGGCATCCTAGCTGCTGCCTAATGGGCTGCAGGCCAAAGGTCGTCAGGGATTTACCGATTCCATGAAAGGCGACGATTATTCGTGGACAGAATGTCTCTGGCTATTCATGGGGAAGAGAGAAGTAGTCTTAGCGAAGACATGCTATTATCACGGAAAAAAAAACAATCTTGAAGCGAATATAGATAATTTAGGCCTATTTCAACGGGTTTCAATACTGTTCCATTTACCATGTTAGATTGTCAGTCAGGGTCATTTCATCATGCCGGTATCATCGTCTGCCACATTAGACGACATAAATGATAAGTTACCCCTACAACATTGTTTATACATAAATTTATTGGCAAGAAGCTAATTAAAAGCACGGTAACATTCTTTTAGGAAATAAACCTTTACTAAAGTTATTTTAAAAAGTACTTGCAACATTCGCTGGAATATATCAAGAATACTTATAACATAACTAGTGTAACTATATATATATATATATAGTTATATATATATAGTCATCCACATACAGACTGTTTCGCTGTATCACATCTCTTTAGTGCGGCTAGACCAGTTAGTTCCTCAAGCTGGGATTGAAACTCAACCGTCGAGTTGACAGTCGGCGTCCCTACCCCTGCGCTATCATACGAAACTGACTGAATGTAAGTGATAAGTCAATCTAAAATTGTCAAGTGCCGGGAGCTCGAATTAGGTTTACCCAAATGAGCTATGCCTTAAAGCTAATGGCAGTTGGACTTATCCTTACAAATAAGCTCTACCCAAAGGGAGCTTTATATATATATATATATATATATATATATATACCTTAATTTAACTCGGTATATTTCGAAATTCTCTTTTCTTTTTTTATCTGGAATTTTTTGTTTCTCTCTCTCTGTTTTTCACCCGTCTCTCTTAGTCTAATATATACGGCATAAACACGGCATAATCACGTTGACACACTGGTCACCGTTAGATCACTGAGGTTAAGCGACGTTGAACCTGGTCAGACTAGATGGGTGGACATTTGAGAATACCAGGCGCTTTATGTGGACACCTAGCCATGGGCAAATAGCGTCGCCAACCCACAGTGCTTAGCGTGGCGACTATAGCAAAAACCCTGGAGCTGCAGTCATTAATAAGGTGTCGGAAACCAGGGAGGGGTTTCTCCTCCAGGAGTGATCAAAAACCCTGATGATGACATATATATATATATATATATATATATATATATATATATATATATATATATATATATACCAATATTTATTTAAGTAAATACTAAATTATTTTTACTTACATACGCCGCGTTTCAAGCTTCCGCTGTCATACGTGTAGGATATGATAATTTCAGACGAACCAAGTTACAGGATCACTCTAGACTCCGCAAGCAAGCGCCCTAATAAAACGGTATGTGATTGTGTGTGTGTGTGTGCATAAACAAATGAAAGCGAAGTTCTAATGACTGCGATTTTAGCAAAAGTATTGGTTTATTCTGCGTCGATCCTGATGGTGAAACCTGTGTTTTATTTCTTTGAATATAGTGCCAATTGTTTTGAAGCTTCAAAAATAGAATTTGTTACTCTGCATGTAATTAGCCTTTGTAACTGCCTGGCAAACATTGCATAGTTATTAATGAATTGACAAAGCTTAAATGATATAGAAATAGATTTGCTCTCATTCTCCTTCAAATAAAAGTAAGAAAAATACCCCCAAACTGATTTGTCATAATCATTTCAATACTTTAAGATTAATAATCAATCTAAGTGACTTTTTGTAAAGATAACGTAATCTGGAAGTCTAAAGTATTTAAAAAAGGATGAAGTTTTAATGATACATAACAAAAATAAAATGTCCACACTTATTGATTTTTCCCATCAAATAGTATCAAAGACAACATGACCAGACTATAAATGAAAGTATTGTTTTTTCTATCCACGGAAATCTCTAGTAAAAGACGAAAGATTTACCAATGACAGAGAACCAGAAATAAAACTATTGTCCTCTGGAGAGTTTGGCGAATTTCGACAGTTGTGTATTTAAATATTTTATGTAACAGCTCTAAAGTTAGTTTATTATCTCGGTGATTCCTTATGAGTGCCAGGCTATCAGATAATCCCCAAAATTATATTTGATTATCATGGCTAAAACAAAACCCACTCTCTTTACTATGCATGTAATGAGTGTATAGGTACAGAATGGGGTACCTTTTAGATATCTAACTGGTAGTAATTATTATTTCTGAGTTTTCTTTGTACGAGACATCTTGTCCTAAACAAAGTTCTTCAGTCGAGTCTTAACTAGGGGAGATGAATTCTCACCCAGGTGTATTAGTTAATATAATAGGCTTGAGGGACCTTGAAAACATTAGATAAAAATGATATATTTGAATAAATTTCAACGTGGTAACAAGCCGTTAACGTCTCACACTAACAGTCACCGTATCTTTTACTTCTGTCAGCAATTGTGAATGTACGAAATGACCAAACAAACGTTGCTTTTTTTACGTGTACAGTTTGTCACATTTCAAATGTGTAAAAACTCTGTAGAAATGTATAAACAGATAAATGAACTACACCGTGAATTATTATTTTGATATACTAATGAGTCAGTATTTATGAAGGCCAAAAGCCACTCGATGATAAAGGTCAATGAAATTGTCAGTTGGATGATGAACAACACTATGAGAGGATTGAGAACAATGACTAGAATAAACAAAATTTGATTACTTAAGATTACATCTACACATGTATTTGTTTACATTTGAGTTAAGGACGACCATGTAGTAGTCTGCAAGGACACAGTCTCGTGGTAGTGTGTTCCACAGATGAGAAGTTCTTAGAAAAAAACTGTTTTCGTAGAAATTCTGTACGTCTTTTGATACAAAAAGGAAGAAAGGAAATCCTTATCATTGGATGAGATAACTAGTTCCTGGGTGCATAGTGCAGGTTTTCTAGAGTTGGTCTTCAAAATTAAGCCCAGCTAGATCATTAGTAAACATTATTGCCATGTAAATAAATCTGTATTATTTTAATCTTTCCAAACCTCTTCAAGACAACCAATGAATGAAAATTAAAATCATATTTTATCATTAACGAATAAAAAAAGATTACAGTTCATTATGCCATGATGTTCTTTTGAATTAATAAGATTTTTTTTTTAAATTAACACAATAACAATTCTTGCATTTTATTTTATTACAATGCGTAGTTACCCGACTTATCAGATGAGAATTCTTATTTTCATTGGGTTTCACCTAGGAAAAACAAAATTGAATTTAATATAAATGTGTAAGTTTAGGAGATGTATGTTTGATTTAAAACAATAGAAAATTATAAATTATGAAATCATTACTTTTTTAATTAGAAATCTTGTGTGTTATCTAACTTAATTTTTAATGAAATTAATTTAAATTTCATAAATTAATTGATTTAATAAAATAAATTAATCCAATGAAATTGTTTCAAATTAAAACTTAATTTGAGCAATTAGGTTTATGCGTCAACGCAATAGACACGTTATTTCTTTCTATCAATTTCACTATATAGAAGACGATCGATTATCTTTTTACGGAAGTATATAGACACATAAATATTACAAGGGAATAGATTTACATAGGCGGATGCCATTAATACAATGAAACAACTTTCTTTTTTTATTTTGACATTTATATTTTGATGATTTAATTGCTATAAAAATTAATGACATGTTACCGCATTTCGGATTTCTTGCTCGTTCTTACCACTTCTTCATCCGATATAACACCGACTTAACTTGAAGGGTACATTTTGATGAATTCATTAGCATCCTCAGAAGATGTCACTCCTATTAATCCTCGTGGTGATCTTCTGATGAATACCATTTTGATTACAATAACGGAAAACCAAACAAACTATATGTAAATCATGTCTGTTTGTTTGTTTTTTGGCTGCTTTAGAAATCAGTGAGTTAAAAGTTAGAAAATTAGCTCCAATTCTTGTTATATTTTTTCAATGAATTTTATGTCATCATTCAAAATGTCCTACGATTCCATGTGGAGTCATAAAGATCGAATTATCGATTCCTATTATCACTTGCCGTTAATTCAATTCAGAACAAATACCTATACCAAGATAGAAATATAACTTTTCTGGAATAAATAATGCATGGGATTTAATTGGAGTATTCATTTTGTATGAGGAGTTTTTCAATAAAAATCATGGGGTCTGTGTCCGCGCTGGACATTCATAAACCGCAAAAACAACGAATTAAAAAAATAATAATATAAAAGTAGCAATATGGACGCAGGGCGAATAGCATGAGAACACATGATTCTTATTAGTTCCCGGACAACGCCGGGATGAAAACAAATGTATCAATATAGTTATGAACAAATAACGTGATATTTACTTCTATTATGTATATTAATATCTACGGCAATGTTGGGAGGAAACGGACTGACAACCTGGGTGTGCCAAGTTCGAATCCAGTTCGTTCTACAGAAACACTTTCACTTAGGATATTGCAACCTTTACGTGAAACTTTCTGTAAGTACCCGATGTCTTTCTAGAAAGAATTCTAACAAGAAAGATATCAGGGAAACCAATGCCAACAATAGCATCATCTGATTCATACGAAATGAATGAATGATGAGCGATGTTTACTCTATAGTGCAAAACGCTGTGGTTCTTGCTGGTTTGGTTGCATTCATGATTTGCCCCGTGCAGAATCGATGACGTCACTAAATGACGTCCTCAATTAAAAAAGGAGAAAGCTGGGATATCACAAAGCGAATGTCTAGTATACTACTAAAACTGTAGATGTTGCTCGTTTTCTTGCTGTTCCGTGTGCACACTGGATAACGTCATCGTTTTGTGATTTCATCTATGAAAACAGAGGCAGGATAACCGTGCATAGTGGATGACGTCACTAAAGTATATACATTGTTGTAAATTGGTGAATATTCTGAAATTCACTCGTCTATATGTTACGTCAGTGTATTACATTGTGACGAGGTTAAAGCGGTAGAGGATGCTAGAAGAATGTCCCCACAAGTCATGTAGAAGAAGTAGAATGCTCGACTTTTAGCCGTTTACATGTTGCACTCCGTCAAATCAATCCAGCCCAATAGCAAATCAGATACAGAATAAAAGTTGACTAGATAGAAAATCAAAACGGTTTTAATACTGGATATTAGGATATGACATACGCTAAGAGTAGTCGTAGCTTCCTAACAGCAAATTTTATAGCTATTCGGGTTGTAAAAACCTCGAAGTTCCGCAATAATGTATAAACGCGATCGAATCGAATATTCATTGATGAGTTAAAACGTCGTTGCACACCAGGTCACTTACCATCACACTAGAATTATTCTGGACAAACAATCTGCAAAATAAAAGTTGAAAAAGCAGTGATTGTGTTTGCGCAATTGCAAGAATGGTGTCACCTTCACTAAATTTCAGATCAACAGTTTAGAACAGGGTTTCACAATCGGGGTACCCCGGAACCCTAAGATTCCGCTAAAAGGTCCTTAAAGCTTCCGCAAGAAGAAGTTGGATAAGCTAATGCACTCTTGATATTTATTTAATTTACGTAATATTACTAAACACGCACAATACTTTTGTGATTATTATATTATTGTAGATTTAGATATCATCATATCTAACCTGCTATCTTTTGTTTTAAATATAAGAATCATTTGGAATAGATTTAGTGATGTCTGTGTGGCAGCTGTGTTACGCCGCCTTTACTAGTTAGTGTCTAGTTAGAGGATCTGTAAATGACTGATTCATTTGTGTAGCAAAATCCATTAGTTTTCACAAAATCCATGCTTCACTTCATGAAATAATCTTGCTCTTGTTCTTCTTTTTCTTCTTTCGTGTGAATCAGAGCATTCTGGTGCAGGCATTAGTTTACTCCGATGTTTTTCTAGTTAGAAATTTTTCCGGAAAGACATCGGGTAATTATAGAAAGGACCACGAGAAGGTTGCCAACATCCCTATGTGAAAGTGGTACTGTGGAACCGACTGGATTTGAACTTTGAACACCCAGGTCTTCAGTCCGTGTCGTTATCTACTTAACTACCGTCTGAAAATAACATTGTTGTATTCCATTTATTGGTTCACTGTCTTTTCAACATTTCCAGTAAATAATAAATAATAAACTGATACAGCAATTATCTGTTTTCGTTCTCTTTATATTTATATTACAGATATATGATATCGGTTACTTATGCTGATTTTTATACGTTTCAGTTTAAGATTTTTGTGTGTGAATGAAATTTCCCTGATGAAATATTATAAACGAATAGTATGGATTTTATTTAGGTAAAAAATGATAAAGACATTTTTTCTGTTAGCCAGTATTTCCAATATGTATAGTATGACTTTTATCACGTGAACTACGATGAAATAAAATGAGTATATCATTTTGCTTTTGCGGAGGGGTTACGCACTGGTAAAATGTTAAGAAGCTCTGCTATAGAAGATCTTGATAGCATCCATTTTTAGATGAGTATTAGGGCTTTGTATTATTTGTATTATTTGTAGTGCTATCTTTATCTTGGTTGTTATATTCATAACGTTTCAGCCGATGTCAGCTCCGAGCTTCTTCAGGTGTATCTTTTCAAACTTGAAAACCTTGTCAAACTTGGGAATCTTTATGCCCAACTCGAGTTCAAATTTTGAAATTAAATAACAAGAAAAAAATGAAAAAAAAATGAACGGATATTTTCCAGAAGCGTCCATTCAATCTACGCGTTTAACAATAAAAATGCTATTTCAAACATAAACGTGACTGACAATCGAGCCGACCGACGCACGACAGACGGACGGAGTCTCCTATAAAGATGCGTAAACGCAGTTGAAAATGCTATTTCAAACTTAAGCGTGACTGAATCACAATAATACGATTTCTAAGTTCAGCGTGACAGACTGACGGACGGACAGAACGGCTTATAGATGCATGGTCGCATCTATAAATGCTATTTCAAACTTAACCGTGACCGACCGACCAACTGACTGATAAAGGTGTTGGCACATCTAAAATCTGCACGAAAGAAACTGATGCTTGGCAGCAAGTCTAAACTTTCAAATGACAGATTAAAAGAGTGAGAGGAAGTATTGGATAAACAAAGTCCAATCGGGTGACGCCATTTATTAAAAATATGTCGACTTTCCCGACACCCGATCTCCACCCGCTCTCGACATTCCCATCCGCCATTATCCGACAATCGACGGCATTTTTTTTTGTTTCCATTTTCCAAATAGAAAGCGACGATCTTTCTTGCCAAAAATTGCATCAATAACTGATGAGGTCGCGATTCTTATCGAAACACCTGGTTTTAGTCGGTTTCAATTTTCGATTCGTCTTTGCAAACGCAGGAAAAGAAAAGGATATTTACAGTTGAATGTGGTCGCAATTTCTTAATCATCCATTTTGGAAGCTCAAGAAAGCAGAAAATAAAAACAGTTTTTCTGTTTAAATAGAAATATTTCATTACAAATTAATTTAATTAACAACGAGTGGGAGTCTATGAATGGAAAACTCTGTTCGAATCAATTCAGTCAATTTGTAGATGAGTCCAATCATCTCTTTGATACGTTATGTACGTCTATCAGTTCGTCTCGCTTCAGTTTGAAATCGCATGTTTAAATGATTGTGAGCTAGAACTTTTGGTTCACGATTTTGGTTCCTATGAACTTGGTTGGTAGATAATTATTGCGGCTTTTTCTTTTTCATAATTTTTAACACATCAGTAAAATTTCGAACACGTTCGACTTTGTTGTAATCGCATAGTCTGTAAGGGGACTCAGCCAATCAATTTCCATATTTTCCGAGTTTTTTTAATTTTAGTATTGGGGTAACAACGTTACAAGGCAAAGAGCCACTCGAAGGTGAATGAGACAGGAATTATTGCCAGCCGATGGATGAAGAACACTATGGAAGTACTAATATTGATCAATGGTATGACCTGCGTTTATTTGCTTATGGAGCGGTCCATGGCAAGTATATGTAAGACGGTCAAGTTGTAATCAGCAGGTAATAAGCCACACGATAACATTTTTCACAGGTGAGAAGCCCTTGCGAAGACTCTACGCCTATGGAATTATCGCCTGCAGCTAGGCTCATGGAGGTGGAAAGAAAATACTTTTTTCGTTTTTGAGACGAACGATGGTCGAATAGTTCACATTGAAGTCTTCGCTCAATACTCTAGTTGTCAAGCGTTCAACCTCTTCTACGGCTGTTAAAATGGCCCAATCGTTACAATTTGATCGTGGACCTCTTCCGCCATCATGTGCAAGGTGTTTTTATCGCCCCATTTGAACTTTCTGAACCATCATTCAAATTAGCTCTTGCTGCTAGTTTCCTTCACTAAAACGTTCATTTAGATGTGAAATGACAGTGTCAGATTTGGCACTTTTCGGCATGAGATCAAAGTGTAGTCTCTGTTCTGTCCTTCTAGACTGAGGCAATTTTGATCTGGAGCTGGATTTTCCCCACATAAAAAACGAACTTGTGTCCATCTGCCTTCGTGCGAAGTTCAGTAAATAGGGAAAAGGAAGATTTTTATTAAACAATTTAAGAAAACCTCCATAATTATTTATTGTTTTTTTCTTAATGCAATTTGTTAAAAGTAGTTGTAATAATTATGCACACACACACTGAATATCTATGTCGTTTATCCTTGTGAGAACATTTTCATTTTAAATTAAGGATCAAACCACCTTCATCCTTACAGATTGCTATAGCCGTGATCTACATCGGTCCCTATTTACTTTTCTCTTGGGAGACCACAGTAAAACACGCGTTCGATGTTTAATGTTGGGAAAATCCAGACATTCTGGATTGCGATAAAAAATAAAAGTGTCCATGTCTAGACTGATGTATACCTTTAACCGAGGGCAGAAGAGGTACTACACTTTAATCTTATCTCGAAGATCAGGTATATAGTCTACATCTGTCTGCCTTTCTATTGGATCACTACCTTTTACAGCGTGACCCTAAAAGTTCCATCTATAGTCGTTAAGCAGTTTTCGGAAGTCTTGGGAAGACAGGGAGTTGTTGTGCTGCATGAACAGTGGCTTCAGCAGAATTAAGCAGCCTCCGTTTTCTTCACGCTACAAATATTGTAACGGCTGCGATTACACTTTGGTGAACGTCTCATCAGTAGGAAGTGCTATCATCAATGTGCTTGACATTCACTGTGGGGTTATCTCAAATATAATGTCTGTCAAAACAACTCAGCGACTATTCCTAACCTGAAGAGGGCCATGAGAGTCTAAATTAGGGTAGTGACAAAAGAAGAGTCTGTCAGAGTTATTGACAATTTTACACGATGTATCAAAGTGTACACATTTTCAGCCTGTTATTGAGTGATGATAAAACAAAGACTGTTGAACATCCATTAGTTAAACTTGGTGCACGAGTCAGACACCTGCCAAAGTTTATTTGTACCAAATATTGTTAGATTGCAGCAAGAATCGTGGATTTTATGAACGATTCAAAGAGTGACATTTTGGACGATCACTCTATTATATTCTAACCTAGTTCCGCATCTGGCGTGATAACTATTCATCTGGAAATGAACAGTGGTCAAATTTGAATATTCAGATCTCAAAATATGCAAAGCCAATGGAAACATTTTGGAGACACTTGTGATAATAAATTGCAGATAGGACGGAAGCTGAATTTTGTAATCAACCACTCGTTATATAGTATTCAAATGTTAAAATTTGCCTAACATTATGATAAGCTTTAGAATTCTGTTTAATTTGAATCTGGTTAAATCTCACTATTTTTGCACTAATACTGTTAGAGAATATATGAACCTCCAATTATGTGTAAAAAAGCAACTTATGTTTAGTTAATAGTATACAATGAATTGTTTAAAATAGATATTGCACCTCGGCATTACATGACTTAAATAGGGTTGATATGCCTTACTATTACCACATTTAACATCTAATAGCTTCAAAGGTAAGTGGATAATATACATATAGACATACGTCTTTCATATTAATAATGCTATTAAGGACAACATGTGCTTTACTTTCTTTATTTTGACAATAATAAATAGAACAATAAAAAATATATCGTGTTCTCAAATATTGTATTTTTGGAGACAGTTTTTATATAATGACAATCGAATTTGTCATCCACATGAGATGAAGATGGAGAAGTTTTAGTCAAGATACAAAGGTGTATGAAGTGTGTGTGGCATGTAAATGCGTGTTAAAAAATTTCAGTCGGCGTTAATCTTGGAGGCACGACATCTGATCTCTTCAGGACACCATGGAATGTTAGGAGTTAAACTCGACTCATTTTATAATTATTTCTTACCCAATACGAGTTCTCACACAAGTTGCTACTAGTGATCGCACACTGGGGAAAAAAACTGTGGTTTTCCTGAAGTCCGAGTGATAGCATGTCTCCCCGATTTTCCAGTACTATGCCCTTCGGTCAATCACCATTTCAAATCTCTTTGCGTTCTCTCAACAACTGTTTACTATTTCATTCTTGTTGATAACAGCGGATGGATTTATCTGGAAGTTTGATAACAATACGGATTCTCTCTGGAGGTCTAAATGGCGCTTATTCTTCTCGGTCTTTCAATTCTTTCAGACATTTCATTACCATTTTCTGCGGTACCAATCAAGGGTCATATCAGCACGTTTTGGTTTGTATGTCAGAGAGATTCATATTATGGGATATTTTATATCTACCTTTCTAGTCTCAGCGCCATTGGGTTGATTTATTATTTTTTGTACTCACAAGGAGTTCTAACACAGGTCATCAGTGATCGTTCACCGACAACTGGTGGTATTCCCTGGTGTCTGAGTGACAACAAATCTCCCCAGATGTCTAGCGTTCTCCACCTCTTTTCGATAGCCACCTCAAATAACCTTGCAGCATCGCAACAGCCGTTTACTATTGATTTCTCTCCGGCAAGGACCATTGGTCTTCTCTGGGATTTGGGTCTCAATAAGCCTCACCAAGGTCCCAGTATTATTATTATTATTATTATTATTATCATCATCATCATCATCATCATCATCATCATCATCATCATCATCATCATCATCATCATCATCATCATCATCATCATTATTAATATCATCATCATCATCATCATCATCATCATTAAAATTGGTATTGAAATAAAAAGGGAATAACTCTTTGATTTGATTTTAATTATCAGTCACTAAAAATTAGACTTAATAAATGACTAATAGGCATGTAGATATAATACACTTATTTGTTTGTCAATAAACATTTTACGTACGCAAAGAACGCATCGTTCGTTGCAAACAAAAGTAATTACGCACAAAACCCATTCAATGCGAAACAAATCTTGAAAGAAAAAGACAGGAAGTGAAAAGCACGCGTGCGAAAATCAACGCACATTTTAAAAAAAATTTCAAAGCTTATTAAAGAGAATTTAGTTTGCTTATAATTACTCTTGACAGAAATTAACTTTATTTTCAAAAAAGACGGTTTAAAGTTGCATCAGTTTTAAACGCATGAGACGTTATGCAAATGAAAAAAAAAAGTTCACAGGGCAGAAATTGACCAATCAGAAGCTTGGATCTTCGCTGTTTACGAATTAGTACTCTCTGTTGGTCTAATTACGGCCTCGAGGAATGTTTGTACTATTTTTTTCCATCGAATGAAATGTGCGTTTCTTTTTCTTTTTAATTAATATTTTAAATATTAGTTGAGTATGACAATTGCTTTTCAAAGCAATTATTATTGGATATTTGTACCCGCGGATTTTGAAATTATTTCTTTTAGGGAATAACAAAAATTAATGAATACGTTTAAGTAATGCTTGCTCTTGTTTTACGAAAAACATATTTGTTCGTATAGGCTGTTTAATACTTAGTTATATATATATATATATATATATATATGTATTAAAATTGAAAATAGAAGACTTTATTAATGCAAGATTAATATATATATTTTTTTTTACTTTAATCTTATTAATTTCGGAATGAAATTCTATCATCAGAGTTGACCAGTATTGTGCCATTTTTTTTCATAAAAAAAACACACAAAAAAATAAACAAACTTTTTTCTTTCGTTTCTTTGATAAATGCCCTTGTTATGATGTAACCACGCCGATGTCGTTGGCGGTTATGAATTAAAATTCTGGTTGTAGAATGATACATTAATAATCATATATATATATATATATATATATATATATATATATATGAATCATTATTTAATAATAAATATTTAATTATTACCTACATACGTATACGTTTCATTCTAATGGAATCATCAGTGTTCTACAGGCGGTCGCATAATTCGAACCCCAGTCACCTCTGACTCATTTTCCAGCGCTAAAACTAAACAACCAATTTAACAGCTATGAGACAAGCCGAGAAATAAATACTATTTATACCATGAAGCGAACAATAAAGTCAGCCGTGTTAACAGTTTTCAACATGGTTAGAGAGCTTATTTTATCTACTCTTAAAGAGCCCAACTGAAAGGGGCTATAAATAATTATTTAATAATAAATATGTAAGTATTATCCACATACGTATACGTTTCAGACTAATGCAATCATCGGTGTTGAAGATAACTGTTCAGCCGGTCGCACGATTCGAACGTCGGACACGAATCACCTTTGACTCATTTTCCGGTGCTCTAACCAAACACTCAATTCAACAGCTATGCGACAAGCCTAGAAATGAATGCAGTTTATGTCATGAAGCGTCTTAACAGTGTTCAACAGGTCACATTGAAAGGAACTTACACTATGTATACCTTTACTTTTAATATGTGACGATGAAGAGATTTAATAACATGTTTGTCTCGGAAACGTACGTAGACTAAAACTTTTTGATGTTGAATTTGTATCACTTGTATACTTAATGATGTATATCTCATAATTTGATACCTTTCTAAGCTGTCTTATATATATAAATATATATATATATATATATATATATAGATATATATATATATATATAGATATGTTTATAAATATAAATATATATTATTTATATATATTTTGTCTATATAAATTGACTTTTATACTGTAACGCCATAGCTAAGTGCCCACCTCGTCGAACCTACTCAGTAGTAGATTAAACTCTCCTACACACCATAATGATCGATACAAATATCCCCACTATAAATTTTGTTTATGATAGAGTGAGAGGGAAACCTATCTTTATTCCTTCATTGTCTTTAGAAGGCGGTGGCTAGACTTATTCTATCTATCTATCTATCTATCTATCTATCTATCTATATATATATATGTATATATATATATATATATATATATATATATATACATATATATATATATATATTGTGTTTGTTTTAAATTTTACCGTATCTGCGAGGGCACAAAAATACCCCACTAGTACACCGGCGCAGGCTATCCCCTCTCGGTTTGTTGGACCCGTAGAGCTTGTCAGGCTATATAACTAAGAGAAGGATAACTCTGATAATAAAACCTTGCTACTAACCACATACGTATTGGCAGCAAACCGTTGGGGATGGAGAGTTCATAAATCCTGATCGACAACCTTCTTAGAGATGGAACTTCGAACGAACTATCCGATTTGCATACTTAAAATTGCTTAAGAGGTAGATGGGCTCTGCATGTCTATTAGCCAGCCGCAGAGTAACCAGCACTGGAACGCCTCAAAGACACCCAGTGTCGAGTCTTGTTTCCTGACTAAGACAATGAATGCCGTCTCTCTTTCTCTCTATCTGGGCCACTTGGGGAAAGTTCTTTCGTCACTAAGCCTTACATGATCGGTATGGGTCGCTCTTGTTCCGACAGGTTGAGGTTAAGGTTAGACAACTTGTCTGGCTACCGTTTCCGTTGACAGTAAAGGAGCCCAAACTCTTAGGTAGCGCTAAGAACAACTGCTCCATCATCAGTTGTATAATATCGTAGGTAGCTGTACGTGCAATGTCGCGCATAGCAAGGGACCCTACAATTATCTCCTGTGCGCCTTCCCGAGGCTACAACCCCCATAGACCAGGTCGCGACTAATAGACTGGTTGTGTGAGCTTATTGGCACCTAACATGAACCCAATTGGTCCACCCCACTCTATCAAATATAAACATGACATTGCAAAATAAAAAATAAAACCTAAACCAGACACCCAACACAAAACATCTTCGCCTCTGCTTTTGAGGCTCGCATTCACTAATATCCGGGGACTTAGAACTAACATCAACGACGTAAAAACTTTTCTCCTCACAAACATCCCGGATACCCTACAACTAAGTTAAACGAATTTTAAATCCTCAACCTCCTCTCACTACTTTCAAATGACTGACTACCCCCACTCTACCGCAAAGACTCTGACAAACATATGCACGGGCTATGGGTTTATGTTCGCCTCCCTGATCAACTAGACCAGCAAGCCTCACTTCCCAACCTGTTCCTGACCTCATTACCGGGGCTTGTGTGACTGAAGCCCATAGCCCGCTCGGAAACGCTGATCACGCTGTGGTTATAATTGCTATCACCCTAAAAACTCGTTCAGAAGCTGATGAGCCGTTGTTCAACACAACGAGATACTACGAGCAGAATGATATTGAGTCCATTGGAGATAACTTCAGCGACGCCCCATGGACTGAAACTTTCTCACTCCCTGCTTATTAGTGTGCAAATTATAGAATCAAGAAATAATTGTAAGGAAGTTATATGTGAAGCAAGGAGACGGTATACAGAGATAATAAAAAAACGCATTCAGTCACAAAAACCAGGTACTCACGATTTCTGGAAAATCTATAATAGTGTGGTGAACAATAGACAATCAACGATTCCCCCGCTATCAAAATGATGCCGTTTTCACGGCAGCTGATAATACTGAACTAATTGCCCGGCGTTTCGCCTCAAACTCCAGGTTGGACTCAGCAAACCACAATCGCCCTACATTCCCATTGCGGACTGACGCCACACTAGAAAACCTGGTCATCGCCCCATCCCATGTCATGGTCATCATAAAAAACCTCGACACCTCTAAAGCATGTGGTTCTGATCTTATTCCTGTAATAGTAATAAAGAAATGATCTGCTGAGCTGTCCTCTGTCCTCTCCAAACTATACAACAAATGCCTTACTTAATCTTGCTTCCCTGATAGCTGGAAAATTGCGTCTGCTGTATCAGTCTACAATAATTCTAGGGATAGAACAGATCCTCAGAACTATCGCCCAATCAACCTACTTCCGATCTTTGCAAAAATCCTTGAATCATTAATCAATCTAGCGATAGTCCGATACCTTGTTAATGCTAAACCTTTTTCTGACCGCCCGTATGGATTTAGACAGACACTATCTACTGTTGTCATCTCTGAACGCATATATCATACACTGGACAAAACAGGTGAAACTAGGGCGGTAGCGCTCGATATATCTAAGGGCTTTGACAAGGTATGGCATAAAAGGCTCCTCCTAAAAATTCACTCATATCGTATTACTGGACGAATATTTAACATAATTAGATCCTTCCGAACCAAAAAAAAGATCCAGGTTGTCCTCAATGGCCGTTCATCTTAGACACGCGGTATGAATGCAGGTCTACTCCAGGAATCTTTCTTCGAACCTTTATTTTTCCTGATTTTTATAAACGACCTCTCTGATAACATTGAGTCTGAGACAGGTATATTTGCTGACGACACCACGCTCTACTCTCGTCATGTGGGCAAAACGGACGCGTACATATCCGAGGCAATGGCTGAATCCTTAGAAAGTGACCTCAATCCAGTACAGCCTGGAGGCTGTAGTGGATTGGGGGCAGAAATGGTTGGTAACTTTTAATGCCGCAAAGACAAAACTCCTTTCCTTAAATAACTACAAGAAACCTCTTCAACCACCGATTGTCATGGCAAATAACACCCTACATGAGAGTTCAACATTCAAACTACTCGGCCTAACTTTCACAGGTAACATGAATTGGAACAAATACATTGAAGACATTTCCAAGGCTGCTGCAAATAAGGTTAACTCACTCTACCGTGCTAGTAAACTCCTCACACTTGACATTATCCTGTATTTCTACAAAACCACCATCCGCCTATGTATGGAGTATTGTTGTCACATCTGGGCTGGTACATCATCCACTAGTCTCTTCCTCTTAGGCCATGTTAAAAAAGAGTCGCCAACTTAATAGGCCCCTCACTATCCACCAAGCTCCAGCCCTTGTCCCATCGCCACAATGTGGCATCCTTGTGCTTGTTTTACAAATACTTCAATGGATTGTGCCTCGATAAACTAGCTGTTCTTGTGCCTCCTCGACGCAAATCCACTAGAACAACCCGACAATCAGCTAAGTCCCATTCATTCACTGTGGAGGTCCACAGATGCCGGAAGGCCTTCTACTCCAGCAGCTTCTTTCCTGCCGATCTCTGGAACTCTCACACTGTTCCCTGTTTCCCCGTACATTACTGACATGCAAAGGTTTAAAACTAATGTAAACAGACATCCGGCTGCACAGCTCCCAACTTAGAATGACACCCTAAACTTACTCCCTAATTCTAAGTAGCCCCTTACATTTACAGTGGCGATCTGCCTTGTTTGGGGTGAACTATCTTTTTAAAAAATCTATATGTCTGTATATGACAGAAGAATGGAAAGGGGAAGGACCAACAACTCAAAGTGGCATAGCAACGGTTCGCCCTCATGCTGAGAATGACTTTTTGTAAGAGTAACAAGAAAAGTCATAAAAGTATCAACGAACGAGAAGTCTTGTATTAGGAGATTATATCCGGGGAAGAAATACTTCTGGAAATTTAAGAAAAACTGGATGGGTTGTAGCTTAATTAGCGTTATTCAGTTCAAAATAAACAAGAACTGATAATAATTTATAGGTATCTATGCATTGGATAGTTCTTAGTCAATGGAGATAATCTTATACCTAAGTGTTGCATTCAAAGTAGAGAATATCTTACAAGGGAGGTAATTCATGCGGTTTTAACTAATTATTCTGTATTTTAAATTGGTGTGTCTTAGTGACATTAGTTTCCTGTTTTTAGTTTGAAAATGTTGAAATATGATCGTGAATTCTATCGTATATATGTCACTGAAAAAAATACTATAGAGAGTTTAAGGAAATAAAGAAACAAACTATCTTTTCTTATCTTTGAAAAACATTGGTTTCTATTTGTATTTGCGTTTACTTTTGCTTTATTCTTATTAGCTTATTAGTAAGGACTTTCCAGCTAGAAGCGACTCTTAGTTAAAGATAATTGGATATCCAAATAGTTACGCATATTAAATATATTTTAACATGAAGTCGTCGTCGTTGCACGACTTCCTGAATGTACCAACCTCCCGAGACAATAAAGAATAAAGAGAACAGTTTCGTATCTCGTTCTGAGGCGGGAAATATGTATACCTCCCTAGAAAGGGGAGGATATACAACATGATTTCATCACTTCAAATTCTACAAGTGCCTCGATACTTCTTACACAACACGACAAGTGTATCGCACGGGGCAGGTTTTTTTTTTCCAGCTATCATTATCAAAAGACACATGTTCCTCAGTTCAATTCTTGACATAGTATCAACGCCAGATGGCGTTAGTAGCATGTGATGTCACAACGACATCCCACATTTTCTCTCTCTTAATCTCCGTTTTTCTTCTCGGACTGCCCCCGTTCATCTCTCAACAACGGTAGTTTTTTACAATCTGGTGGCCATTACAAATTCCGAAATTCCTGTCAATCGCTTTTGTATTTTATTCTTACCAAACATATTCCTCTTTCAACACTCGTTTTGTGTACATTCCGCGGAAGCTGTTTAACAATTCTTGAAATAAGCCGGCCTTGTATAACACTTGACTACACCCTTTATCTGCTTTCAGACTCGCGCTTATTTGAAGAATAAATAAATGGGAGACAATCGGTGTCAGTTAAATTAAACAAATACTAGAATAGAAATATCACCCACATAAATATGTACTAGTTTAAACTCTTGTCTACGCCGGGTAATTGGTTTGATTAAATTTTATGTATTTCTGTTAACCCTTAAATGTTTTATTTTTTATATTGGTTTGACATTGAAGATACTGCTTATTTATTTATTAAGTGTTCTGATGCGACATCAGACTAATACCTACTTACACTTGCCAATAATCTCGTTGCAGATTTTGGGAAAGAAGTTGAAGATTGAGACATTTTCGTTGAATATAATATTAAATAGAGATTTTGTTGGAATATGTCATATTTGAAACGAAAAGCATGTAAGGGTTTAAACATATCAACACTGTTGTGCCATTTTAAGCCGAAAATATACCTATTAAAGGTTTGGTTCCCTAGGCTTATTTGTTGAGAAATTATTATAAAAGCCTAGATAAACACAATAGATTTAATAATATTAAAACTCAGCATAGCGAATTCCAGAGTTTCTCTTTTTCTACTCTCTCCCTTGCTCACGGAGTGAAGCTTGATTATGTGGCAGGGGTTCAAACCATGCGACCGTCTGAGATTATCATCCCTGCACTGATAAGAGCGAAAGCTCGAAACGCTGGCGTATGTAGGTAAGCATAATTTAATATTATTTATTTAAAAAATAATATTGTTATAAGCCCCCTGTTCGGGGAAGTTAAAAATAGACTGACACGTAGCTATGAGGCATATACCGATCAACGTTCGTAGAATCTTTAGCCAGTCTTTTTAGATATGCTTCGTATAAATAGGACTTAAATTCCCTTCTTGAAAGCAGTAATGGCCAAATGGTTCCAACACTTGCTTACGAAGCTTAGCTTGAATCCGTGGCAAGGGTTCGAACCGTGCGACTGTCCGAAATCATCGTCCCTGCAAACGCTAGCCTATGTAGGTAAACATAATTTAATATATATACATATATATTTTGATTTTATTCCATTAGTTGCGACAAAACAAGTTTTTTTTCATTGGCGCAAATAGCGACCAACTCATCGGGCTAGCGATGGAATTCAAATGGCATACGTTTTAACTTCACCTTAACGGGAGATTGAAAATTGAAAATACATTGGAGGGGGAGGGGGACAGAGTTGGGGCTTTGTCTATAACGGTGACATGGGACATGAGAGGGGAGGGGGGAGGACCCCAACAAGTCGTGTTTCAAATTATTGCGTGGGAGGTTTTCACGTGTTTGTGCTGTGATGATCTCAATTTCGGCCGGGGTGGGAGGAAGGGAGATGGGGCGACGGCCAGAGTGAGTTAAATTTAAAATGAGAATAAAATTATGATTATAACCGTCATTCCTATTTTATTTTAATTCTAATAAGTAATTATCATGTGGATAAAAATGTTTGATAATTTTAATTTAGGGTATTAATTGCTACTTCTGCATTTTATTTATTTTATTTTAATGTTTTGTTTATTATTTGTAGTGAATTTTGTTGTGATTATATATATATATATATATATATTTTAATTGTGATTATATTATACCGAGATCAATACTAGTGGAATCATTTTATAAGAGAAGTTTCATGGTGTTACCAGTTTTAGCATTAACAAAATCGATTATGATAACAATGATAACGCCTGCCAATCATACCTACGATAGTCGCAGTGATAATAGCCTTAATAAAAGCCTTAATAAAAATAAAAATAAAGATAAATATAAATAAAATTAGAATAAAAATAGAAATAACAAGTTTGTAAGAATATTAATGATAATAACAATAATAATAATAATAATAATAATAATAGTATTAAAAAATAATAATAATAATAATAATAATAATAATAGTAATAATGATAAATATCACCATCATTACCATCTTACTACTTGTGAAGTCATTGGGCGAAATAAGTCGACAAGTGATGGTAGGCTTTTTTGTTCTACTACCAATGACAAGGACTAAGTACCAGTAAATAATTAAGTGTTCAAGGTAGTGATCGAAGGGTTAAGTAATTGAGATTAGATTAGTCCAAGTGATATCAGTGTTAATAGCTGTCCCAGTTATGGGTTTATGTTAGAATTGGTAGTATGGCTGAGAGGCTATTGAGGCTGTGCATTATAGGTAGTACGTAGAGATTTGATGTTATTGGTAGTTTAGAGGGGTGGTTTTATATTTATAGATTCATCAGGACTTGTTGGGGTGGGATTGGGTGGTAAATTTGGGTGGGTGGGTAGGGGGTTATAGTGTGTTTTGGGGTAGTGTATAGTGGGGGGTTTAATGTTATCATTCATTTTTGTAAAAAAAACAAACTTTTAATTTTATTTTTAAGTTATGTGGGGTTGGTGTGGGGTTAAGGTGGGGTATGTGGGTTGCTAAGGAGGTAGAGTCTACTATGTTTCCAGTTGATAGATGTCTCTTGTTTTCTATTTAGGAGTTTGTTTTTGTCCTTAAAGCGGATAATTTCCAGTTTTTCATTTAAACATAATCTACATGGAAAGTTTATTGATTTGCAGGTGCTGGATTTTTTCAAGATTTTCCACATTATTATGGGAGTTTCTTTTTTGGTTTTTATTTTGTGGTAGTGTAGGGAAAGTCCAGTTTGGCCAGGATGGTCTGGGTTGTTGAAGGAGAGTTTATGGTTGTAGAATCTTTCCTTGAACTTGTTGCCTGCCAGACCAATATAATAGTTAGTCTGGGATGGGTTTTCAGTTGAGGAGATAGATGCCTCATAGACCACTTGGGTTGATAGGCACTTTTGATTTAGGGTTTTGTCGCAACTAATGGAATAAAATCAAAAAATATATATTTTGCTCTGAATTTTCATTGAGCACTCTCATAAACCCGGTTTCAACTTCCTTCGGACTCATACCCCCTGGATATTTGTAACAAGTTAATTATATTTATATATATATATATATATATATATATATATATATATATATATATATATATATAGCTAGTTTCTCTGTCTTTAGTTTAGTTTATCGCCTTTACCCCCTCCGCCTACCCTATACTAGCTCGGTAGGTGCGATAAGAAAAAAGAAAGAAAAAATAAATTAAAGCCAAACAAGTAAAAAGAAATAAAGAAGAATATGTCACCTACTTGTCAAATCATATTTCAATGTCGCTAAAAGTCTTCTCATATATATATATATATATATATATATATATATATATATATATATATATATATACGTATTAACTAAGTTGCTAACCGTTATTTCGCAACCGTAAATATTAATATGTTGTTAAACCGTATATTATTGACCCGTTATATGTAGAGTGTTCTCTAATGGGTGGGAAGACCGGGGTTCAATCCTCGATCGGATCATGACTAAGAAAATAGTCCTTTCTGCTAAACACTAGAATAAGGTATGCATCAAGGGTAAGTTGAGTACTCCTGGGTAAAGAGTGGCGCCTCCCGCTTATGAAAAGGGTACTTCCATGTCGCCCTCTACTATGGTCGACTATTATCATGGAAAACAATTTTTTTGCCATTCAAAGTCAGGCTTCAATATCCGCCGGAAGTTGCTCCTTTAAAATATGCCAATGGTTTTGCTTGCAAGTCAACTATTGGCAATTAAAGCGTTGAATGATTCACCCCCGCATAAATCTTTGCTGATAATGCAAAGTTCGTCTTACAAAAACAAATGAAGCACTCTTTCATAGTTTATATTGTTTATATAAACGGTAATATTTATCTATAAAACGGATTGAGTTCTACTAGCTTACGAATAATGTAGATTGGAAATTTAAAAAATGCATAAAGCGTTATAAGGTGTCTTAGTGGTCGGTTTGTTAGCTCAGAGGAAAGATGGCTGACTACGATGATCATAGTTGCGACTTCGAATCTCGGCATGGCTGACTCTAAAATGCTGTATGTAGATCATTATACTTATATATATATATATATATATATATATATATATATATATATATATATATATAACTATTTCATGTATCTACATACAATTTTATAAGGGGATATAATTTTTTTGTATCAATTTTCAGAATTTACTTCAACAGTGCTCGATACGTAAGTAGAGCTAGGTAGTAAGCTATGAAAATATATTTATGGAAATTAAGCTACACAGAGGCTAACGCGTTTCATTCCCGGGGGGATCTTCAGGCTGTGTGTGAGGGGGTGTATTAGAAGAATATCCGTCCCAGGACAGGTAAAATAAATTCCTTGAACAGAACACTTTTGCATGTCTCCCTACGAAAATTAATATCAAGATATAATGCTCCTAACCTTTTATCTAGAATCCTTATTCTAATATTGATCAAGACCCATGAGATGATTTCGATTCTAGAAAATGTCTTAAATCTAAGGCTTGAACTTAAGGGGTCTCAAGAAGAACTGAAATTCATAGAAATTTGCTTAATTGTTGTCTCATGAGTGTGGATTTACTTTACTGCAAATATGTAATATTTACATTTACAAATTGAGGGACGTTCTCATATATGCCGTTTACAAACTTTTAAAATATCCCAAAGAAAATCAAATTTCGGGAATATTTATTAATTGATGTGTAATATCGATTGTTAAAGTTTCACAAAAATCGAAGCTATCTTAATATTAACGAAGGTATGTCACCCTTTTTTACCCCTTTGCATTCAAACTAAATAAAGTTTAATATAGCTCACATTCACACCCATCACACCTAGCAGTTGTGTTCCAAAATTCATGATGATCGGTTCCATAGTTTAGGAGTTAATCCTGTGCATACAAAGATGCAAACATATAAATATATGTTACTTTATGAAGATAGAGATTATGAATGTTTATCCTTACCTTTTTTGTTGTTTTTATTATTTGTGTTATTTTCTCTTCCGTTTCATCTCATTTGGAGAGAATGCCTGAATAAATAAACCGTCCATTTCTCAAAGGATTTTCTGATGTCTTTCTATAAATCGGTTACAGCAAACGCCGGATTAAAGGCTGTGCGTTTCAAAAATCTCTAAACAAGATGGGCTACTACTTTTCGACTAGAGAAAAAAACGGCCGTAATTGGATATCTTTATTGAAGTAGATGTCAATTAGCAAAAGAAAGAAAACATTAATCGTCGACTGATCTAAAACCCCTACATGTCTTATTCAGTATCGTATGGAAAACAAAACACATTTACAAATGAAAAAATATATACATAGGTATAAATAAACTGCAGAGATGCATTTTAAGGATTCCCCTAAAGTTTATGGTAGCTTGCGGGTGACCTCTCTCACTTAATGTACGAAAAATATTTTTCAAAATGAAAAAGAATCTTTTTTTTTAACAATTGTATTCTAATAACTGTATTCCACTGATTGCAAGTAATACACAAAAATAATCTACATGTTTATTTATTTAATTTTTATGAAATTCTGAAAAAGGACAATAATAACTTTATTCGGTATTGTGCATTTTAACAACTAAGATTAATGAGTTAAAGGAATATTGCCAACCCGGACTTATGGTTAGTGTTGAAATTAATGGAGGCGAAAAAGTAATAAAATTATAACTAAATTAATATTCATTTCAAGTCATTTTTGAATAAGCCTTCGTTTTTGGCAGCACCAACTAAATTGTTAGCTAACTATAATATTTTAAAGTAATTTTAATTGAAACATTAACAAATAAATTAGTCTGTCGATATAATAATATAATTCTGATACTCTTGTTTGCTTGATTGTTTGCACACCGGGTGTGTCAGATAGAATGAAGTGTGCATGAGAGGAGAAGTGATGGAGAGAAGGGGAATTATTAAAAACAAAAGCCCAATCATCTGATGTCTGCGAGTTCAACCACTGTACAAGCAATATATTTTCATTTAGTCTTCAATCACACCGAAAAATAAATTTTAGTATTATAAAATTAAGTTGAGACAAAAGGCATGAAAATGTTAAAAAAAATTTTTTTTATTAATAAATGGGAACGTGTCAAAATATTGTAAATAAAAATGTGTTTTAAAAGCTTTATACATTTTTTCAGATCTAATACGTGTTCCAATCTAGCAATGAATAAATGTATTTTTGAAATATCTATTTACCTTCACAGTCGGTTAAGGACAATTTATATACAGACTAATGTACAATGTACCAACGTTGACCTGACGGATCATCTACTACGAAATTACTTTCGTCCTTTTTTCTATCTCTCACGCTTTCAATCTTTCACTCTTTCCTTTTCTTACTTTCTTTCTCACTCTTTCTCTCTCTCTCATTTTTTCTTTCTCACCTTTTCTCTCTCTCACTCTTTTATCTCTTACTCTTTCTCTCTTCCTCACTTTCTTTCTCTCCCTCATTATTTCTATCTCTCACCCTTTCTCTCTCTCACTCTTTCTATCCATCACTCTTAGTCTCTCTCACTCTTTTTCTTTTTCACTTTTTTTCTATCTCTAACTCTTTCTCTCTATGTCACTCTTCCTACTGCCCTCTGTTTACTGCAACAAGATTTGCCATGAAGTTAGTTCAACGTGGCAATCCAGCTTCCCCGAAAGGATACCCTGTAAAGGATACAACAATAGCCGAAAATTAACACATCAGTACTTCCCAGGCGATCAGCAATAATCCCACCGCCATCCCCGATAGAGGAGGTAATTCTTGGGAGGATTACTTCCTAGGACCCAATAGAACCATACGAACCATACATTCTGACAAAGAATTGTCTGCTCAGCCAAGCCAGTTTGTGCCCATATTATCCCCCCTTAAAACCCTTTAAAATACTACAAAAACTTTGAAGATTATTTAAAGATTGATATCTTTAACTTAATGTTAAAATTTCACAAAATCGGAAGTATATTCAACCTTTTTTATCATTTCATGTGTACTCTCCTTGTATAAAACCAAATTTAACTAACTATAGCCTACATTTGGATCCCTTACGCCCAGCAGCTGTGTTTCAAAATTCGAAATGATCGACACATTAGATTAGGAGTTATTCCTAGCCACACAAATATATAAACATCTACGCATATTTAACTCGATATAAATAGAGATGCTTAACTGATCTTTCATTTATCTCGGTTTCTCTCCTGCATTTTTAATGTGGCAGATCTTGTATTGTTAATGGGTGACATTTCATCTTTAATTTTCGTTTATTCTAAAGAGCGTGAATGAAATATCTAAATGAAAAAGAAGAGCCAATAAGTATAGTTACAATCTCACTGGATTATTTAATGTCCACTAAAAATTAAAAAAATGATAATTATCATTCTTTACAACATTCTGTTTGGTAGAACTGTCTGATTTTGTTATTATTTATTGTAGAGAAATAATTTGTAGAAAGCAGGTGAAGTATTTATATATTGTGTATAATTTGAGTTCCTACATGAATACACAAATATCGTTCGGATTGTGTGATTGTATTGTCAGATCGTGTGGATAAAGATTATTCCGACGATATTATTCAACTTTATAGTGACTTTCTCTCAATAAAAATATCTAAACAAAGAAGCAACAAATGAACAAAAATCCAATAAGATATTCAAAGTCAAAATAGCAAAAAAACGAAACAAGCATGGAATATTTGCCCTGAATCGCAGCTTAAGATTTTTTTTGTTTCAAAGAACATTTAAATTGGATCAAGAATTTAGTACTGAACAGAATTGTCGCATTGTATTATTTTTGCTGTTGATTCATTTCAAGAGTAATAGTGAAACAAAGCACAACTATTGTGGCTTTTGCAAACGGAAAAATCGAATAAAATAATTGCCGAAACATAAAGCTGACGTCTATCATCGCGCATCGTTTTTTACAAGGAAATAAGAGACGATTTTCAGAAGCGGTCACGATTGACAAGATATACCTCCGAACCATCTAAATAGGCATAACCCACTTTTTAAAGATTTGTATCGGCGAGTTGTAAACTGTGCCAAGTTTTGGGCGATTCACAATCTGTCTTTTCACGGACATCGACAAGTAGTCAATTACAGTGCTAATTATCAACTTTTCTATTTCTTAGGGCACTTCTAAGCAAGTGCGACCATCTGTTGCAGCGAAACGTGCATCGTGTCAAATTGAACCTAAATTCCACAGCATTTTCTCTGGTTTTATACACACTGTGTAAATTTAGCTAATTGATAGGAAAAGCCTTATTCTATTTTACCAGAAAATCATATGTTACAAATGCTGTTTAACATGACTCATAAAGATTGTCACAAGAGAAATATTTTTATAGAAGACAATAAGAAATGTGAAGAATGGGACTACGACATTTATTAACATATGAGAGTATTTCATAGGAAGAGAATGGATGCGGAAAAGTACAATATGAGATTTCGAACATATAAGATGAAAGGGACCGCGTTTTAAAGGTTAGACTGGTCAGATTGCACACAGAAATTCAAGGTTCTTTCATAAGGCTGAGTGGCCTAAAAAATAACTTTACTTACTTTTCGAAACTGAAATCCTTATAAATTCCAACGAAGACATGACAGAAAGGTGCAAACTACCTGTTGAAGTATACAAATGTGATTTCAGTAGACTGTAACTTGGCTGTGACATTGCTGACTACAGAATGCAAGACATCACTTTCGTTAGATCAACAATAGAACTCGTACTATTTAACTTGCCAATAACATTGCTGATGTTATGCTGCTTAATCTACTGATAGCACTGCTGTGTCTGCAATATGTTTCAGCAAACTGGCAGTATTACGTAATGAGATATAAAAAAAGTGAAAATATCGATGTCACGCTTGAACAACGATTTAAAATAAATTTGCCCATATCATTAATTTTCTGGGATATATACATGTCACATAATTCAGACTTGTGTGTTCAAGCTGCTATATGCATCCAATTTAGGTGGAAATTCCTTTTGAATAGGCAAATGAAGCTTGCATATCGTATTGCATTATGAACCAATGACTTTAAGAACGATAGTGTATAATTCTGAAGTGGCTCGGTAAGTGAAGCTTTGAAGAATATATATATATATATATATATATATATATATATATATATATATATATATATATATATATATGCATAATAAAGTAAAGCAACACGGAATCACATAATCACTGGTGCAATAATTTATATCGACCCTACGGCCTTATTCAAGCATCCAAGCGAAGCGATTACATTTTTAAAAATCTTATTCTTGCCCCCTTGATTACATTGAGCCCTTATACTCATATTTCATTCTAGAATGTATTTCACTCTAACACACTCACACACACACACTGTATATATATATATATATATATATATATATATATATATATATATATATATATATGTATATGTATATATATGTATGTATATATATATATATATATATATATATATATATATATATATATATATATGTATATATATATATGTATATACATAGATATATTACTATTTATTGGCTACTGAAGGGTTAGCCGGATCAGAATCTTTCTTGCCATTGCTACGGCATTACATTCAGCGCACTAAGCTGGAGATTTCAATACATTACATCAGTATATTTTCTACTATCAATCTAGCACAACAACCAACACAGAATGGAAAATATTCTCTCTTAAGCCGATTTCGATGTGTTTGTATGAAATAATGTGATGTGGAGTTGGTCAACATTCACCTCTTCTTTCTCGCTCTTCTATGACTGATAGTTCTCTTTAACCGTTAGTTCGATTTGCAATTTATTGTTTGTGTAGATAAAACAATCAGTTTTCCAATACTATTATTTAAGATCTTATTTTTGATCTGTAAAAGTGAATGCTTAGTGGTAGTTTTTATAACATTTAGCGTTATTTTGCACAAAGGCAAATATGTATAAAAACAAGGTTTGGTAGTTTTGTTTTACGGCATATCAACACTTTTCGGATTATTTTGGTAACAGTGTTAAGTTTCAAGTTCTTTATATGTTCAAGTGTTCTTCTATAGTGTTCGGTTGAGGGGGGAGAGGAGGGAGAAGAGGAAGAGGAAGAGGGAGTGAAAGAGGGAGATGATGTAGAGAAATGTTTTTTTTGTTTTTGATTTTGAAAAACATGATAGAAGGAAGGAGAATAAGTGTTGTAATTATACAATAATAAATAGTAAATTATTTAAAAGTTTTTGGAAGAAAGAGAGTAAGAGATAATATGGCAAAAGAGAGAAACGTAATAATGATAAAGAAGAAGACGAGTATAAGAATTATAAGACGAGAAAGAGTATAAATTATGAATAAATTAGATTCAAAGCAGGCAAATAATAGACAAGGACCAATATAGAGTAAGAATTATCTTGGAAAAGTAGAGAAAACGCGCAGAAATACTAAGAAAAAAAGGAAAGAGTAAAAAAAAAAGAATTATAAAGAAAAAGAACAAAATAGTGAAATAATTATTTTTAAAAATGAACGAGCGAGAAAGCAAAATTGCAGAGAAAATAAAAGCAAAAAAAGCAAGAGAAATGCTAAAAATAATAAAGAAGAAATGAAGAAATGAAGAGATCGAATGCAAAATGCGATAAAGCCCATTTGTAAAATCACGAAACTGTCCCTACAAAAAGTGTTCTATTTCAACACTCGACGACACCCCAAAAGTATGTGTTACATAATATGATACCGAAATGATTCCATTTTAATTTCAATTAAAATCAATTTTCATTCGAAGTCTGGATTTAATATATTCGTGTTTTTATTGTTTAAGCTCTCAATTTAAACGAATTGGATTTATCGCATTTTGCGTCCGAACTCTTCAAATACTATTCTAGAGAAAAGGGGAGAATACGTGGACACTTTAGGGAAAAAATGAGAAAATGTCGAATAGATAAAAAAAAATTATAAGGCAAAACATCAAAGAGATGCGACGATTCCGTATAATGACGAAGCCAAAGAAGAGAGTATGGTAAGATATATATATAAGAAAGAGAAAAATAATTCTAACGAAAAATGCAAGTGAGAGAGAAAACGGCAGAATAATATGAAGAATCTGTATTAAATAAGAATTAAAAGGGTAAAACCTACAAAGTAAACGAAAAACACAACAATTAAATATAGAAAAAGAAAAGAATCGATTCTTTAGATGTTTCCATCTAATCTGACCGTTTCGTGACAAAAACGCTATTTAACATTTTAAGCGTGACAGATTCGAGTATTTTAAATAGCTTTAACATCCTTGAGTCAATAGTACCCAGGTTTTAGAGAACTAATCAGGGCTCTTGTCACAAATTAAAACAAATGAATTTTGACTGTAGTTTTAAATATACAAATATTTTTTAACTAAAGCTAGACAGACGATAAAATTAAAAGACGCGTCTTGACGAAATAACTACTTAGTCTGCAACTGAGTAACCATTACCACTTCAAACAATAGATATTGGTATTCGTTCAAATTTCATTTTACCGCCTACCTTTTCAGGCTGTTCACATGTAATCGCCTAAAAAGAGTAAAATCCCAATTTTATTTTCAGGAGAATTAGCACAGAGTGCAGCGTTCGAATAATACAACACAAACACGGAACGGAGACAAAATGGGAAAATAAAGTTTAATAAATAAAAAGGAAAAGAAAAGAGAAATGTATCAACGCTAATATCTGAAATAACTGCACAAAATTCCAACAATGATGACGAAAATATTGAATCAAAACTCAGATTTGACTGAACGGTCGGCAGCACAAAGTGTTCAGCCAATCTTTTTTTCGGTTATTGCCGCCGACTATTCGGACGTACCCGAATAAGTCATAATGAAATTTGCAAATTAATTTCCGTTTTTAACAAGAAATGTAGATTCCTGGAAGAAGGAGCTTTTCGGTATTGTTGGTCGGTCAGCGATCGTCGTCTATGAGACGTGGAGACTTAATGCTACAATAACAACTTCAGTCAACGAGACGAACTTCTTTCTTAATTCTTGTTTTCTTATTATTCAAGGGCATCAGATATGTGGAACGATGGGCAGAATCATCAATAAATACAGGCAATATTTCGTCTCATTATTTTTAATGTTATCAATCCTGGCCACGTGTCCGTTATACGGGGAGAGTTAATGGGCTTCTCTTTGATGACGATATATATATATATATATATATATATATATATATATATATATATATATATATATATATATATATGAAAAAAGACAGAGAAACGAACACAGACAGACATATAGATAGACGGGCAGAAGAACAAGTAGGTGGATAGTAAATTACTTTTCTTTCATATAATTTAATTATAATCCATTATTGCTTCTATATAACAACAAAACTGTATACAACTTTTTATACACGTATTATTGACTAAACATATATATATCTCTCTCTCTCTCTCTCTCTCTCTCTCTCTCTCTCTATATATATATATATATATATATATATATATATATATATTGTAGAAAAAACTCCTTAATTTGAATAAATAAATAATATTTGTAAGAAAAAATAGTTTATGGTGATGATTGGTTTCCTGAACGGAATACTTTGGTAAACCTTCAAAAAATCACATATAAATGCTCTGTACCCTGTAATCGAGTATCATCGAGCTTGTTTTTATTGGCCTAATCCCAGTCTTCACTGAATAATCTATTTTCTAAGTGAAAAATATAAATATATATATATATATATATATATATATATATATATTATAATATAAAATGAAGTAACAAAATAAGGTGTCAATCAAATTTTATTAGAATTCAAAGTTCAAGCAAAGTATCCTTAAGTCCTTAGCTCATGAGTTTTTAAAGATAATTCTTCTCTTCAGAGGACCATTACCGCAGTTATACTACTACAGGCAATAAAATTACGCTTTGAAAATATATAAAGTTATATACACAAATACATAAAAATACATAACATCAAACATATCAACCCAAAAACATACTTTTTGTTGAATCCATACAGTCCATCCAGGTCATACAAATTGAGAAGCATAATCAGGAAAGACATTACTCCAAGTTATAAACAGCAGTCCATATACGTTAAATTGAAGGGGCCGGCAAAGTTATCCAGTCGCGAAATGTGTCAATTGAATATTGAATAATGTGTCAATTGAATATTGACACATTTCGCGACTGGATAACTTTGCCGGCCCCTTCAATTTCACGTATATGGACTGCTGTTTATAACTTGGAGTAATGTCTTTCCTGATTATGCTTCTCAATTTGTATGACCTGGATGGACTTTATGGATTCAACAAAAAGTATGTTTCTGGGTTGATATGTTTGATGTTATCTATTTTTATGTAATTGTGTATATAATTTTATATATTTTCAAAGCGTCATTTTATTACCTGTAGTAGTATAACTGCGGTAATGGTCCTCTGAAGAGAAGAATTATCTTTGAAAACTCATGAGCTAAGGACTTAAAGATACTTTGCTTGAACTTTGAATTCTAATAAAATTTGATTGACACCTTATTTTATTACTTCATTTTATATTATAATATTAATGCTCTATCCAGTATATTGAGCTTCAGTTTTTTATCCGGATGTTTCACTAATTATAAGATATTAGTTGACGCTTATATCTTTTGTTGGATTGCTTCATATATATATATATATATATATATATATATATATATATATATATATATATATATATGTATATATATGTATATATATACATATATATATATATATATATGTATATATATGTATATATATATATATATATATATATATATATATATATATACATAAGACGAGGAATATAAACGTTTGTGACATTGTTTTGTTGGAATAAAATTGAAAATTTTAAAAGCAAGAGGAAAATTCAACACATAAATCTACTAAGCCGGTTTTCGCCCACACTCATCAGAGTAAATACGTAGAAATAATTCCTGCACTACGATTAAAATCTTAAAATAGTGAAATGAAAACCAGTGACAAGTTTAGATAGAAAGAAATTGAGAGGTGGCTCACAAGTGGATCACATTAAGTCCTAGAAGCCACTCCTTTTGTTTACAAAGGGAGGGTTTTAATGACTTAATATATATTGCTTCTAGGCTTTAATTTGGAATAATGAATGACATCTACTTATGACAAAATACTGTTACTAGTGTAAGCCAATGCACATACGGCGCTATGTATAAGATGGTAAGCACTAGCTGACCCGGATGTGTTGACGAAATTATTTAAATTATTTAGTCGGCCCTGGCGTATTGCAGGGGGATGTGTTGTTTTATTCTGGATTCAAACCTTTGCACTGTTCGTCCCACGTATACGGCATCGCACCGACATTTAAATTGAGAAATAATATCATGATATGTTGAGGTTGGAAAATATCCTTGTGTACGGATTTTAACAAAGATCGAGCAGAAAAAACGATTCTAGGGTTCGACGCCTGATAACAACGACGTACAGCAACAGAAATTTTGTTAGCAAATGTAATGCTAATATTCCCTAACCATGGTAATCTGAATAACGAAGGACATTTTGGAGGACTAAAAAGTTTAGGCTTATAAAGTGAGTGATCTTGATAACGATATTAGAATTAACAATATCTAGAGTGTAACCATTTGCAACGAGCAGCTCTTTGATAAATAAAATCTCCGAATCAATCAGGGATTCAGAGCAAATGTTTAAGGCGCGATGAACCAGACATTTAATCAGATTTATTTTTCTTTGTATGGGACAAAAAGAGTCCCAGTGATAATATAAACCAGTAAATATAGGTTTCGGTAAACAGATGTAAGAAACAATTAATCAGATGTATGCACTAGTACATCTAAAAAAAGAAGGGTGGGGTTGTGTTCCCTCTCACAAGTGAACTTTAAGGCTGGGTGTAATTGATTGAGTGCATTAAGGAATAATATGGAATCTGACTCATTGTTAAACACGCAAAATGTATCATCAACGTATCGGAAGTAAGTAAGTGGTTTATTGATACGTGCCAAAAGATGATGGTCATTAAAACCCACGAAGATATTGGCCAACGCGGGACAAAAAGGTGACCCCATAGAAATGCCATCGATTTGCTGATACATGACATTATCAAAATTAATTCGACAGACATGGTAGCTGTTGTAATGAGATAACCTGACTTCCCCATTTACGAAATACATGGACTCGTCAGAATATAAGTACGACTACAGCGAGCAGTCTTTATATTCACGTTAAGACAGGCAAGGTTGGTTAGGTTTTTTTTTTGGCGAAAGTTGTTTTATAAGTTTTATTATTTGTTACCGTTATTTTATATTTACTTGTTAACGGACTCATGCTATTAGTATAAGTACCGGCTTTATTTAATTTTTAAAAGTGATTTTGTGTGTGTGTGTTATCTTTTTTGATAACTTGTTTTATTTCCGGCGATGTGCGACTCCCTGCCACCTGCCACAAAAGGAAATGGAGACCAACAAAGGGTCGGTTGAAGCTTCCCCTCCCCACCCCAAAGTACTGGCTGGATTAAACCCCCCAAAGTCATCATAAACATTCCAGAGTTTATGGAACGAGCAAAAAAATGTCAACACCTTGCTACAGAGAAAAGACTTTTAATAGATATGCCACGACTGGAAGAAATTTCCAAAAAGACATTACAGATGTTTGTCGTGGAACGAAAAACAAAGAAAGTGATAAGAGCTACAAGCGACATTGTCACAAAATTAATACTTACAAGCGGTAAAAGACGACTACGGATCATAAAATGTCGAGGTTTCCACACTTGGAACACCTTATTTTCAACAGCCGAGGATTGTCTGTCGCTGCCTCAGGCTGAGATAATTACTCAGGATGACATTTATCGGACGGAGAACCTGGGACGCCGAAGGACCTCCGTCTCCGTATTTAACGTACCATTTCATGTAGACGGGGTGCATATCGCTGCTTTCCTCATGCAATACGGAGACATTACATCCGTTACCTACGACGAACACTTATCTATATGCACCTTTGAGATTCCACTCGATAAGAAGGCATTTGACACGATCCCCTATTACCTGGAAATAGGCGACGAAAGAATCCCAGTAATCGTCGCAGGTAGGAGGCCTTCGTGTTGGAACTGCAGGGAAGTGGGCAACCTCACCATTGAACGACCCAAGAGATAAATAAGAAAAGCAGGTCCAACGGCCAACCCTAAAAACAGGGTAGGGGCGCACCTGGGGTAGGACCATTCAGGATAATTTGCACAGACAACGCTTAATCATTGAGAAAGACGACACAGAAGCCGCGCTGATGAATTTAGATCAGTCCAAAGCATTTGATAGGGTGAACCATCGGTACTTGGAGGCTGTTTTATCATCGGCCGGTTTTGGCCCGCAGTTTCGCTCCTGGATTCGCCTCTTTTATGCAAACCCCGGTGCGCTGTTAGAAGTGAATGGTTTGGAGTGAGAGCCCTTCAAATTATCCAGATATCTTCGTCAGAGTTGTTCGCTTTCACCGATGCTCTATGCGCTTGTGTTGGAACCTTTTTTCACATGCTCAGTTGAACCCGGTCATACGCGGGGCTAATTTGCCAGGTGCTTGCACCACATTGAAGTACTCTGCCTATGCCGACGATGTAACAGTGCTTGTAACGAGCAATGCCGAGATTAGTGTCGTCGACAGAGAAATCAGAATGTATGAAACGGTAACAGGGGCCAAAATTAACTGCGACAAGTCTATGGGTTTGCGCATCGGTGCCTGGACGGGTGTATCCCTACAGCGACCTTTCAGCTGGACTGATGGGCCTTGCAAGCTACTCGGCGTCTGGTTTGGTGTACTACAGCTGGGGAAAAATTGGTCGGAAGTATTTAAAGCGATTCGGTCTGCATCTGATCTGCGGATCCGTACAAATCTTTCATTAAAGGGGAGATCAGAAGTATGTGTTTAACACCTCTACCCGATCATCTTATATCGTTTATCAGTGCTTGCACCCCCGTCGGATACACAGCTTGAATTGCAGCGGTCTCTTTTCAAGTTTTTATGGCTTGATAGATTTCCAGAAGTTCGTCGCGAGATCTGTTATTTATATCCTTCTAAAGGCCATATGCCAAGCGTTGAGATTCGTCAACATAGGCTTCGGCTATACTACCTGGATCGAATGTGCACACCAGTTAAGAGGAACGGTGGTTTCTGGAAATAAGTTATTAAGAAAGCCTGTCTGGTATTGAAAAGTATGCACTTGGATGAGGAGGAGGCACATAGGTTGCCCTGAAGCGAGTGTCCTTTTTTCGCGGGTGAAGGAAAGTCTCTCTGACACCCAGCTGTTGTCCCGAAAGGTATAATATCGGGTTATGGTGATGAGATCTGTTCGGGATGACAAGATTGAGGGGCTAGGTGTGTCGAGTGGGGAGCTATGCTCCATCTGGCCTGGGCGCCTGGGCTAAAGTGCTTCGATAATGATGAAACATCTCTGTCCTGGCTGATTATTAGAAATGCACTCTTGGTCGGTAAGAAGCTTATACAGCTAGCCATAGGAGATCTCCTATTTGTGTTCGTTGCGGTGACGAGGTCGAGACTGTTAGTCACGCCTTTCTTTATTGTCGCATCGTTGTGCCGCTGATTAAGTTGGTTGCAGGTCTCATGGTCCGCAGATTGAACGTAACGTCTTTTTACCTGGAACTTATTAATGTATGCAACAGTTGGGCGCCGACAAATGACAAGCAAAGACTTTTTGTGTTTTATCGCTTACTAGCATTGATGAGAAGTGTGATATGGCAGACACGCACGAAAGTAGTCTACGATGGTGAGACCTTTGCAGCTCCCGACCGTATTCGAATTTTCAAATATCGTCTGAAGATTCGCATTAGGGCAGAGAATGCGAAACTCCCTTCGGCAGATTTTGGTGAAAGGTGGGTGACAGTTGCGCGATTGTGTCGAGTGAGTGGTGCTAGACTTTAATGGTACTTGGACGTGCTTTAGGCAAAGGATCTTGGCTTGCTCAAACGAACATTGATTCTGTCCCGTTCTAGGCTAGTTTAGCAGACCTGTTTTAGTTATTATTCAGTTCATAACTTGTGTATGAATGATTTCATTAAGTCCCCGTTTTATTTTTGTCCTCCCCTTCACCCGTTTTTTTCCGACCCAATTTAAGTTTGTTTAATTCCCCAACCCCTTCCCCAATTAGGTAACAGATAGCCTGATTTGCCAGAGATGCAGGTCACCTTTTGAGATTTTCGAAAGAGGTGATAGTAAGAAAGCGTTCGAACCTGCATCATGTTTTCGACTGGCAAATCTGCAGAGATTAGAAATAAGAGATCCTTATACTAACACTAAGTTTTTATTCAATGTACATATTTATCAGATATTTTGGTATGTAAATTTTTATCACCGAACTCCCCTATTGCATATTATATAATTATGGATTTTAAGTAGAATAATCATGGTACGATTTCTTTTGGATGTATGGTGCATGAATATAGTACGAATATGGTATTTTGGTGAATGATAGTCACGAATGAAACTAGCCGAGTTAGATCAGTCAGTATATGTTAGTGAAGACCGATCTTTTCCCTCCCTTTTTGGCCTTGTGCCACATTTTTGTGCTTTATTTGCAAAATAAATAACTTTGAGTTAAAACACATGCAGTCTTAAGATTATGTCTTACGTATTTTATAGTCGGTCTGCTCTATTACATATTCTGTATTCTATTCACAAATATTATATGTACAAGATATATATATATATATATATATATATATATATATATATATATATATATATATCCGGAAATAAACTTATTATTTTAAAGACCTTCCATTCGGATTATTTATCATATGTTCAACAAGATATATGAGTAGAAAACGGCATTAGTTCTACAAAGACCTCTTCAGAGCTAGTGGGACTAACTGAGAAACCACAATATAGTAGATCATTACAAATATCTTTTAAGAGAACGCATATAAATTGACTGCTGATGTCAAAAGAACGCCCAACTTATTGCCAGCAGAAATAGTGCAATTGTGTATATATTCAGAAAAAGTGAATGAATCCACTAATACAGTTGGCCGAATATACTTCAAGCACAGGTTGAAGCAATTCAACCAACCATTTAGCTTACTTGTGCTTAACCGAACCGACCATAGAGAGACTCGGTCTCACGGGTATATTCTTTTCATGTGTTTTTGGTTACCCATAAAGAACGTGGTATTATAGACCCTATTGGTCGGATAGTATCGTATATTTCTCCAGGAAGAACACCAATACACATTTTTAAAATTTACTCAAAAATGGGAGGGATCTGAATTTTCAAGAAGGGTTTCCACCCTTACTTTGTTCCCTTTGTATAAGACTAAATTAAACTAAATATATCCTACACCAATATCACCAGATCCCTAAGTTTAATTTAATGCAGTAGTACCTTGGTTAGTTATCTTATAACACTAAATTAACTGAGGTATATGTATATATTTAAGTTGTGATGTGGATTATATCTAGTTCACTTTAAGATACTAACCAGAGTGTTCAATCACATATGCACACACACACACACACACACACACACACACACACACACACATATATATATATATATATATATATATATATATATATATATATTATTTATCTACCTCCCACAAGGTAAGATGTGACACAAGGTCGGGAAAGTGGGATTAGATAGATAGATAGATAGATAGATATATATATATATATATATATATATATATATATATATATATATAGAGAGAGAGAGAGAGAGAGAGAGAGAGAGAGAGAGAGGGGGGATAGTACTATCTGTCATGTATGACAGAAAAAAGTTATATTGTGGGGGGCCATATTATTTAAAGTTTATCATTTTAAAAAAAATGAATACAATCATGGTGGAGAGCACATAGTAATAAATGGTAGGTAGTTACATTGGAGATGTTAATGGACTAGTAATATATAGATATGTTAATGAAACAACAATCCCCCATGAAAGATGAGGAAACAAAATATGTATTGAAATCAAACAGAAATGGAAACCAATATATGTCTGTTTGGGCAATCCCAGGCAAGTTACAACTTTGCTAGAATATTCCTCGAAGATTTTTATGTAAATTTATATTTGTAGCGACGAGCAATAAGCATATAACCCCTTACCACAAGAGGAGGCAGTAAAGTAAATAAAACAATGTTAATTGGATAAATACATTTCATTTTGATCAACGTGGGTACAAGAGTCACGTGGGGGCCGCATTAGCACTAAACATCGATAAAGAGAATCTATGACATTTATTTTATTTATAACTTGAAACGTATAGGAAATAAGTTACAAACGCTGCAACTTACAACTTTGTTATATATTACACGAATGTGTAATTTTATTTTTTTACTAACTTCTTGGGAATTTCGCAAAATAGCATATTATGGCCTTTTAGTTGGCTGAACCTGCATATAATTAATCAATTCAATGCTGTTATTCCGCAGAAAATATTACATACTTTTCCGTCTATAACATCATTTACTTATATTTTATTTAAATGCTTACAAGATAAACTAAGTTGATATATTTTTTTCATTACTATCTCGAAATAATCATCTCCATATATCAAGCTCAACCCATACAACGCTTTACGTAACACGTTTCCAGAATACTCCGTATAGTACGTCCTAAGAAAATTGTCACTGGTCCAGTTTCTCAATATTAAAGAATAAATATACTTTAGAATATGACGTACTTTTAGTTACAGACACCCAAGCTGCATTATACTAAGCTTCGGAGTTGAATTATTAATGAAAAGAGAGTCACACATGTCACTATACGTTATTAATACGGTTTCCCTACTGATGCGTTTTATAGTTGTACACGTTATTGCGATTAGCCAGTTTTTATGAGTTCGATTTTGTTGTAATTCTACTGATGTGTTTTCGAATCTAAAGGGAGGTGATTGAATTCTGTGAGGGAGACCTTTTTAGAAGCATTCTGACGAGAGACTCGAACATAAAAGAGACCTTAGCGAAATTACATAAAAGAATCTGTCTATTATGAATTTCAATATGCTTATTGAAATACAAAAGCGTGTCAATATCACACGTAGCTTTAGTCGTGTTTTGTTGGCATCTTATGTTGTCCAGGATATTAGAAGTAATTAAATGCTGCTTACGATATCAGTCTCATTTTTTCTTTCATTCTTTTCTGGTCTTTCTTTATAAAAGAAAAATATCAATTTCTCTAGCATCTTATCGACCAAATAGCGGCTTTATTTGTTTGTTTGTTTGTTTTACATTATATCTATCTATCTATCTATCTATCTATCTATCTATCTATCTCTTTATATATATATATATATATATATATATATATATATATATATATATATATGTATGCAGATACTTTTTTCGAATAACTTTCTCAACCTTTGCGTGCTATTGTCTATTATTAATATTCCTATTTATTTTTTTATTTCTTGACTTTTATTTCTCTTAAACGTTCTTCGTAGATTAACGTTTTTCTACATTTTTGTGGTCTTTTCTAAGCCGACAATGAAATTTGCTTTCGTAGCAATCACTATGACATTATCTCTTTCTACATTAAAAGCATAACTTTATGAAATTATAATGGCCGGTTTGTAATGTCTTTCGATGCTGAAGCCGAGTTCAAAATAGACTGCGAAATCTAGTAAGGGGGTATCTCTTCTGTGCATTATAAGCCCTTTCTTACAGAAGAGACGTTGTTAGTCTCTCTCTACTCTATCATTATTCTCATAGAAGGTTTTCAACTGACCTCAAATCTCGTGTTCTTCCTAGTAATACATTCATAGCAAGAACTCGTCTAACTATCACAACGGAAAAAGACTTCTTCTCATCCCTTCATTTGCTAAGTGTCAGACGGGATTTCCATGGACAGAGCTTTTTTGTAAGGGATTCCCGTTTGTTGAACACATTACCGCGGGACTGCTTCCATTCAGACTACAACATAGTGGTCTTTAAATACAATGTCAGAAAGTACTTGTCGTGAACTGTCTCATAAGTAATGAAACTTAGTTCATTGCATTGCTCAATTTCGGCTGGCAATCGTTATGTGGCTCTTGGCCTTGATAATAATCCTATTAATCAGCATAATAAGGACAACAACAAGGAAAACAACTACAATAATAATAATAATAATAATAATAATAATAATAATCATAATAATAATCATAATAATAATAATAATAGTAATAACTAGCGGGACCCTGTGGAAATTCCACAGTGTTTTCTACATCAATCTGTATAATTTACTGTTAATAATATTATCCGGTGTCTAGAAATATGCACATATTTTACTCACCAAAATTTTGCGAGACGGGATGGAAGTATATATATTTATTTATATTACTTGATTGTCGGGGCAAAAGCTGTCTCTTCAGAAGTCACCATCGGTCGCGACTCCCCTCTAACTCGCACCCTCCCTCCCCTCTCTCTAAACCCCCCCCCCCGTTTCAGGGGCAAATCTTAAATAGGAGTGTCAAATCGTGACACACAAAATAAATAACACACACTCTATTGTATTAATATATAAATAAGAAGAAAAAGAAGAAATTCTAAATATTAAAAAAAATAAATAATAAATAAATATCGGCCCATTTGGTAAGCGTTTCCGCGTCTCCCCCGCCTTCCACAATGCCATCCTCCTTCCACACTGAAGCGACAGAGCAGGGTCAGTTAATAGTTTAATTAAGTAAATGTTGATCTATTTAACAACTCCATTTAGTTAGGTCAGTGATAAAGTCGCCGCTTTACAGCTAGATGTTGTGTTTTCGATTCCAAGTCTCTCCATCCAATTTATTTGTTGTTTATGTATTGCATTTCTGTAGGAGCTTGACACACGAACACACACGCTATCGTATTAATATATAGATAATGATAATAAAATTAGTAGTAATAAAATCTGGAGAGGCTTGTTGTCATTCAGACTCCAGGAAACACCACTGACGATGACTTGTGTGGTAACGCATAGTGAGCAGTAATAAGAATAGTAATGATGATATACTGAGTTCTGGAAAGAAACGTGACAGAATATATGCGAGGTCACGTTGGTTAGAAATTTTAAAAATAAAATAGAAGAAGAAGGAGAATGAGAAGAAGAAGAAGAAGAAGAAGAAGAAGAAGAAAAAGAGGGAAAAAAGAAGAAGAAGAAGAAAGAAAGAAGTAGAAGAAGAAGAAGAAGAGTGAAAAAGGAGAAGTACAAAAAAGAAGGGGAGAGGACGTAAAAGTATAAGAAAAAGAAAAAGGAAAAGAATAGGACGGTTCTTTCGGATGGCATCTCTGTCTTCTGGTCACACCTGATGAATTTACGAATACTTTCCCCTCTTCCTTCCTTCCTCTGCCCGCTGGACACAAACGATTGACGAAAAAAATCACAAGTGGGTAAAAGTTGTTTTAGTTCAGTGACCAAATACAATGGCGTGAATTTGGGAGCAGATCTGCGAAATGTCTTAGTGACAAGTGTCATTCAGAAGAAGGAATTGTTTGGCGAACGGGGAATTGATACTATTAGCCATTTTTTCTTGTTTCAGTTTTTCAACTAGCAATGACATGAACATTAATGTTATCACTTTGGCAGAGTTTATTTCTTTGCTTGTATGTTTCTCAAATCACGCGTTTGTCATATATCTATTAGAGCGGCAAAACACACACAAATATATATATATATATATATATATATATATATATATAGTTTTCAGGTTTGATTATTTTTGATAGGATTCCGAATCAGAGAGCTCTATCTCCGTTCAAACAGAGCATGAATACGTTATGAGGTTTAAAAAGACTAAATATACATTCGGATTGTACACATTATAAGTTATTTCGACCGTAACTAGGTCTCCTCGGATGTGCTTCCAATCACGATTCAAACCCAAATGGAAGAATTTTAACACCTTTATATCTTTTAAAACAAAGTAAAAATAAAGAATAAAAAAAATAAAAAAATTTCAACGATATTCCATTTATTGATTGGTCTCTATAATATAGAAGGGATGGGAAGGGGTGATTATGTTAATTAATAAATTAGGGTGGTGACATTAATGGAGTATAAAAATATGTAAAATCAAAGTAAAAAAAAAAAATGTTGGTTTTTTATTTATTCAAGAAGTCAATCTTCGATTTAAAAAGTGAATATAACTGATCATGATTAAAACCTAATTGCGTTCGTTTAAAGGAATAAGAATTTTTTTAAAATTATGTAGCAATGCGAAAGTTTTGATTAAATTTCAGATTGCGAATGTTATACGTTTAAAAGTTAAAATACGTAAATTACGATTAAAATAGGTACTGCAACTGCACATGATTAAAAAATGTTATATTATATGATAAGTTTTGATTAAATTTCAGATTGCGAATGTTATACGTTTAAAAATTCGGAAATTACGATTAAAATAGGTACTGCAACTGCACGCGATTAAAAAACCTTTCGAAGCCGATCTATTTAACATAGTGAGAAATGTCAAATTTAAAAAACACACGAACAAATTTCAATCAGAACTCGCCAGAGACATTAAACATTTAAATAGATCCAACAAAGTGTGGGTTAAAGCGGATAAATCAGCGAATATATATAAAATGGACTCAGCTGAATACAACAATTTAATTACAGATAAAATTTCGAATACATACAGAAAATATATTTTCAATAACGAGGGTATCATCAACGAGGATACAAAAGAATTTACTTCGAAATTAAAAATAGAGGATAGAGTAGGTAAAATTGACAAGAAAAATGCATATATATTAATAAAGGATCATAAAAAAACTTCCATAACAACAAACAATCCAGATTAATTAACGCTACCAAAACAGAATTAGGTCATGTATCCAGAAAAATATTGCAAAAGGTAATTAGTGAAACGCTAAGATTTACTAAATTTAATCTATGGAAGGACTCAGGCGACACTATTGGTTGGTTTAAAGAAATGAATAATAAAAATCAAGCCTCTTTAATCCAATTTGACATAATAGACGTTTATCCCTCCATTTCTGAAGACTTATTGACCAATAGGAGAAACTTTTCGGATATTTCAAAAGAACAAGAAGACATAATCTTGGCTTGTCGAAGATCAATTCTAGTCCACAATGGAGTAAATTTGATTAAAAAAAACGGTAATGAATTTGACGTTCCGATGGGTTCACTTGACTCTGCACAAATTGCAGACATAGTGGGAATCTTTATTATATATACAATTAGCAGAATAGTAGACCCTAATTTGATAGGCCTGTATAGTGATGATGGACTAATTATAGTTCCTAAAAGCAATGGCCCCTTAGTATCAAGTATACAAAAAAGTTGTGTAGAGCATTTAAATATCTAGGTTTAAAGATCGATATTACATCAAATTGTAAGGAAGTAAAGTTCTTTGATATTACATTACATTTAAAAGAAGAAACTTTCAAACCATATACCAAGGACAATCAAACTCCCATATACATAAACGTAAAATCCAATCACCCGAAATGCATTATAAAACATATTCCAAAAACAATAAACACTAGAATTAACAAACTATCATCCAATGTAAATATTTTTAACGCTAGTAAACACACATTCGATAATGCATTAGAAAACAGTGGTTTTAAGGAAAAATTAAGATATGTTGAAGAGACAAAGAAAAGCAAACTTATGAACAGAGGACGGAGAATTATGTTGTTGGTTAAGGTGTTTTTAACTAGAGTATTGGTGTATTAGGTGGTGATATAAAATATGTTGATGGTTAAGGTGTTTTTAACTAGAGTATTGGTGTATTAGGAGGTGATATAAAATCTGTTGATGGTTAAGGTGTTTTTAACTAGAGTATTGGTGTATTAGGAGGTGATATAAAATCTGTTGATGGTTAAGGTGTTTTTAACTAGAGTATTGGTGTATTAGGAGGTGATATAAAATCTGTTGATGGTTAAGGTGTTTTTAACTAGAGTATTGGTGTATTAGGAGGTGATATAAAATCTGTTGATGGTTAGGGTTTTTTAACTAGAGTATTGGTGTATTAGGAGGTGATATAAAATCTGTTGATGGTTAGGGTGTTTTTAACTAGAGTATTGGTGTATTAGGAGGTGATATAAAATCTGTTGATGGTTATGGTGTTTTTAACTAGAGTATTGGTGTATTAGGAGGTGATATAAAATCTGTTGATGGTTAGGGTTTTTTAACTAGAGTATTGGTGTATTAGGAGGTGATATAAAATCTGTTGATGGTTAAGGTGTTTTTAACTAGAGTATTGGTGTATTAGGAGGTGATCTAAAATATGTTGATGGTTTAGGTGTTTTTAACTAGAGTATTGGTGTATTAGGAGGCGATATAAAATCTGTTGATGGTTAGGGTTTTTTAACTAGAGTATTGGTGTATTAGGAAGTGTATATAAAATTTATTGATGGTTAGGGTGTTTTTAACTAGAGTATTGGTCTATTAGGAGGTGATATAACATCTGTTGATGGTTAAGGTGTTTTTAACTAGAGTATTGGTGTATTAGGAGGTGATATACCGTCTGTTGATGATTAAGGTGTTTTTAACTAGAGTATTGGCGTATTAGGAGGTGATGTCAAGTTTGTTTATGGTGTGGTTTTAGATATTGAGAAGTTATAATTTCTAGTGTGTTATGTGTTCTCAGCACATTGTGTTCAATAGAGGAGGTAATGCTTTTGCTATGGCTTTGGCTATATTGTACAATCTCTGAAGTTAGTCCGAGTGACTTGACTAGAACTGATCGGAGTACACTACATGCTCTTCTTATACACTACTATGATTTGTTCATACGTCCTCACCTCCATCATTTTGTGCGTCTTATCATAGTTTAACCTTTAGCCGTGAAAGTTATGGATATACATACAGGCACACAATACGTACATAAAGACATCATATGTTATTTATTTAGATTGGCGCAACATGATCCTCTCGCTTCTTTTCCCTTATTTACTATTCAACAACATTTTTTCTGTACTTAGCAAATGAAAAGAAAAACAAAACTGACACATAAAAGAACGTATTCAACGCGTAACGAAAGCACACATAAATTCATCTTTTTAGAGCCATGAAAAAAAAAATTCTCTCTTTAAAAAAGAAAAAAATTCTCATTAACACATACATATAAACTGGTGCACATTTAAAAGCACATGCACTTTTCGGCACGGGAAACACTTTAGGCGCATGTGCATACGTCGACAAACTTTATGAGCATAGATACACTGGGAAGCATGCAATTACCTCCCTTAGAAAGCGGATGTCACTTAGTGCGAATATTTCGGCTATGCCAGGAGGTTGGGGAAGGGTCATGTACGGTCCGTGTCTTCATCCTTTTTGTGCTCACCGATCAACTAGGAATACATTTTACAGCTTTATGCTGTAAAATAATATCTTTTTATCTACCATGAATAAAATAACACGTAACATCAGAAAAACTTGCTAGAACTCGTACGTACACACATTTACCTATTATTATACGAAAGATGAGTAAATCAACGTTTTCTTCCCTAAGGAATTTTCCTGACTATCATAATCACACACATATATATGCTTAAATATTTCTTAGTTTTAGGATTGAGTTATGTTTGAATAAATATGTTAACTGTTCTGATTTGCAGTCATCCGGCTCTTACAAGGTTTCTGTCTATCACTCTCACCCTCTCTTGATGTGGTTTTACTACAACTCTTGTTTTATATCTATTAATGATGGAGATTATGTATCTGTCTGTCCGTCTGTCTGTCTTAAGCCGAAACTCATTCAGAGTAATATTACTATTTACTTTATCTGCCAGCTTCTATATATAGTACTACAAAAACCGTCGAAAACATATAAATATAGTAGAAAGAAATTTCAAGACGAGACTGCGATTAGAACAGAAAACGTGTTAATAATCTTACTTAAACTAATACACTTTCAACTTCCTTATATACTGTAACAAAAACACACTCAGACATCAGACGGGTTTTACAATTTATATAATTCATTTCTTTTAAACTTCTAATAAATTCATATATACAAATGTACACTTATAACTGCTATTATTAAATTTATATATGTATTTACAATATTTTCCGATAAGGTGATAATTATAAAAATTGTTCATACATGTATGGTTTAAAAAAAAACACGCCGGTTACTAAATGAAATGTGTTTAATTAAACACATTTCATTTAGTAACCGGCGTATATACTTTGAATGGCAAGACTGTTAAATTTGCCAAGTCATCGTTTCGGAAGTGACGTCATTTTGAGAGGATTTTTTTTCACATTATAATTCTTTATTTTCATTACGTTGTTAACACAAGGTGTTTTGTTGTAAATTGAAGTTAAGCAAGGCATATCCCAGCCATTAGTAAATAGGTAACCATTTTGGAAAAACAAATTGCTGACTCATCCTTCCGGTCCTTCCGGTCTTTCCGGAAGTGATGTCATTGTGAGAGGATTTTTCACATTATCATTCTTTATTTTCATTACGTTGTTAAAACAAGGTGTTTTGTTGTAAATTGAAGTTAAGTAAGGTATATCTTGACCATTAGTAAATGGGTGACCATTTTGGAAAAATAAATTGCTGACTCATCCTTCCGGTTCTTTCGGAAGTGATGTCATTGTGAGAGAATTTTTTCACATTATCATTCTTTATTTTAATTACGTTTTTAAGACAAAGTGTTTTGTTGTAAATTGAAGTTAAGCAAGTCATATCCCAGCCATTAGTAAATAAGTGACCATTTTGGAAAAAATAAATTGCTGACTCATCCTTCCGGCTTTTCCGAAAGTGACGTCATTGTGAGAGGATTTTTTCACATTATCATTCTTTATTTTCATTACGTTGTTAAGACAAGGTGTTTTGTTGTAAATTAAAGTTAAGCAATACATATCCCAGCTATTACTAAATGTCTGGCCATTTTGGAAGAATCATTTCTCACTCATCCTTCCGGAAGTGACGTCATTGTGAGAGGATTTTTTCACGTTATCATACTTTATTTTCATTACGTTATTACGACAAAGTGTTCTGTTGTAATTTGAAGTTAAGCAACAAATATTTCGACCATTACTTTTTTAACTGAAAATATTACTATGTATGTGGGAGGGTAACAAAAATTGGGGGGGGGAGGAGTAATTTTTTTTTACTTTAACTGAATATATTACTATGTATTGGGGAGAATAAAAAAAGTTTTTGTAGTGGGT
>OY744521.1:71391290-71393790 GCA_963556195.1 Sepiola atlantica
TTAGGTGTTTGGATTAAATTATTAATAGTAGCTGAAGTTATTTGAGCTATGTTTATTCCTAGTTTGTTAAGTTTAGTATAAATTATGTTGTTATTATAGTTAGTAGATAAAGCAAGGTGTCTGTTTATTGTTGGGCTAGTTAATGTCTTATCATAGCCCAATAATAAACAGACACCTTGCTTTACCTACTAACTATAATAACATTATAATTCATATATATATATATATATATATATATATATATATATATATATATATATATATATATATGAGAATAATCTATGAAAAACTCTCCATATAATTCTGTTACGTTTATATAAAACTAATAGAACTATTGGCGCTACCTATAACAGTACAATTTATTCTCTTTCCAGGTGTACTGTATTTGTTATATTTTATTTCATGAAAAACAATAAGGTCATTTGTGTATTTTTTGTTGTTCGATTTTAACAATTTGTTCTGCTTTTCCTAACTATAACAACATTTTATTAATAACATTGAAGATTTATTTTTTATGTATTTCAATGTCTTCTCTGTATTATTTTACTTATATTTTACTGTGGTACTAAAAATTACGCATGGATTTAATGTTAAAGATTTTTAGGACTCGTCCGTTGTGTTTTCTGTTCAGCGATTAGATTTATAATGTCTTGCGACACCGGCATTCTCTAATCTCTTACTATAGTTTTTCAAGCGTTTTCTTGTTCATGATGGCAGGATTTTATTTCTTTTAAACTTTCGCCACTGCAGGCGCCCTTCCGTCACACATGTGATCTGTGTTTGCGTTCGGCGAATGGTTTTACCCTTCTGCTTAACATCTGTTTGTTTTTTTTTACCGGGCGGGTGGGGGAACGAACACACATGCAAAGTAACTGATCTGCTGACACGTGTTTTGCGTTTGCTTCGACACGCACTTTTGTTAAATTCTAACACCGAACTTATCTGGAAAAAAATATATACATCCTCAAGCATACACTCACACACACACACATAAGTACAAAAGAAACAAACACATACATCTCCCCACGGTCGATGCTGTATGTTGTTGAGTATACGTGTGGCTGCGTCTCTGTGCATGAGGGCGTGCACGCGGGAAGGTACACATGTTCAATTCGTTTGAAAAGTAACTAGCCATTATCACCAATTACCCAGGCGGCTAATACGGTGTGTGGTTCATTAGTGAGACAAAGGACAGGAAGTGAACTTTAAAGAGAGATTCGCTGGTATAGCAAAACACTATACGTGTAATTTTAAGTTTTTTTATAGTCGTACGACAAAGAACAAGTCAGTACTTTCTAGTGGGATTCAATGGTAAGAAAATGACTTAAAGTAGACTGTCGAATTTGATGTAATAGTACTACAAAAAAAATAGTGTCATCTAGTGATAAGACAGAAGATTAGAAGTATATATAAGAGTGCGATTTAGTTAAATGTGTTTTAGTTGTTAACAAAAAAACTAGAGGTATACTTTCTGGTGTGGTTTCGTGGAAAAATATAGACTAGATGAATACGTTAGAGTGCAATTTAGAAGTAAGACGAAAGGAATGGTGATATACTTCTAAGTTTGATTTAGTGGTAAAACAAAGGATGGAGATAGAGTTTTAGGGTGATTTAGTAGTAAGACAAAGGACCGGACATATAGTTTCTAGTGTAATTTAGTGGTCAGATTACGGACTGTAGGTATAGTTTCAAGCGTGATTTAGTGGTAAGACGGAGGACTGGAGGTAAACGTTCGAGTGATATTTAGCGGTTAGACAATGGACTAGAAGTATAGTTTCTGATGTGAGTCAGACTAAGACCTGTAGGTATAGTTTAAAGTGGTGCTTGGTGGTAAGACGCATGACTAAAGGTCTACGTTTGAGTATGATTTAGTGGTTAAACAAAGGATTTTTAATGTCTAATGCTGGATCCAGATTTTGTTTGTATGTTCACAATGTAGTCGTTTTCACAACCCAATAATATAAAGTTTCCGGTTAGCCTGCCGTATTCAGTTATGATGTGGTTTACCGTTTTGTCTCTCTATTCACAGCGTCTATATTTATATTTTGCTGCGTCTTATATATTTTAGCTTTTATGTAGTTCATTCTGGTCGCATTGTTTTGTCTTTTTTTATAACGATTGTATCCTGAGAACTGGTATGAATAGTATATATAGACGTCGGCTTTGTTCCCTTGATGTACCATGACCCACGCTAATGATTAAATGTATAAATGGATGTCTTGAAACGAAGAAGTTAAAAACATGATTGAGGAACACAAAATTTATAAATACAAATTTACAAGATGTGACAGTTATTTTATATGAGTGAATTGCTCGTGTCAGAAAGTTTGAAAATGTAATTGTGCTTTTTTTGTAAAGTGGAGAAAAGGCATGAGTGCGTAAGAAAAGTGTATATATATATATACATATATATGCCTTCTGCCAGTGTGAATATGTGGGTGACATTCAGTGTAAGTTCAGTAGGCAGTGTGCATATATAAATGCTTGCCTCAGTTTAGTC
>OY744521.1:71398790-71406290 GCA_963556195.1 Sepiola atlantica
CCCTTTTCATCTATAGCAGTGCACACTTTTCCATTTCGAATTCCATTTGGATATCTTGGCTGAAGATTATGGTCGTATCTATCATCTTTTCCAATTCCGTTCTGCCTTTTGCTAATAGTTTCAGGTTTATTCCTTGTTCTTTGTTTGTAAACTTGTATCCGGCATCACATTTTCTGAGTATGTAGTTGAGTGGCATCATTGCTATGATAAATAGTAGTGTTGATAGGGAATCTCCATGCAAGATACCTCTCTGTATTTTGATCCCAGTCAGATGTTGTCCTCCAGCTGTCAATTCTAGTCTCCATGTTTTATTGCTTTCTAAATAAGATCATGTATCTTGCATATGTTGTTATTATTATTATTATTATTATTATTATTATTATTATTATTATTATTATTATTATTATTATTATTATTATTATTATTATATCGTTGCGAATGGACTTAATATACGTGTTTGTGGTGCGTATAGACACACTTATGTAAACTAGATTGCAACGCTCAAAAGTGAAAGTCACATTTTTCTCAAAATGCTCACAGGTATATTATGAAATAATAGAGAGTTGTTGGATGAATATAGAGTGGAAAGGGTGAGGCAAATACATAGATAGTAAAGTGAGCAAAAAGAGATATGTTACTTGTAAGTTTAACTATAAATTACGTCTAATTAGAACAAGTCAAACATTTTTTTGAAATCCTAGAAAAGAGAATAGTTTGGTATGTATATTGTGTTATTAGAGTACACAGGAAATGTCGACCAACTTATATTTTGTATAATAATAAGAATTTTAAATATTCAGGTTTACGTGGGCGTCTGTGATATTTTGTCCTGTGTAAGACTGGTTGGGTTTTCATCTGTATTACTATGGGTTAGAATAATACAAATAATACAAATAACTCGACTGTAAAAAATCTATTGGAATGAGAAATACATCAAATATAAGTGACACGTTACACAGGTAAGCTTTGCCACCTCGTTGAATGAAGAATGCACTCGAGAACAGTAGAACTAATAATCAATAAAATTCGCATATATAAAAATACCCAAATTAAACATATCAATAGTTTATTAATCAAGGTTAAAAGTCAAATAAATAATATTTCTATTAATTTCTCGTGTGAACCTATCTTAAGTAATTACACATTTGTTATTTTTTATTTACTATCATTCGAATATTTACTGAAATAAAAAATGCAATAGTTTAAACAAAAACGAAATTTAAAAAATATAATGAAAAATAATAATTTAATTCCGAAATTACATTCGCTCGAATTCATTTCGGTTTATTCGTGAACAAGTCGGAAATTTTTATTTTTTGTTAATACTGAAAGAAGATAATTAATTACTTTGTGGCCCTTCAAAATTTGAAAGGGATTATTGAACTGTCGAATAGTAAGTCACGTTAATATTCTCAGCAAATGATAAGGACTTATCTATTTACATCCAACAATCTTATAGATAGAGATTTTAAACATTACTTTAACAGCTGATACAGTAATAATAATTATACTTAACTTTCAAAATTCTATAAGAAAATGCAATTGTGTAAAAAACAAAGATAGGCATAGTTAAACTAAAATCGAAATATAAATAAAACTAAAAAAAAATAAAATAAAAAGACTTCTGGGTAACGACAGGGAAGTACAAATATTTAATAATAAATAATAATAAAGCTGACTTTGCTTACAGCAGTTTCACGGCATTACCGATCTGCACAAATATACCAACCCATCTCTGATGTCTGGGACACTCGAAAAACTAACTCTTAATGGTAACAGTACTTATAAACACGACGTCGTTTTTTGCCCGCATTTTTACTCATTATGTAATAAAACTAGTGACTACTGGCGTGATTCTTTTGTAAATATATATATATTTTTTATTTTATAAGTCTGTCACAATTTTTATATTTCATAAGGCCGTCACAATTATTATATTTCATAAGGCCGTCAGAATGGGAAAGGTGTGTTCACCGGGAAAACTGAATAAGGAGAAAAATAAACCCAAAACGACAGTACGACAATCAATAGTATTTGGGTCATCTGTGGGTAATAATTTTCTTTTATTATTTTCTATTTCTTTTTCAATTTACAGAGTTTACATTGGCGCAGTCCTTATATTTCGAGGCATTATCTCTTTATCAAAGTTATTTAGGAACGCATGTAAATTTTTTGCTCATCCTGCTGTAGACGGAATGCAGCAGATAAGCCGAATAAAATGTAGAAGTATCATTCAAATTATGACTTTCGCCTTATTTATCACATACAATGCAACCAGTTAGATTAAACACTTCGGTAGTTTATTTAATCAATGCTTGAATTACAGATACAAATTATATTAATATAGTTACATTTGGTTATAAATACTTTTTATTTTAATAATTTCATTTGGTTTTTGAAGTTTATAATTAAGTATTTCTCATATAAACTTAATTTACAATTTCCCTTAGTCTAAATGTAAGAAAAAGCTTATTTTCAGATTTCCCAAATTATATTGGTGTTGATATTCTTATTTCTTTCTTTGCTTCGGTATATATGTACAAAATTCTATTTCATTCTTAATTTCGCAATATGATAAATATATTAATCCTTTGAAACGAAAGTGCAGTAAAATGCTGATCTTAGTACAAGTTATTGTCATTTATGATTTATTATTGGTATAATTCTATCCGCAAGATATTGCATCCTTTGTTTGGTCAACATCTTCTTTATTAATTTCGATTCTATTCAGATTCTGAGAGGGTGATTTCCTTCTAAGAGTCATTATTCGCCGTTGATTCCATATCTTAAATCAAAATAATATCTATCACTAGTATTGAGTACTCTCCATATGAATATAGCAATCAATACAACTATATATAAATTATATATATATATATATATATGTATATATATATATATATATATATATATAATAAATATTTGTTATTGTTTAGTATCTATGTACGTATACGTTTCGTCCTTTTTATACATATATATATATATATATATATATATATATATATATATATACACACTATTATATATATATACAATTATATATGCATATATATATATATATACAATTACATATGTATACAATAATATATGTACAATTATGTATATATATATATATATATATATATATATATATATATATATATATATATATATATATATATATAAGTCAAGTTCATATTATATTCCAATAACCATGTTTTTATTCTATTATTTTCATTTTCATTTTTTCACATTTCCAAAAAACATAACCTTTCTGTGAGATAAATTTTTTCCGGTCCGTTTCATTTGTCTTGTGCCAAACAACATTTGTATCAATATCGTCTCTGCAACATTACAAAACCATCAGAAAAATGACCTAAATAGACATCTGAAGGCTAATTGATGCAACTCTAGAAAGTAAAAAAATTACCCTCAAGTGAATTAGAATTTTAAAAAATAAATTATAGAACTTAGTAACTATTTAAAAAAATATTACTTAATTAAAATTTATAAATGTCCACACAATTTTCGGATGTACTAGCTCTGAACGAAAATAAATAAAAATGGCGTATTAGTGGGTTCGTCTACGTTTGAGTTTGTTCTTTTCTTTGTTTTTTTTGGGGGGTTTCACCCAAAAATGAGCCACTGTATAGTGTAGGTTTTTTAAAGATACTTTTATCCAATAACCTTTTACTCTTTATGAATTTTTCTGATGATTTTGTAATGTTTAACATAGAAATGTCGTTTGACACAAGACAAATGAAACGGACCGTAAAAATATATCTCACAAAAATGTTATGTTTTTCGGTAATGTGAGAGAATAAAAATAAAAAATAAAATAAAAACATGGGTATTGGAATATAATATGAACCTGACTTACATTTGCTCTGTTGTCACTAAGTGACAATTATCGAGCTGAATCTTTTAAAAAGGCTGCAAAGTAAAAGGGCACTGATAGTATATGCTAATACATATATTGTCATTAATAATTATATATATATATATATATATATATATATATATATATATATAAATATAGCCATTCACAGACGGTGTATTGCGGCTCTTCGGTGTGGCTAAACGTGACGAGTATTTTTATGTTGAGATTAGAAACATGCTCGTGTAATCAGCAAAATGTGATCAGCCAATTGTGATCAGCCAATTGTGATCAGCCAATTGTGATCAGCAAAATGTGATCAGCCAATTGTGATCAGCAAAATGTGATCAGCCAATTGTGATCAGCAAAATGTGATCAGCCAATTGTGATCAACAAAATGTGAACTCTATTATGCTCGCCTCGAATGTAAGGAAAATGATAATAGTTTTTAAAAATATGTTTGCATTCGGATTACCGACTGTCGAGAGTTCTTTATCCTTTCGAATTGTCTTCGTTACGCTAAATGGAAACCGTTTATTCTCTTAATACCGAGCTCAACCTATTAATCAACTAATTAATACGTATATGTATATTATGAAAATACAATGGATACAATATCTAGCAATTTGCAAGAATGAAAACTATCATGTTATATAATTCGAAAAACTTCCTATTAGCCCATTTCTGGAAGGTGGCTGTGATGAAGTGGACACTGACGCGAATCAACGAATCGGCATGCTGTGTTCGAATCCTGTTAGATCCATAGCACCAATTTTACTATTGACTTTGGTAAACCTGACGTGGTCTTTCTTATTAGTACCGTTTTTAAAAAAAGAATCGGGCAAACCAATGCCAATAGCAAAATCAAACAGTTTAAAAAGGTAAACACGCTGATTCGTACGAATAAAAGAATGGATCATTTCTAATGTTTTACCACATTCTTCAGATTCTTCAGATTCTTCATAGTCTGATGGCAGATTATTGTTATGAATTTGCAAATTTTTAAGTGAACACCCTACCTATATTCCGTTAAAAAATGTAAGTTTTGCGCCATCATTTCCTCATTGAGACGATGTAAAGTCCTTCAAATCATATAAACTTATTGTGTTTATCCTTTAAATATATATATATATATATATATATATATATATATATATATATATATATATATATATATATATATAGAGAGAGAGAGAGAGAGAGAGAGAGAGAGAGAGAGAGAGAGAGAGACGTACGTATTTATTCCTGGAAGATTCTTTGTATATACTCAGCGTTTCTCCTTAAGTATTCATACGAATTTATATTTAAACGAATGGTGGGAATTGGAAAGAGTAACTCCATTTCCGCCACCCTTTGTCTAGGCTATTAAATTGTTTTACTTTTCCTAAATGTGGGAATTCCAACTCTTATAAAAGCGGATGTCAGCCACACGTGTGCAGCTATCGGTTTATACCCCTTTTATTAGTAAAGGGTCCCAAGTGTTGTTTGTGATAATGATTGTAAACAGTAGACACCGAAAAAAGGGGAAAGAAATACAAACAAGAAAACCGATAGATGGGGAACTTTGAATAGCGTTGAGTGAAAAGTCTGACGGACTGGTGATCGCCGGACAATTTGCTATCAGACGTTTCATCAACGGACATTTCACCAACCGACATTAGGCCAAACAGATAAAGTAATTTCTGTATATAGTCTTTAAACTTTTTTCTTTTTTTCATTTGCATAGGGGCGATGCATTCTTCCAAATGCCAGAAGATCGCTTGCTATTTAGAGGCTCCAACCAAGTGCTCTTTAAAGGATTTTGGCCGTTTTCTTAAGTAAATTTTTAAAGATTTCTCTAGCGCTAGGTTTTCCGGGAATACTTTCTAAACACATTTTAAAATTATTTTTCATGAGGTCTTTAGCTGAAGAAAAAATTATTAAAAGTATCTGGAAAGTATTTTTTAGAAATAGCGTTTTAAACCTTACTTTAAGTTTGTTTCTATTAAGATAATTAAATTAAAAAGGGTATTTAGACATATTTTTAAACCATTGTTTCGTAATCGTATTATTTTTTTTTTTGAAAAAAACATAGCAATGTGTAGTGTTAAAATAAATAAAATTTATTATTTATTTTAATACTACACATTGTTATGCTTTTTTCAAACAAATATAATTAAGATAATTAAATTTATACGGATCACAGGAGGAAAAATAACAGTTATGTTTTAATGGGCATCATTGATTGTCAAACAAATGACTGTCAAGTCATTTCTTTGATATACAAATGGGTTACTACTTACCAAAGTATGTGGGCTATTCGAGGATAAATATTAACGAGATTGTTAGTTGAATGATGAACACCACCATGAGAAGATTGGAAACGATAAGTTGAACAGACAGAACTTGATTATTTAAGATGACGGCCTAACAAGAATTTTTTCACGTTGAACTTGAAAACGACCATGTTGTAGTCAGTTGGAAAGCAACCCCGTGATATTGTGTTCTACGTAAGACGTCCTATTGATTTTATCGCCAACGCGATTTTTTATGGCATGAAACATCACTCAATAAATCTCGAGCCTGACTAATAACATGTTTTAATGCCTACTTCGGCTTTATTCATCAACATAGTCCTCTTTCTGGGGTTATATATTTATTCCAATGTTTTTTCTAACAATTCAAAGGCTTTTTTATACTATAACCCGTTGTCATTAGCTTCAAAATACACCTCAGTTTCAAATATCACTTTTTATTGGAACAAAATCTTTTTCTTTCGAGCTTTCTTTTGAAGTCTGCAAGCAACCAGTAGTTGCTAGGATGCAAAATCTTGAGAATAGACTTAACGTTTGACTTGAAAACGGGCATGTTGTTGTAAGTTGATGAGAAGATTCCTGTTATTTTTTCACATATGAGAAGTTCAAGGAAATACACTTTTTGTATGAAGGTTGAAGATTTAATATTTGTGCCAGTTGTTGACGCCATTGAGAAATGTAAAAGATATTCCAGAATTGATTTCTTAAGAAAAACTACATCATTTTCTATACAATAAACGTGTCAGACAAGTTATCTTCTGTTTGTGTTAATTCATGTTAGAAACGTAACTTTTAAAATGAACTCTTTTAAAGTTTAATTTAAAACAATTCTCTTCAATTAATTTAATGACCGAATGATACCGAAAGTAATTTAATTAATCTTCAAAAATATCTGATTTAAAAATATGGCAAAAAGAACCGACATGCAACAACTGTTTTAAAACATAGATATTATTTAGTATCATATCTATTTCGTCATTAAAAGAAAACAGTTGAAAGTATTTATGAGATTTAAATTTTTTGATTTTGTAAGGCGTCCTATTGATTCATCGCCAAAGCGATTTTTTAATGACATAAAACATCACTCTATAAGCCTCGGGCCTAACTAATGAAACAATAACTTTTATGCAACATTCGACGTTATTCATTTATATAGTCTCCTTCTTGGGAAATACGTTGATTCCAATGCTTTTCTAACAATTCAATGCGTTTTTAAGTAGAAACATTTGTTTATGACCTCAGGTACCGATATTACTTTTTTTTATTAGAGTCAAATGTCTGTCTCTGGAGGATTCTTATAAGGTCTGCAACCAGCCAGTAGTCGCTTAGGATGCAAAATCATGAGACTAG